>CM054063.1:4205246-4680243 GCA_028641055.1 Alopecurus myosuroides | reverse complement strand
AGCACCAGGTAACAGCACTTGATATCTCAGAGTATACACTTAGTCCCCAAGTTCCGAGCATAACTTTGTTGAAGTTATGCTTGGTACTTTATACAATAGTCGGCTTGCCATGATACCCGACTGATACTTGTTCCCCTTGTTCTTTACAGGCACAGATGACCCAGTCTGACGAAGTTTTGCTCAAGACCGAACAACTTCTTCTTGCGGAGGTGAAGCGTAGAGAAGCCCTTGAGGCTGACATGGAAACCTTGAAGAGGATGTTTCTAAATACAAGAAGAAGTGCACTACTGCTCAAACCGCACTGAAGAAATTATCGGACCAGGTTACCGATACCTATCGCATCTTGCTTAGTAAGTTTTTGCTGCCGTCTGACTTCATGCCTTTACTTTATTACATGATACTCGGGATTACTGATATGTTCTTCCTTTGTTTCAACTGCAGGTGCCAACCTTGCGGCCCCCAGGAGGAGGATGCCATTGCAAAGGCTAGAACCTTAAAGACTGTGCTCCGGACTTTCTTTGCTGGCACGAAGTTTATACTGGATGCCGTGAAGTGGCCTACTGAGGTATATCCGGGGTGAGGAAAATCTCATCCAAGCCTGCTCCCACTGTGCCTGCCTGGATTGAAATCTGGAAACGCTCGGCATGCCGGATTGGTATGACCCGGGCCTTTACCCTGGCTAAGGCTTACTTTCCGAAGCTTGATCCGGCAAAGGTAATATCCGGGTTTCCAGAATTCAAGGCAGATGGTTCCAAGTTTACACCCAAGGACTTCAAGGCCATACAGTCCGCAGTGCGTCACTCGGCCACCACTTTGGCCGATAGTATGGATCTGAACACAATTATGAGCGCATACGATGCTGAAGGCAAAATCGTTACAGAGGACGCACCCCCCGCCCTTTGATGTTTTGGAGAAATGGGCTGCTGACTCGGCCAGGAAGAGGGAAGAAACTGCAAAGAGAGAGGCCGAGTTAGGATCAGGGCCAACCACCTCTACACCAGCTGTTCTTCCGCCTGTCCGTCCTGCCTCGAAGAATCCGGGGTGATGATGCCGATAGAGCAAAAGAGCAAGTCCAGGAGCTTTTCTTTTCAACTTTCTTTTCATTTCTTTTTATTCCCTCTTTATTTCCGAGTATCGTGAGTTTTGACAGGTGGGCTTTTCTTTAAGTCCCCAAGTCCCCACGACTCAGACATTGGGGTCTTTCGAGCTTAGCAACGAAATAACTTGATCCTGCTTCGAAACCCACAGTCCCCAAGGCCCGAATATCCGAGTCTGTGGTGTGTAGTCTTTTCGAAGAGAACAAACTTGTTGTTGCTAAGCCGAAACCCGGAATTATTTCATACAGATAATGAAGTTATGCTTGATACACGTTGAGTTTCCAGCTATTAGCCTTGTACTCTGCATAACTTGTGGTTTAGATGACCCTTTTGACTATCTTGTACTGTAAGCGGCTTTCGCGTGGATACCATGTTGTTACATCTATACGAAAACAGGGTCAGGCAAGTCCCATTGGGCTTCATGGCTGATTGTAATCGTAAGCGAGCAAATCATGCCACTTTAGTGCGAGTCACATCGAGCTTAAATAAGAAAAGTCAAGAAAATTTGGCTCCTTTGTCCGGTTATAAGATTGCAGCCGTACTCGTTTGCGAGTAATCGGCCCTTATAACTCATAGGCATCAAGGCCGGGTCTTTGGGTTTGAGGCCGTGCTATTTAAGCAATCAGCCCCCGAGACCTATATATATTCAACATACTTAATGATACTGATGTATTGGTAGCAGTGGATACTACTAACCTGTAACTGAAGTAAAGATCATAACAAAATAGGACTTGATAACCATCTCTTTATTGATACGGGAAAGTTTGGATCAGCAGGCCGCCTCATTAAAAACCTTTCAGTCCCCTTAGGTACCCTGGGTAGGAAAAGAGCGCATCTGAAACCTGCTGCCCGTTACATTGTTTAGTTCTTCTTGGGAACCGGTCCCGGGCTGACGTGACCGATACACATTCTCCATTTGCTGGACTTTTTCATGATGAGTACCGGGTTTACTAGCCAACCCGGGTGAGGTGTTTCCATAACGCGGTTGGTTGTGAGCGGCCGTGCAATTTCTTCTCCTATGGCAGATTGTTTGGGAGAATCATCCTTGATAAAAGCCACCATCTTAGCATCTTGTGCTGTCTTGGACTTTGCTCTTTCGCCTTCAGTACTCGGCCTTTTTGATGTGGTTCTGTCCTCCGGGTCTGCTTGAGACCGGTAATGCTTGAGTTCCTCCTTTCTACAGGCTTGCTCGGCCATTGCTGCGTCTCCTTCATCGCATTCAGCTTCTATATCTCGATTTCCATGTATGGTAATGGTCTTCTTAGGACCCGGGATTTTTAGCTGTAAATACACGTAACACGGCCTAGCCATGAATTTGGCATAAGCCGGCCTTCCGAATAACGCGTGATAAGGACTGCGCAATTTGACCACCTCAAAAGTGAGCCACTCAACTCGATAGTTATCCTTTGATTCCCCAAAAGCTACCTCCAATGCGATTTTTCCCTCTGGGCACGCTGAATGACCCGGCACTATCCCATGAAAAATTGTTGAGCTTTTTTGTAGCTGAGACTCCTTGAGGCCCATGCGTAAGAAGGTTTCCCAATACAGTATATTGATGCTACTTCCACCGTCCATCAAAACCTTTTTCAGCTCATACCCATTGACCTGCGGTGCGACTACTAATGCTAAGACTCCCGGGTGTTCTACTCTTTCCGGGTGGTCCCTTCTGCTCCATGTTACATCCTGTTCTGACCATCTCAGGTATCTCGGGACAGCCGAAGAAACTGAATTGACCGCTTGCTTGTCGCACCCGGACTTCTAGAGGATACTCACCGTACGAACTGAACAGTATTTTGGTTGGATTACGGGGCTTAACGGCTCCCGCGTCCCCTTACGGGTAGGCCAGCACTTATGTGCGACAACCAACCGTTACTGTTCACCGTCGATGCAAACTATCCCGTAGAAATCAGGATACTACCATTGACGTACTTCATACCATACACACATGGTACGTCAACGGGTTTTGAACAAAAGGATAACACAACATGCCTCTAAGACACAAAAGATTGAAATAAGGTTGCAAATGGCCTTCACTAAGGCAGAAATAGCAAATACAATCATCCAGAGGACACATGTCCCAACATAACATTCATTACATCAGCGGAAGCAATCAAAGGTGTCTGGGTACAGACAAATCCAACAGGCTTAAGAAGCCGGAGGAAAATAAAGAAGACGAAGCCCATCCACGTAGGTCCTGGATCCAGCCCTGGTCCAGCTATCTACTCGTCTGCAGTCTCGTCAAACTCCACGAAGTAGCCATCCTGGTAGTCATCGTAGCCGTAGTCGTAGTCTGCGTAAACCACAGCCCCAAAGGGGTCAGTACAACAACGTACTGGCAAGCAAGACTCACAGTTCACCAAAGTGTAACCCGTCAACACCAAGCACAGATGCCTTGGGATCAACGGAAGGGAAGGTATAAAAGATGCTGCAACTGGCTGCACTAACCAACTACAGAACTTACTACAACTTCTAGGGTAACAGAAAGAGGTAAGATAGCGTATCGTAACCAACTATAGCTAACCACCAAACAAACCCATCCTGGATCTCGCCCCTTATCCAAAGAAGCAATCCGAGGATAACTCACACAGTTGGATTAATGATGGATCAAGTTGTTGTGTCAATAGGTCTATTACTAGTCAGGTTATCATTAGTTAGGTGTAAGTTGTTCTGAGTACTTGTTAGCCAGTACTTTCACCAAGTCAACCATAACCGTGGAAAACACGGCTTCTCGAGAAGATTTATCCCTGCAGGGGTGCACCAATTTGGCCGTACACGTAAGAATATCCCGCCAGATGGGAAGGCCTTTCCCACCAAGCGGGGCACTCAACACAACTCAACTCTTCTTCGCATCAAGCCCAAAGCACCACGTGCTGTGCGTGCGCGGCTAATCGAGCCCCCCGAAGAAAAGGAGGACCCTCATAGCACTGGAAGACCACGCCGCCCTAAATGCCGACTACAAAAGTTCCACCCTGGCCTCGGGTTCGTACCTGCATATGCGTGCATCAAATGGAAAGCCCGAACTAAGTGTGGTGATTTGGACGAGATGCGGATCGAGTCAAATTGAGGGGGGCGCCCATACACGCTTCCCACATGCGGATAGTGCGCTCATCATGGATCAGTAGACAAGACCCTTTTCCTATTAGGGTCGACACTAGCAGGCCTCAAAACCACGCCGGGCCTCCTGCCGGTGCCTTATCAGCAAATTATTATTACCTCAAATTAACAGGTGTTGTTTAACATCGAGCCCCAGAATATAACAGAATATATTAACAGAAAGTAACTGATAACAGCCTCGAGCAAAACAACCCTAAGCATGCTAGTAAGACACGGGCCCAAGCAACGGGGTTTTAGGACTGGAGGTGATGGCAATATCAGGGTTTAGGGTATCATGTGATAGGTTCGTAACAGAAACAACTACCACTATGGCTAGCAGAAAAGAACAAAGGAAAGTATCGGTAACCAATGTTGAAAGGAACACAATGGTTCATGTGAGTGATAACTTGCCTGCAAACCCAGTAGCCGGGTACTGAGCTAGATCCTCAGAAGGGGTGTCGTAAAGGTCGTCGGTATCAACGTCGTCGTCTATCCGAGAAGAAGCAAACAAACAAGGCAGAAATATAAACAATCATCATCATGGCATAGTGCACAATCAAATATGATGCATGACAAGTTAATGGTTGCTTCAAAATAAACTAGATAACATGATAACACAATTTAAATGGACACATATGCAATTTTGAGTTGCATATGAAAAGCCCATGGATTTTGGTTAGATTATTTGTTTTCCAACTAAACAACAGGTGCTAGTGGTTTAGTATGATGCATGCAAAAGGAAAACAGCAAAATAACAACATTAGAATCAAATTAAAATAGGGTGTAGCAATTTAGAATTTTATTATTAGTTTAGGGAATTTTTGGGTGCCCTAAAGGTGACACACAAGTATTTGTTGTTTTCAACCATTTAAAATGTTCAAAACAAATAACAAAGTTTATATTTGAAAATAACATCAAATTTTAGTTGGATTACATGTTTCAAATATTGACATAGGATTTAGGATTATTTAATTATGACTTAAACAATATTAAACAAGTTTTAAATGAATTTAAAACTAGTTTGAATTTAATTGAATTTTTATTTGTTCCAAACATAATTTCAAACTCATATTTGAAAAGTTCACACTTTGATGGGTTGAAAACATATTTTGCATGTTTAAAATTATTTTGTTTTGAGCAAGTTATGATTTTATCAAATTTAAATGAATTAAACAAGTATTAAATTATTTAGGCAATTTTAATTATTCAAAACAGAAAACAAAAATTATATTTGAATAGGTTATTTAAAATGGTATTGAAAACATATTTTATTTGCATTATTTAGATTTATTATGAATTACTTATGAATTTTGACAAAATACAATTGAATGATTTGAATTTAAATTTGAATTGCAATTTGAAAGTTCAAAACAGTACACAAATAGGTTATTTGGAAAGATTAGGAAATTTGGAACAGAAAACATATAAACTTTTTATTTATTGGATTTACAGAACAAAAGATATTAAAGTTTGAAGTTTTTGTTTTAAATCTGCTATTTAAAATGATTTAGAAATTACGGAAATAAACGCAGGAACTTTTCTCACTGTGCTGCTAGCCAGCCACGGTCACTGCCCCGTGGGCCTAGCCAGCGTGGCGCTGCGCACGCACGCGTGGCAGTGGCAGTCACCGACTGGTGGGCCTGCGCGCTGAAGCAAAATGGCCAAGAAAAGGTTTGTGCGCTGCGGGGTTCGAACCCGAGACCAGCCGCGAGTTTCAGAGGAGCGCAACCAGTGCGCTAGTTTCAGTCGTTTGACAGTATGACAGGCGCGGACAGGTTAACATTCACTAGCAACGTTAACTGAATTTTTACTGACGACGAAACGTTTCCTCGACTGACAGAACAAGTCTCGCCGGCGAGGAACTGCGACTGGTGGCCGCCGTGGTTGGGTGCTGGACGCGCACGGATGCATGGAACAGATGCAGGGAGGAGGAGGAGGAGACAGACGGTGGCTCACCACCGGTTTTAGAAGGAGGCAGAGGCGCGGCGACGATCTGCTGACGGAGGATGACGACGGCGGCCGCGGAGAAGACGTGGACGGCGGCGCGGGTGTGGACGTGCTCCGGTGACGCTCCCGTGTCCAAGACGTAGAGGAAGCAGGGGCCTTTCGATTCCAGGTGGTAGGTGGCTAGGTGGAGGCGGGAGGTGGCGGCGCCATCGATGGATTCAGACGAGAAAATTCCGGCGAGGGGAAGCAGAGGAGGAATCGCGTCGGGGAGGAAGCGTTGGGCGGCGGCGGAGCGAGGAACAGGGAACCTAGGGGGCCTAGGGTTGGCGCGGAGGCCTAGGGCATGTTTATAGGGGGTGAGGGGCCGTGGATGGCCGTCCACGGCGCTCTGCCGCCGACGTGGAGGCGCGGATGCGTGCCGTACTCCAGGAAGACGACAGAAAAGAACGACGAACCGGTACGCGCTAGCTAGGGTGGGCTGGGCTGGCGCGCGCGAGAGATAGAGAGGGAACGGGCTGGGCCAGCTAGGGTAGCTGTCGCGCGCGCAAGGTTTTGCTTTTTTTTTTTTCTTCTCTGTTTTTTTTTTGCTGAAAGAGAATTGGAAGAAAAGTTGGGGTTTTGGGTGGTGAAAATTTTGAGAAAAATTTAGGGAAACTCCTTAGGCCATCTACTAACAGTTTGTAACTTTTATTTGCAAAAATTTAACTGTTTGATTGCCTTTTGAAATTTGAACCAAATTTGGGTGCATTTGTTAATATTAATAATCATTAATAAAAACCAAAATTTTAAATAGGGTAACCCCTAAGGTAATTAGGCAAAATGATTTGATTTGTTTTGGTAACAACATGATTTCAAAATGGTTCTGTTTTGTGTGCTTTGATTTGAATTTTTAATTGTGTTTGGAAAATAAATAATTGACTTAAAACCATCATTTTCACAAGTGATCATTATGGAAAAACATGAAACCAATTGGTTGTTATTATTTGTGATTTTTATTCAAAATGTTGTAACAGAGCAAGTATGAACCCATTGTTTGAAAAAGGTTTGAATTTGAGTTGTGAAAACAGTGGAAAACAATTGTAACAATTAAGAAACAATGCAAACAACATGGAACAACATGATGATATGATGCAATACTTAAATAAACATGCAACAAACATTCTAAGGGGATGATTTTCATACTTGGGATGTTACAAAACGCCCCCCTTGAAGGAATCGCGCCCCGAGATTCCTACTGAGAAATGAAAAGGTACGGATACTTCTTGCGAAGATCCTCTTCGGTCTCCCACGTTGCCTCTTTATCGGAATGATGCGACCATTGCACTTTCAAGAACTTGGTGCTCTTGTTGCGAGTCTTACGCTCGGTCTCATCGAGAATACTAATAGGGTGCTCCTCATAAGATAGATCATCTTGCAGTTCAATGGAATCATGATCAACTGCCCGATCTGGATCTTTGAAACACTTCTTGAGTTGTGACACGTGGAACACATCGTGCACTTTGGATAGCTTTTCTGGAAGTTCAAGACGATAAGCATTTTCTGCACGCCTCGAGAGAATGTTGAAAGGACCAATGTATCTTGGTGCAAGCTTTCCTTTCACACCGAAACGATGAGTGCCTCTGAGGGGAGTTACACGGAGATATGCCTTGTCACCAGGTGCATAGATCATATCCCTGTGCTTGCTATCATAATAGCTCTTCTGACGAGACTGAGCAATCTTGAGATTGTCACGAATGATACGAACTTTCTCCTCGGCTTCCTTAACAATGTCAGGGCCTAAGAGTGAACGTTCACCAGCTCCAGACCAATTGATTGGACTCCTGCATCTGCGACCATACAGTGCCTCAAATGGTGCCATGCCTAGGCTTGCCTGGTAGCTGTTGTTGTAGGAGAATTCAGCATATGGAAGGCAATCCTCCCATTTCATGCCAAAGGAGATACCACATGCTCTGAGCATATCCTCGAGAATCTGATTGACTCTTTCGACTTGCCCCTGAGACTGAGGGTGATAAGCTGTGCTGAATAGAAGTTTAGTGCCCAATGCTTCTTGAAAGCTTTTCCAGAAATGAGAAGTGAAGATACTTCCACGGTCTGAGCTTATTTCCAATGGAACACCATGAAGAGGAACAATCTTTGCTGTGTAGAGCTCTGCTAACTGGCTAGCTGAGATAGTTTCCTTGACAGCAAAGAAATGAGCTACTTTAGTGAGACGATCAATAACAACGAAGATTGCATCGTTGCCCTTTTTGGACTTTGGAAACCCAGTAACGAAGTCCATTTCAATCATGTCCCACTTCCACTCAGGAATTTTGAGAGGTTGGAGTAGACCTGCTGTTTTCTGATGGACTGCCTTAACACGTTGACAAACGTCGCATTCTGAAACGTATTGAGCAATTTCACGTTTCATGCCAGGCCACCAATACAGAGTCTTGAGATCCTGGTACATCTTTGTACTTCCAGGGTGAATGGAGAGAGGAGTTTCATGAGCCTCCTTGAGAATGATATCTTTTAGACTTTGAACTTGAGGAACTGCAATGCGTCCTTCAAAGAACACAGTTCCTTTATCATCAACTGAGAAGGACTTGAATTTCTCCTTGCCTTCCTTGATGTGCTCAACCATCTTCTTGATTTCAGTATCACGAAGTTGTTCAGAACGAATCTTGTCCTCGAGAGTTGGACTGGCTGTCAAGCTAGCAAGGTAGCCTTGAGGAACAAGACCAAGGTTCAGCTTCTGGAATTCTTCATGAAGTGGAGGTTGGCTTTCCATGATCATGAGATTATTGCAGTAGGACTTGCGACTGAGAGCATCGGCCATAACATTAGCCTTGCCTGGAGTGTAAGAAATGGTGAGATCAAAGTCTTTAATCTTTTCAATCCATCTCCTTTGCCTGCGGTTCAGATCTGGCTGAGTGAAGATGTATTTCAGACTCTTGTGATCGGAAAAGATTTCAGTTTTGTTACCCAACAAGTATTGTCTCCATTTCTTGAGGGCAAACACAACTGCTGCTAGCTCAAGATCATGTGTGGGATAGTTTTGCTCATGTGGGTTCAACTGACGTGAAGCATAAGCCACAACTTGACGTTCTTGCATAAGATCTGCTCCTAGTCCTTGGAGAGATGCATCATAGAATATCTGGAAAGGTTTGGTAGTATCTGGGCCAACCAAAACTGGGGTAGAAGTGAGTTTAGTCTTCAGGAGATTGAAACTCTCATCACACTGTGGAGTCCAAACGAACTTTTTGTCCTTCTTTGTGAGATCAGTGAGAGGTTTGGCAATCTTGGAAAAGTTTTGGACAAAACGACGGCAATAGCTAGCCAAGCCAAGAAAGCTTCTAACTTGTTTTACCGTCTTAGGGGGTTTCCAATCAACAATTGCCTTAACCTTTTCCGGGTCAATGGCTATGCCTTTGGCAGAGATGATATGACCAAGATATGCAACTTCTGGAATCCAGAACTCACATTTGGAGAACTTGGCATATAGACGATGCTCGCGAAGTTTCATGAGAGTGAGACGAAGGTGTTCTCCATGCTCTTCCTCGGATTTTGAGTAGACTAGAATATCATCGAGATATACCACAACGAACTTGTCGAGGTATTCATGGAAGACAGAATTCATGAGTCTTGAGAAGGTTGCCGGTGCATTGGTGAGACCAAAGGACATGACGGTGTATTCATATAGACCGTACCGAGTGGTGAAAGCTGTTTTTGGAATATCTTCCTTTCTGATCTTTATTTGATGGTAACCCATCCTCAAGTCCAACTTTGAGAATATTGAGGCTCCAGCAAGTTGATCAAAAAGGTCATCGATACGAGGAATTGGGTACTTGTTCTTGATGGTTTTCTCGTTGAGAGGACGATAGTCAACCACGAGTCTTTTTGTTTGATCCTTCTTGGCAACAAACAGAGTTGGGCAACCCCAAGCGGAGGAACTAGGCTGAATGTAACCTTTCTCCATGTACATATCGACTTGCTCCTTCAACAATTTCGGTTCAGGAGGAGCTATCTTGTATGGATGCTTAGAGATTGGAGCAGTACCTGGTTCAAGCTCGATCACGAACTCAACTGCTCTGTCCGGAGGCATCCCTGGCAATTCTTCTGGAAAGACGTCAGGGAATTCACAAACCACCGGAACATTTTCAAGCAGAGGTAGAGGTTTAGCATCCAGGGTGTACAGCTAAACAGAACTTGATTCACTTGGAGAATAGACTATCTGGCCGGAAGGGTGGAACAGAGTTATTGACTTCTTAGCACAATCAATCGTAGCTTTATTGGCCTTCAACCAATCCATGCCAAGGATGACATCAATGTCAGAATTGCCAAGCAGAATGAGGGAAGCAAGGAATATGTGACCTCCAATCAAGATCTGATTCTCATGACTGATCTTGGAAGTTTGCATAGTTGCTCCAGGGGAGTTTACTACTAGCGGGGAACCCAAACCAACAAAAGGTAGTTTAACTGTTGTCGCAAAGATCTTTGACACGAACGAATGCGATGCTCCGGTATCAAACAACACTTTAGCTGGGTTAGAGTTTACGGGGAATGTACCGAGAACGACGTCAGCAGCTTCCTCAGCTTTGTCGGCCTTGATATGATTCACCCTCGCGGTCCTCCCGACAGGCCTGTTGTTGGAGTTGAAGGCTTTAGCCGGGGGAGCACGAACCATTGCCTGGTTGGTGTTGGGGCGAGGAGGTGGTGGAGGTAGCTGCCTCTGAGTGCACTTATCAGCGTAGTGCCCAGTCTCCTTGCACTTGAAGCAAGTGACGACACGAGGAGGACCTGGCCTTGGCTGCCCCATTTGAAACCTCTGACCCTGCATCTGAGATGGGTTGGGTGGGCGGGGACCAAAGCCTGGAGAAGCTTGGGCATTTGGAGCCCTAGTGACAGCACTGTTTGGCACCCAGATGCGGCGCTTCTGCGGAGGGGTGGTCATGTTGGAGGAGGAACCACCCTCACGCGAGTGCTTGCGGGACTCTTCGAACGCCTTGCGCCCATTCTCCTCATTGAGCGCGGTGTTCACGAGCTCCACGAAGTCCTTGCACTTGATGTTGGTGAGAGCGTACTTCAGTTCCGGGTTAAAACCTCGGCGGAACCTTGCCATCTTCTTGGCTTCAGTGGACACCTCGTCACCAGCGTATCGAGCGAGACGATTGAACTCGTTCTGGTAGCCGAGGACGTCCAGCTTGCCCTGTTTGAGAGAGCAGAATTCCTCATGCATCCTTTCCATGAGACCATCTGGGATGTGGTGCTTCAGGAAGGCATCCTTGAAACAACCCCAGGTGATAGGATAGCCAACTCTCATGGTCTGGTAGTTCTCCCACCAGGTAGCTGCCTGACCCTTCAGTGGGTAGGTGGCATACTTGACCTTATCTTCCTCAGCAACATGTGCAATCTCCAGAGCCCTGTTCATCTCCCTGATCCAGTCATCAGCATCGAGAGGCTCACGTGTTGCCACGAAAGCTCTCGGCCCCATGCTCAGAAACTCCTTGATGCTGACTCGCGGAGCATTCTGGTTGTTGTGCTGGTTAGCCTGGATCTGGGCCATCTGAGCCACGACATGAGTCATCTGAGTCAACAGCTCCGTGAGCGGAGGTGGTTCAGGCGGGGAGTTCCTGGTTGGAGGCATCCTGAACAGAAATGCATTTTAGCACAATAACAGCAAAGGATAGACTTGGTAACCGAAAGAGAGATTATTCCGACGCATGAAATAGATAACCAACAGGTACATCATCACATGTTCAAATACATCAGAATATCCAACACACCAATACATGGTTCGAAATACAAGGATAACTAAACATAGCTATGAATGGATACATCGGTACTCCCATGCTCATCACGCAGGACGGCGGTGAGTAGTACGACGAGAGATACGGTGCGGAGGAATCCCTCGGAAGTAGGTATGACGACGATCCACGTAGAGCGGGACTGCTCTGAGAGCAACTCTCGGTGTGGTGAAGTAGAAAGCGTCGTCTCCCTGTGCTCCATAGCGGGGAATCCCTGTGTAACCAGCTCCGAGGTCGAGAAGTGGGCCTCTGATCGGCTCGTAACCTCCAGCATCTGGCAGCGGTAACCTAGCTGTCTGAACGCAACGTGCAAAGCGCTCATCTCCAACAAAGTCTGTGGTGTACGTCGCCAGACGAGTGAGAGCAAGGTGGAGCTGCTCCCTGACTGAGGCTAACTCCTGAGAAAGTGTGGAAGCAACTGCGTCACTGTGCCTCACGAACTGGGCAGTGGTGTGCAGCCTGGAGCTATCAGACTCGTAGGTATCCAGGTTGCTGTGGAGAGTGAAGTGAACTCCCGCCGACGTGATGTAACCACGGGGGATATGACGATAGATAGAATCGTCAAACCCCCAGTAGTCAGCACGGAGGACGGTGAGACTCACGTAAGCTGCCTGCTGCACGGCCATATCCACTGTGGAACCTACTGCCTCGTAGCGGTGGACAACGCTCCTGCCATCATCCGACAGAATGTAGATGATAGCCCGGTAGTAAGTCTGGTCAAACTCTCGCTGCTGCTCGTAGACCTGGTACTCTGGTGCCCAATGGAACCCCAGATAGGTAACCATGTCTCTCAGCATCTCCGGATAACCGGCAGTGCTCTCACAGCGAGTCATCCGAACCACCTGCGGGTAGAACCTGAGATCCATCTGCAGATGATTTGGGAGGTTTTGATTAGACTCCGGTAGAAGAAATGAAGTGGAAAACAACAGCAAGGTTTCAACGGACGAAAAGGTTCTTTAGAAGAACAGGATATCGAAGCAACGTCGGGAAAACGAGACCAAAAGTCCTGAGGTACTACGGAGAACCCAAAACACGTGAAATCCTAACTTGAAAGTTTAGGTGAGAACAGAAAACAACGTTGCACTTCCTTACCAGAAAAGGGTGGGTGGGTGGGGAAAGAAGAAAAATGGCAGAATTCCTACTCTCACGTTTCATTTTCCCTATATAGCTACAAAATAGTTTCTAGACTCAACTGCGACCAGTAAAAGGGATCCTACAGGCAGACAGGCTCTGATACCATTTGTCGCACCCGGACTTCTAGAGGATACTCACCGTACGAACTGAACAGTATTTTGGTTGGATTACGGGGCTTAACGGCTCCCGCGTCCCCTTACGGGTAGGCCAGCACTTATGTGCGACAACCAACCGTTACTGTTCACCGTCGATGCAAACTATCCCGTAGAAATCAGGATACTACCATTGACGTACTTCATACCATACACACATGGTACGTCAACGGGTTTTGAACAAAAGGATAACACAACATGCCTCTAAGACACAAAAGATTGAAATAAGGTTGCAAATGGCCTTCACTAAGGCAGAAATAGCAAATACAATCATCCAAAGGACACATGTCCCAACATAACATTCATTACATCAGCGGAAGCAATCAAAGGTGTCTGGGTACAGACAAATCCAACAGGCTTAAGAAGCCGGAGAAAATAAAGAAGACGAAGCCCATCCACGTAGGTCCTGGATCCAGCCCTGGTCCAGCTATCTACTCGTCTGCAGTCTCGTCAAACTCCACGAAGTAGCCATCCTGGTAGTCATCGTAGCCGTAGTCGTAGTCTGCGTAAACCACAGCCCCAAAGGGGTCAGTACAACAACGTACTGGCAAGCAAGACTCACAGTTCACCAAAGTGTAACCCGTCAACACCAAGCACAGATGCCTTGGGATCAACGGAAGGGAAGGTATAAAAGATGCTGCAACTGGCTGCACTAACCAACTACAGAACTTACTACAACTTCTGGGGTAACAGAAAGAGGTAAGATAGCGTATCGTAACCAACTATAGCTAACCACCAAACAAACCCATCCTGGATCTCGCCCCTTATCCAAAGAAGCAATCCGAGGATAACTCACACAGTTGGATTAATGATGGATCAAGTTGTTGTGTCAATAGGTCTATTACTAGTCAGGTTATCATTAGTTAGGTGTAAGTTGTTCTGAGTACTTGTTAGCCAGTACTTTCACCAAGTCAACCATAACCGCGGAAAACACGGCTTCTCGAGAAGATTTATCCCTGCAGGGGTGCACCAATTTGGCCGTACACGTAAGAATATCCCGCCAGATGGGAAGGCCTTTCCCACCAAGCGGGGCACTCAACACAACTCAACTCTTCTTCGCATCAAGCCCAAAGCACCATGTGCTGTGCGTGCGCGGCTAATCGAGCCCCCCGAAGAAAAGGAGGACCCTCATAGCACTGGAAGACCACGCCGCCCTAAATGCCGACTACAAAAGTTCCACCCTGGCCTCGGGTTCGTACCTGCATATGCGTGCATCAAATGGAAAGCCCGAACTAAGTGTGCTGATTTGGACGAGATGCGGATCGAGTCAAATTGAGGGGGGCGCCCATACACGCTTCCCACATGCGGATAGTGCGCTCATCATGGATCAGTAGACAAGACCCTTTTCCTATTAGGGTCGACACTAGCAGGCCTCAAAACCACGCCGGGTCTCCTGCCGGTGCCTTATCAGCAAATTATTATTACCTCAAATTAACAGGTGTTGTTTAACATCGAGCCCCAGAATATAACAGAATATATTAACAGAAAGTAACTGATAACAGCCTCGAGCAAAACAACCCTAAGCATGCTAGTAAGACACGGGCCCAAGCAACGGGGTTTTAGGACTGGAGGTGATGGCAATATCAGGGTTTAGGGTATCATGTGATAGGTTCGTAACAGAAACAACTACCACTATGGCTAGCAGAAAAGAACAAAGGAAAGTATCGGTAACCAATGTTGAAAGGAACACAATGGTTCATGTGAGTGATAACTTGTCTGCAAACCCAGTAGCCGGGTACTGAGCTAGATCCTCAGAAGGGGTGTCGTAAAGGTCGTCGGTATCAACGTCGTCGTCTATCCGAGAAGAAGCAAACAAACAAGGCAGAAATATAAACAATCATCATCATGGCATAGTGCACAATCAAATATGATGCATGACAAGTTAATGGTTGCTTCAAAATAAACTAGATAACATGATAACACAATTTAAATGGACACATATGCAATTTTGAGTTGCATATGAAAAGCCCATGGATTTTGGTTAGATTATTTGTTTTCCAACTAAACAACAGGTGCTAGTGGTTTAGTATGATGCATGCAAAAGGAAAACAACAAAATAACAACATTAGAATCAAATTAAAATAGGGTGTAGCAATTTAGAATTTTATTATTAGTTTAGGGAATTTTTGGGTGCCCTAAAGGTGACACACAAGTATTTGTTGTTTTCAACCATTTAAAATGTTCAAAACAAATAACAAAGTTTATATTTGAAAATAACATCAAATTTTAGTTGGATTACATGTTTCAAATATTGACATAGGATTTAGGATTATTTAATTATGACTTAAACAATATTAAACAAGTTTTAAATGAATTTAAAACTAGTTTGAATTTAATTGAATTTTTATTTGTTCCAAACATAATTTCAAACTCATATTTGAAAAGTTCACACTTTGATGGGTTGAAAACATATTTTGCATGTTTAAAATTATTTTGTTTTGAGCAAGTTATGATTTTATCAAATTTAAATGAATTAAACAAGTATTAAATTATTTAGGCAATTTTAATTATTCAAAACAGAAAACAAAAATTATATTTGAATAGGTTATTTAAAATGGTATTGAAAACATATTTTATTTGCATTATTTGGATTTATTATGAATTACTTATGAATTTTGACAAAATACAATTGAATGATTTGAATTTAAATTTGAATTGCAATTTGAAAGTTCAAAACAGTACACAAATAGGTTATTTGGAAAGATTAGGAAATTTGGAACAGAAAACATATAAACTTTTTATTTATTGGATTTACAGGACAAAAGATATTAAAGTTTGAAGTTTTTATTTTAAATCTGCTATTTAAAATGATTTAGAAATTACAGAAATAAACGCAGGAACTTTTCTCACTGTGCTGCTAGCCAGCCACGGTCACTGCCCCGTGGGCCTAGCCAGCGTGGCGCTGCGCACGCACGCGTGGCAGTGGCAGTCACCGACTGGTGGGCCTGCGCGCTGAAGCAAAATGGCCAAAAAAAGGTTTGTGCGCTGTGGGGTTCGAACCCGAGACCAGCCGCGAGTTTCAGAGGAGCGCAACCAGTGCGCTAGTTTCAGTCGTTTGACAGTATGACAGGCGCGGACAGGTTAACATTCACTAGCAACGTTAACTGAATTTTTACTGACGACGAAACGTTTCCTCGACTGACAGAACAAGTCTCGCCGGCGAGGAACTGCGACTGGTGGCCGCCGTGGTTGGGTGCTGGACGCGCACGGATGCGTGGAACAGATGCAGGGAGGAGGAGGAGGAGACAGACGGTGGCTCACCACCGGTTGTAGAAGGAGGCAGAGGCGCGGCGACGATCTGCTGACGGAGGATGACGACGGCGGCCGCGGAGAAGACGTGGACGGCGGCGCGGGTGTGGACGTGCTCCGGTGACGCTCCCGTGTCCAAGACGTAGAGGAAGCAGGGGCCTTTCGATTCCAGGTGGTAGGTGGCTAGGTGGAGGCGGGAGGTGGCGGCGCCATCGATGGATTCAGACGAGAAAATTCCGGCGAGGGGAAGCAGAGGAGGAATCGCGTCGGGGAGGAAGCGTTGGGCGGCGGCGGAGCGAGGAACAGGGAACCTAGGGGACCTAGGGTTGGCGCGGAGGCCTAGGGCATGTTTATAGGGGGTGAGGGGCCGTGGATGGCCGTCCACGGCGCTCTGCCGCCGACGTGGAGGCGCGGATGAGCGCCGTACTCCAGGAAGACGACAGAAAAGAACGACGAACCGGTACGCGCTAGCTAGGGTGGGCTGGGCTGGCGCGCGCGAGAGATAGAGAGGGAACGGGCTGGGCCAGCTAGGGTAGCTGTCGCGCGCGCAAGGTTTTGCTTTTATTTTATTTTTTTTCTCTGTTTTTTTTGCTGAAAGAGAATTGGAAGAAAAGTTGGGGTTTTGGGTGGTGAAAATTTTGAGAAAAATTTAGGGAAACTCCTTAGGCCATCTACTAACAGTTTGTAACTTTTATTTGCAAAAATTTAACTGTTTGATTGCCTTTTGAAATTTGAACCAAATTTGGGTGCGTTTGTTAATATTAATAATCATTAATAAAAACCAAAATTTTAAATAGGGTAACCCCTAAGGTAATTAGGCAAAATGATTTGATTTGTTTTGGTAACAACATGATTTCAAAATGGTTCTGTTTTGTGTGCTTTGATTTGAATTTTTAATTGTGTTTGGAAAATAAATAATTGACTTAAAACCATCATTTTCACAAGTGATCATTATGGAAAAACATGAAACCAATTGGTTGTTATTATTTGTGATTTTTATTCAAAATGTTGTAACAGAGCAAGTATGAACCCATTGTTTGAAAAAGGTTTGAATTTGAGTTGTGAAAACAGTGGAAAACAATTGTAACAATTAAGAAACAATGCAAACAACATGGAACAACATGATGATATGATGCAATACTTAAATAAACATGCAACAAACATTCTAAGGGGATGATTTTCATACTTGGGATGTTACATTGCTTCAGTATCTTTTTGTCCTTGTTAGAACCTCCTGTGGTATGCACGTGATATTGACCCAACTGTTTGGGGTTAGCCTGGAAACCCCCTGCTCCCCCTTGGTTATTACCTTGATTTCCAGCTGCCGGGTTACCGGCTGGGGGTGGGCCGTTGCCCGGGTTTCCACCTGGACCCGGTCCTCCTCCCCGTCCTGCACCTCGCATGGCTCTGTTCACTTCCTCATTCTTCCATCTCTGTAGGTCGGCGCACTGCTCCAAGGAGTGGTTAGCTGGCCTACCGTTCCTGCTGTGCTTCGGGCATGCCATTCTGAATATGTCCCAATTATTACTCGGCCTTGGTGGCCCTTGATAGTTTCCTCCATTGTGATTTCCAGCATTGAAATTTCCTTCTGCCCTGGGTCTGGAAGATCCAGCTTTAGTATTGGCGACAAACTCGGAGCCTCCTTCAAACGGACGCTTGTTCTGGCTGTTGTTACCCGGCGTTGATCCATTGCCGGTTCTTCCGTTACTACTTGTGTTTGCTTTTTCTTTTTTATCATCAGTTTCCTCTTCCGTAGTGTCCGTTGCGGCATGTTTGTTGCATGCATCCATCAATTCTCCCATTGTAACCTCCGAAGCATTCCGACTAGATTTCATGCGAGTTAACTTTTGTACTAAAGGTGTGTACTTGCAGGTCTTTGCCATAGCTTGCAGCGCATCCTTGGGCTGAATATCCGTAGACGAATGAAGAATTTCCATAACCCGGCGGACCCAGCTGCGCGCCGATTCTCCCTTCTTCTGAACACATCGCTCTAAGTCGTCAATAGTGAATAACTTTCTACACGTCCCGTGAAAGTGCTTGATAAACGCAGTTTTCAATTCTTCCCATGACTTAATAGATCCTTCCGGTAGATTGGCGAACCATAACTTTGCTGCTCCCTCTGACATCATTAGATACATGAATTTGGCTTGAAGATTCTCGGACGCATTGCGAATCGACATGGCAATCTCATAGCTGCTCAACCATGTTTCCGGATCCATAGTCGGCTCATAATTCACCACTTTACCCGGTTCTTTGAACTTTTCCGAGTAAGGTTCAGCTCTGATGCTATCCGAAAGACACTTAGGCCTGCAAGAATGGTTGAAGCTGGTCTTACTCGGGAAACATGTGATCCTGCAGGGGGTACAGCTGGATGCGGTACCGCTGGTGGCCCATGTGCCGCAGACCCGGCCACGGCTCTCCTGGCTCTGGAACTATCCACGATGGCCTGTGCTGCTGATGCTGCTGGTACTGCCTGAATGTGTGGAGGAGGCGGCATTTGCTTCTGCTCTTCCCTCCGCCGTGCCGAACTTGTTTGGATGTTTCCAGCGTTACCTTGTTGTTGGCTGACATATGGCGTCCCGTGCATTCCACTTCTGTGATCCGGGTAATTAACCTGTTGCGCCACCGCGGTGCGCAGCATATCTATCGCCCGCCGGGTCTCCTCTGCGTGGGGTGACTCTCTCACGGGGATTTGATTTAGTGCAAGCGTTGCCGCGTACACGTTGTCCATGGGATTGTTGTAATGACCTGCTGGTGTGCGAAAACGCGATGGTGGTGGTGGTGGTGGCGGTGGTACAATATTGCCGGCAGTAACTCCAGTCTGTGGTGCAGGTAATCCGGCCTGCGTATCTACCGGTTGTATTCCTCCGGTTGTCGGCTGAGGGGCGGTTCCTTGATTTGCCGCTGGAATCGGCTGATCCTGAGGCGTGATAAATAGTGCGGCCGGGTTTATGACTCCTCCCAATGCTGGTAATCTAGTTTGGTGCCTTTGATGTATTCTAGTCGTTTCCTCTCGGAGCCGAGTTTCCAGTGCATCCAGCTCGCGTTGCCGTGTGGCCATCCCCTACCTTTCTGCTTCTACTTGCCTCCTCTGCTGCTCCAATGCACGACGGGCTACGTCCAAATCCCTAACACGTTCCGCCGCGTTCTCTGGAGTGACAACTGTGGCTAGAACCGTCGGATCTAGGATCAGATTGTTGTCGAACAAGGCCGGGTGTTGCGGATTGGAAGGACCCGCTCCTGGTGTCCGGTTTGCTAGGAATCCGAACGTGTTCGCGTGTAGCTCGTTTTCTGGCGCTTGACTGGTAACCGATGCCGACTCTCCGTCAACCTGGGCCAAAACCGTGTTTCCGTTAGCCGGCCCCTGCTGCCGGGTTAATGCTTGTGCTGACCCGGCCGCGGCCGCGGTTACGGTCTCTTGGTTGAGATTGGTCGCGGGAGCCGTGTAAACCGCGACTCGGCGTATGATGCTTGGCGCGAATTCATGCTGTTCCCCTTCGCTGTTGTTCTCCTCATACCGGTTTTCCAGCAGATCCAGGATGGACTCGGTATCATCCTCTCTTTCGACCCGGTCGTGCGGGGTCCATGCCGGTTCCTCCGGCTGTTCCCACTTCGCGATGGGTTCTTCTGTCGGATATGTCGTTCCAACTGATTCTTCTTCATCTGATTGGATATAAGTGGCCTCCCCTGACACAGAATCAGATCCAAAATTGTCAGGGATCGAACCGGAAGTACATACCATACCGATGAAGACGCTGATCCGGCCGATTGTCACGACGGATCCGGATTCGAGGTGATCCGACTCTGGCCCCCAGCCGGAATCGTCCACCGTCTTTTCTCCTTTGTGGTCGATGTAGATCTCGCCGACGACAAGATTCTCCATGTTCTTCCGAGCTTCTTCCGTGATGTAAACACCTTTGGACGCAGGCCCCACGGTGGGCGCCAACTGTCGTGGGATAACCACGGCAGACGTTACCGGGGGTAACTGATCTTGGGGCAAGACGACACAGGCGTTTGGGAGAGGGTTTAGCACAGAGGAAAACATGATGGAACTCGATCTGGTAGCTGGCAATCAAGTCGCCGAGTCTCCGATCTTAATATATTAACTCGATCTCTCGTATACACTGGATGCTCGATATCAAGCGATACTGCTAGGGTTCTTAGATCTCCCTCAACTAGACCTAGGGGTTGGTTTATAAAGCACCCGTACCCCCCTGGCTTACTCTCCAAGGCGCACCCTGAATCCTACCCGGACACCGCATACAAACTTTAACTTTCCTTTACCGTAACCCACAATCCGGGTTACGAGGCCTACAAACTTGGGCCTTCCAGAAGTTTCTTTACCCTTTGCCGGATCTTGCGCAGCGTCCTTTGGGCCGGGTTATGCCTTGGAGTTGGCCTACCGGGTTAGCATCCCTCCATCAAGCACCACCTCCCTCTCCTTATAATCGGCCTAGCTACACCCCCCGTGCCCTAGACCTCCACCTCCCTTTCTCCTCGCAGCGCCGCCGTTTTCCCCTCCTCTCTCCCTCGCTGCCCTGCTTCTCCTCTCTCTCTGCACCTCCACCTCTGAACACCACCGCCACCGCACTGAATCTCCGGCGATCGCCGTCGACATGGCCCACCTCCGCACTGGATAACTATGGGAACGAGAACCCCTCTGCTTCCTCTTCCTCCTCGACACCGCCACGGGACCAGGGAACCGCTGCAGCGCCGCCACCGTCCACCTCGACGTCGCCGGCCACCACAGCACCGTCACCTCCTCCTTCCTCCTTTTTCCCCCGGTGAGCACCACCCTCTGCCCTTCTCCTCTCTTCCCTCTGCATCCACATCGCGCGCACGCCCTCAGCAACCTAACACCCGCGGGCACGAGCAACAGCAGCAGCAGCCCGCGTCGATCGCCGCCGGTGACCACCGCACACCCCCTCTGTCAGGTTCAGTTAACTGAAAAATTCAGTAATAGCCGCGACCTGAACCACAAACCCCCCGCGCTCCTCCTTCCTAACACGAAACAGAGCCCAGCCCCACTGGCCAGCGCGCTGCGCCCGCGTACGCGAGGGCGAGGGTTCGATCCCTCGCCTCGTGGATTAAATCCGCCATTTTTGCGATGTTGCCACGCGGGCAGGCAGTGCCCACCTGCCATAGGTAGTGGGTGCCACGCCAGATCCCAGACGCGCGCCAGCAGGGCACTGGCCCACTGCCAGTGACCCAGGGATGGCTCTGCGCGCGTAAGAAAAGCCCCAGGGGCCTATTCTGTAATTCTGTTTCGCACCTAGGCCCCTGTAACAAGTTTAAAACTTTTGAATTCACACAATAGCCCCTGTATTTAAAATTTGAATAACTTTTGCATAACAAATCCAAATAAAATAAATAAAATATGTTTTCCAACCCAAATTTAATTCTCTACCTGTTTAAATCATTGGTTTACTGTTTTGAACATTTCAAATGTTTTCAAATTTCAAATTCAAACAACTCATTTCAAATTTGGTTAAATTCATAACTAATTCAAATTTAATTTAAATGCCACATATAAAATATGTTTTCCATGCCAAATTAAACCACCATTTCAAATATAAACTTTGTTTCATGTTCTGAATAATTAAAATGGGTTAAATAATTTAAACCTTGTTTAAATCATTTAAAAATTGCTAAATTCATAACTTGGTCAAATTAAATTCTTTTGAACATATAAAATATGTTTTCAAAACAGAAAAGTATAAACTTTTCAAATATGAATTTGATTTAATGTTTTGAACAAATAAAAAATTCAGATAAATTCAAACTTGAATTAAATTCATTTAAATCTTGTTCAAACTTGTTTAATTCCTAATTAATTCATCTTAATTCCTTTTTCAATAATTGAAACATGTATTCCACCTAAAATTTTGTGTTCTTTCCAAATATGAATTTTGTTATTTATCTTGAACAATTAAAATGGGTGAAAACAACAAATGTTTGTGTAACTCATTTAAGAAGCCAAATTTCATAACTTAATAAATAAAATTCCAAACTTGGTAAACACCTTTTCAAATTGAAGCTATTGTTGTTTTCTTATTGTTTTCATCATCCATGCATCATTCTAATCAACTTACACATGATGGTTATTTGTAGATCACTTAATTCCACATTAATTCATGGGCTTTTCCATATGCAACCCAAATTGCATATGAGCCCATTTAAATATGTTTACCATGTCAACTAGTTTATCTTTGATGCATCCTAAAACTTGTCATGCATCCATATCTTGATCATGCTGGATCTTTTGCCGTAGTAGTAATTGTTGCATCCGGTGTTTGTCCTAGTTCGTTGCTTCTTCGCGAATAGGACGTTGAGATGATGTGAGCAACGACAAGTTCTGCGGATGTACCTGTACTTGCTGGATTCCAGGCAAGTATACTCACTTGCTGCCTATGGCTGCCTTTCATCACTTGTTACTGATTCTTTCCGTTGTTCTTATTCTAGCCTTTTGATTCGATGCTTGTGTCTCGATCCTATCGCATGTTTACCTTGCAGCCATGATATAGCCTTCCTTCCACTTCCTATTAACTGTTGTTTGTTTACCTTGTTGGCCCTCGTGTCGTAGTTGCATGCTTAGTGTTGTTTGCGCTCAAGTCTTGTTGTCCGTCTTATCACCTGTGTAGTTTGATAGTTGGGCTTGACTTAATCAACAACATATTAATGTTTTGGGTAATAATAATTTGATGATAAGGCACCGGCAGGAGGCCCGGCGTGGTTTTGAGGCCTGCTAGTGTCGACCCTAATTAGGAAAAGGGTCTTGTCCATTGATCAATGATGAGCGCACTAACCGCATGTGGGAAGCGAGTATGGGCGCCCCCCGCAATTCTGATTCGATTCGCATCTCGTCCAAATCGCCTCATTTAGTTCGGGTTTTCCATTTGCCGCATGCATATGTAGGTGCGAACCCTTGGCGCCAGGGTGGAACTTTTGTAGTCGGCATTTAGGGAGACACGTTCTTAGAGTGCTATGAGGGTCCCCTTTTCTTCGTGGGGCTTGATTAGCCGTGCGCTCAACTGCACGGGGTTCTTTGGGTTTGATGCGAAGAAGAGTTGGGTTGTGTTGAGTGCCTCGCTTGGTGGGTTTGCTCCCCGCCTGGCGGGTCATTCTTACGTGTACGGCCAAATTGGTGCATCCCTGCAGGGTTAAATCTTCTCGAGAAGCCGTGTTGTCCGCGGTTATGGATGACTTGGTGAAAGTGCTGGCTAACAAGTACTCAGACAACTTACACTTAACGATGATAACTTGACTAGTAATATAGATTACTTCCACCATAAAAATGAATGTCACCTTAATCAACCGTGTGAGTTTTCCTTGGGTTGCTTCCTTAGTAGGGGGTAACATTGGATGGGTATTGTTTGGTGAGTAGTTGTAGTTGGTTCTGATACGCTATCTTATCCCCTTCCTTTTAGCCGGATGTTGTAGCGAGTCTCTGTAGTTAGTTAGTGCAGCCCGCTGCCGCTTCTTTGCATTAATCCCTTCCTTTCCATTGTACCCAAAGTATTTGTATCTTGTGATGATTGGTTACGCTGGTATCTTGTGAGTATGGTTTATCCACTTGCCAGTACTTAACCGTACTGACCCACGAATCCCTTTTCGTGGCTGCATATTCCACATTGCAGTCAACAGGTTTGAAGTCTGACGACGTTAGCCTGGGAATCCCTCCGGCTTGGCCTGGGCAGGGATTGGACGCCATCGGTTATCTTCAGGACTCTTAGTCCAATTTGGATGTTGTCCGTAGTCGGACACTATGTTGTTTCTTCCGCTGTTATTTGGATCTTTGTATTGTATCAGTTGTATCCTTGACTCGTTTGAGTCTTCTTGTATATATCTTTTCTGTTGTTGTTGCGGAATATTCGTGAACTGTTGTAATGTTATCACAAGTGGCAACCTGGAATCGGTTATTATGTGGATTTTGGCGGGAATGCTGAAATCTGCATAGTGCCCAATCCCGGGGCGTCACAGACTCCAATCTCATCGTGCAGCAGACGATGAAAGAATGCGACGCAATTGCTGAGAACATGGTCGCATATCGCGACATGTACAACCTACTCGAAGGAAGCTTCAAGGGATGCGAGCTGAAGCACATTGCGAGATCCAGCAACGAAGAAGCAGATAAACTGGCAAACATGGGGTCCACAAACACACCCATACCACCAGGAATATATTTCGAGCGGATGACCAAGCGCTCAGTCAAACTCAAAAAATCTGCAGGAACACCCACAGCACCAGAAATAGAGGTCAGCCCGCAAGTCGCCATCATCGAGCTTATTCATAACATTTCACGACAGGTTTTTCTGGTCGAGCCAGTCTGGACGCAGAAATACCTCGACTACCTGTCCACTAGACAGCTCCCGGTCGATCCTCGCGAGGCTCGACAGATAATCAGACGCAGTAAATCTTTTCGGGTAATCAACGGAGAATTATACAAGCAAAGCATCTCGGGTATACTTCAGCGTTGCATCGCACCCGGAGATGGCAAAGAATTACTCCAGGACATCCACCAAGGAGACTGTGGGCATCATGCTAGTTGGAAAACAATCATGGGAAAAGCCTTCTGAGCAGGATTCTATTGGCTCACGGCAGCCAAGGATGTCAAGGAGCTAGTCGAACGATGCAACGCTTGCCAGCGATTCGCACCAAGACCACATGCACCTGCTACGGAATTGCACATGATACCCATCGCCTGGCCCTTTGCACAGTGGGGGCTAGACATGGTAGGACCACTACGCAAGTCCACGCCGGGTGGATATACACACTTGCTGGTCGCAGTCGACAAATTTACCAAATGGATCGAGGCCATGCCAGTAACTTCGGCTAGCGCCCAATGCGCCGTCAAGTTCCTCGATTCCATCGTATGCAGATTTGGGGTATCACACGATATCATTACGGACAATGGTACAAATTTCACGGCAAAGGAAACACAACAGTTCTGCGAGGAAAAGAGCATCAACTTCAAGTTTGCTTCAGTTGCCCACCCGCAAATGAACGGACAAGTCGAAAGATCCAACGGCTTAGTTTCAGCTGGCATCAAGAAACGTCTACTCGATCGTCTACAACCAGCAGTAGGACATTGGGCCGAAGAACTACCCTCCGTACTATGGAGCCTCCGCACAACTCCAAATCGATCCACAAACTACACGCCATTTTTCATGGTATACGGGGCAGAAGCGGTCCTTCCCGAGGATGTTAGGTTCAGCGCCCCACGAGTTGTGGCTTACAGCGAAGAAACCTCCAACAGGGCACTCGCGGAAGATATGGATGCACTCGATGAGATACGCGATATAGCGCTCGCAAGATCCGCAGTATATCAACAATCACTTCGAAACTATCATAGTCGCCGCATACGCCACAGAGCATTTGCGGTAGGAGATCTAGTGCTGCGGCTCAAGCAGAAGGAGGGACACAAGCTTGAGCCACCATGGGAAGGACCCTTCGTCATACACGAAGTTATCCCAGGCGGAGCCTACAGGCTGAAGAACCCATCGACTGGAGGAATCTATTCCAATCCTTGGAATATCGCACACCTCCGAAAATTTTATCCCTAGATTTACTTGTTCTCACAACAAATAAGGCTATACTAGCCACTTTTGTAGCTCGAATACATGACTTCTCAGTCATCGCAATAAAATACATGGTTTCTCAACCATATTTACTCGAAGATTATTCATTCTTATATGCTAAAATAGTTATAGGTACACACCCCATAAGCACACGGGGGGTTACGCCTACAACTAAGCATCACAGGAAAATTTATACATACAGGGTCACACACCTTACAACAGTTTTTACAAACTATACAGCATCACAGGATGTACACATCCACCAATCAATCATGGCGATAAGCATTCTCAGTCGCCAACCCTCTATCTACTTCCTCAGAGGTTAGTCGAATGATTTTCTCCGCTGCTGGATGAACAACATCATAGTGCGGCGAAATATCATCGATTGGACCATCTGGAAGCATAGCTACGGAGTTAAAATTTATCTCAGGATGCCATATCCGGACAAAGTAGAGGGCCACCACCGCGCCGCAAGTCATCTGATTGCGCACACACTCGCGAATCTCTCCCTCTTGCCCGAACAGCCTGAGGAGATGGCTCCAGTCTTCAGGACCCCTTTCCAGCAGATAGAACGCGGCGTTCATCGCGATCAAGACCTTGTGAAAAGAACTCACGAGAACTTTTACCTGGGTGATACGGAACTTCAAAGTAGCCAGCACAAAGCCTCGACTGCGATCAGACCAAAAGTTACTCGCATGAGGCCTTGAGCTGCCAGCTTCTTGAAGAATGTGGTTTTCTACCCACTGTTTTTCCTCCCTATCATCCGGTTTAACAACTGAAGAGAAAATATGCACGATTAGGCAAGGAAACAAGACAAAGAAGACTCGGGGGCTGTATTACTTACACAGCAAGTCCCTAGCGACGGAAGCCAACTCGTCCATCAGAAACTGTTCACGTTTAGTCGCCAGTTTGTGCTTGGACTTCGCCACATCGGCTACCCCGCGCAACGCTTTCAGCCTGCGCTCACCATCAGCTACACGATCACGAAGACCTGCTAAAGACCCCGCAGCGGCGACAAGCGGATCTGTTGGGGCAGCAGGTCCACCTGAAGGTTCCACGACCACCTCGGATACCTGAAAAGTACAAAGAAGATCAAAGGAATAAGGTGCCCTACTCGAGATTTATTCACCACCTATTCGACAGGTGCTCGGGGGCTACTCCCATCGGGAGCACACGTACAATCGCGGGAAGCATTTCAGCAAAAGCATCTCGATTAAAATATTGGAAAAACGGGAGCACATCCCAGGGTTCATTACAATCGAAGTTGCAAACTACAAACGAAGTAAACTAAGAAGCTACGGTGGTACTCCCACTCGCGGCAGTCGACCCTCACTTAAGTCGAGCAAACAGCTCAGATAACTTCCGAGCGAGGACGGCGGCTGGCTCGCCAAATCGACGAAGCCCTACCTTTTTGCCTGTGGAAGGATCGACTGGGAGATCCGAGTAGGCCTCCTCCAAGCCGCTAACTCCATGCGCCAGCGCGAACTGGATGGCCGTCTTCGCCTCAGACTCCGACTGAGCGACCACGTAGGCATCAAGGAGATTGCTCTCCGAGAAGATCTTCAGCAGGTCACCGAGCACGGGTGGAGATGCAGCATTGATGAGAAGGCGACCATGCAGCTGCGTCAACACTTGAGTGGCATTGCCGATCAAGGAGCAAACTCCTTCGGCATGCCGCCTGAGCTGGGCGAGGGAGTCCGTCAGCGCGTCCACCCGCTGGACCCCGGGAACTTCCAGAGGAACACCCAGAAGACCTACAAAGGAAAGAATGTTAAAGACTCAAGACAACAGAAGACAAATTATAAGCCAAAGGTAACTTACCCGCAAAGAGCCCGGCAAGGGGACGAATAAAGCCGACAATATCGGCATCCGCCTTGGTGCTGGTTTTCTCCAACTTCTTCAAAACCTCTTGGGCAGAAGCAAGCTTCCCTTCAAGATCAGCCGAAGACATGCGGGAAGATTCCAGATCCTGGTGAACGGCCGCCAACTCAGCCTCTAGAGCTGTTACCCGAGTAGAAGCATTGTCTTTCTCGGTCTTCGAAAACTCAAGTTGAGCTGCACGACAACATTTATCAGAATCGAAGAACGGATGGAAAAAATACAAACAGAAGAAGAGGGCTGAGCTTACCTCGAAGAAGCTCGTTCTCAGAGGTGAGTCGACTGCGGTCCGCTTGAAAGTGCAGCCCGTTGAGTACAACTCCAGCAGCTTGATCACGGAGGGTTGTCACCCTTGCGAGTAGTGGCGCGACGACCTGGGTTTCTTCAGCCGACAACTTGTGCGCCCAGGATTTTCGCCTCTTCAAAACAGCGAACGGGTGGAATTCTACGATCCCACCCGAGTTGTTGTCGATGACGTAGAACCACTTTTTCCTCCAGTCCTGCGCGGAGTCGATGAAGTACATGCTGAAGTAGCTGGTCTCCGATTTCGCTTGGATCCCAAAGCCACCCGTGCGTAGTGGCTCGCCGGGCTCGGAGTCTACCCGCGATTTCTCGCGGAAGATCCGAACTTTGAAAAGGGCCTTCCAGAGCGCCCAGTGTGGGCGAATGCCAAGGAAGCATTCGCAGAACACGATGAAGCACGATATGTGCTGCACCGCGTTCGGAGGAAGATCGTGAAGCTGTATGCCATAGACATACAGCAACCCGACAAGAAACGGATGGAGGGGGAAGGAAAGACCGCGAGACACGTGGTCCGCGAAGACCACGCGCTCGTTCGCTTGCGGGTTGGGTACCTCTTCCTTCTTTCCGAGGCGCACCCGCTTCTCGGACTCCGCAGGCAGCAGCCCCTCCCGCTGCATCTCCTTGATGCTCTTCGCGGTGGTGTTAGGCGAACGCCAGTCGCCCGAACGCGGCGCAGGTTGCACCGAAGCTTCCCCGGATGCGGAAATGGCAGCACCACGTCTCTTGCCTCCCGCCATCGCTGCTAAGCACGAGCTTGGAGGAAGAAAGAAGATGAGCGCGAGGAAGAAGATGGACTCGAAGACGAAGGCTGGGAAAGATTTACCGCATCACAAAGACCCGTACTTATACACGGAACGAATCGATACTGGCCACTCGATGCGCCACGTGGCGCCCATCGCCGCCACCACGTGTGAAGACGAAACGAGGAGGCGGTGAGCGCTGTTTCCTGCCACGATCTTAACAGAAGATCGTGCGCATTTACTGCATGGTTTGCGTAAAAACCGGGAACGACGTCTCGTTTCCCGGTCAAAAAGCTGATTATGTGGGCCAGTCCTTCTGCTCTCACTCCGTCACGTCCCATCGGGAGGAGAAAAGTGCGCCATGACGTCATGGCGTGCATCATCAAATTGAAGAGAGCTTCGAATGGAAAGTTCAAACGCGAAAATAACTTCGTATGAACAAAACTCCTTCGAATAGAAGCAACTTTTTCATGAATAAATCATGAGGCAAGACTCCTTTAAGACGGTGAAAAATACCCTGCACACGAGTATGGGCATGATCTCCCAAACATGAAAACTCTTTCATATGGGCATAAAACTCCTAACACGAAAACTCTTTCGTATGGACAAAAGAACTACTCATTCAAAAATTACACGAGTAGGCAGAACCTACCCTTTTCTCACTCGCATGATATTTTTACATCATAAAAACCTGGATTGTTCGGCCGACTAGGCACATCCGGATGTCATATTCTTCGAATATGAAGGTAAGACCCGAAAGATCTCTCTTGAGGGCCTGGAATCGCACTCAAAGCTGCGTCCTCCGGTATGATTCCGTGTCAACAACACGAAGAAAAATCCTAGCGGACGCGCCAGGTACCCCCATAGGTTAAGTTCGACTCGATAAGACCACAACGGCCCAGTCGCAACAATCACCTTATCGGGTTCGAGTCGGAGGTCTCGAATCTGTGTAGCCAGAAATGTTTTTGCCCTAGTCGCAATTAATTGGCCCTGATCTCTCGGGAGAGCCAAGCTACTGCGCCACATCCTTCTGCGATAAAAAGCCATAAAAACGGGCACTTGCATTGCTCGATACTCGAGTATGAAAACTCATTATACAGGGTACGCGCCCTCTAAACAAGAAACAACCAAACTGGTTATTTACAGGAAAGAAAGACTAAGAAAGATTTGACCGTCTACTCGACTGGAAAAATCCCATTCGAGCAAACGCTCGGGGACTACTGACGAAGACATGGATCCTGGACCCTGCGGGTAAGGACACCCCATCTCAGGCCCAAGGTTAAGGCCCAAGAAGAGAAGCCCTTGGAGTATTCCAGAAGGCCCACGTGAAGCCCACCCGCACTAACTTGCGGGTTAAGTTTGGAAATATGTAACCGACCTAAGGTTAGAGTTCGAGTCCTCTCCGGGTAGGGTTTGAGACCTGGCCACCTATATAAGGCCAGTAGAGCCACCGGAAGAGGACCAAGCAACACCGCAATACCAAAGCCTTGAACTCGAGATCATACTCTCGATTCGAGAAACCACCATTGTAACCGATCTACTCATTAATACAGATCGACAGAGGCAGGAGTAAGGGTTTTACCTCTACGAGGGCCCCGAACCTGGGTAAATCTCGCCCCATGTCTAGCCGACGATTCCACCAGCGCTCATGAGTTCTCCTAGTCGAAACCCGATAGGTTCACCTAAGGGATTTGTAGAGTCAGAGATTCGACAGAGGGCATCGAGCCGTATTTGCCCGGGCAGCTCCAACCCAACTCCAATGGCGTCTAAGACAAAGATAGAACAAGTATCAGAAAAGGAAAAAGATAGGCCACAGTCGAAGGAAGATAAAACGCAAATCACCAGCAAGTTTTTGAGCCCTTGGACGGATGACGCCGACAAGATCATCGTCGTGCTTGACGCTCGCCTCCTCTAGCTGCTTCAGAGCTCCCTGGGCTTTCGCGAGACTATCGGCCGAGCGCTTGCGTGTGGACTCCAATTCCTTTCGGGTGGACTCCAGTTCCGTCTCAAGGGTTGTCACCCGAGAGAGATCCTCTGCCTTCTTAGCCTTCAAGCGGTTAACTTCATCTGCAGATCAAAAGACGCGGTTGAAACAAAAATCGCAACCAGGAAGAAAAGGTGGAGGCAAAAAGTGCGTGCCAGATTACTTTGAAGGGAGCGGCTGTCCTGGACGAGCTGGTGGCGACCCCCTCCCCCCCCCCCCGAAGAGAAACGCAATCCGCTTCAGCCAAAAGAACTCGGCGCCCGAAAGCAGCGAGGGAATCGAGAAGGGCCTGCAAAAAATCCGAGTCAAAATTAGGGAAATATCATTTGAGCCTATACTCAACTCTACACAGTCAAGTATAGCCTCGGGGGCTACTCCCATTGGGAGCACTGCCGTGCACCCCATGAAAAAAAATCACGAATCAAACTGGAAAAGGAAAACTTCGACTTGAGTCCATGGCCAACTGCAAACAATTGACCATAGACTCGGGGGCTACTCCCATCGGGAGCACTGTCGTGCACCCGATAAAGAAAAACATGCAAGGCAGGTCGCCAGAAAGGAAAGGAAGTTTTACCTTGCCCTGAGCAGTGGACAAGGGATCCGTCGAGCTACCCGAGACCTCCCGGCTCGCAGACACTCCAGCATCTACAGGTCGTCCACCCGCGAAGCTGGGCATCCCATAATCCGGGGCTTCGGTCGCCTTTGCTGGGCCTGAAGATCTTCGAGCGAGATCTGCAGCTGGAGCGGGATCCGTGGCGACCTCCTTCCTCTTCACGGATGGAATCGAGGAAGTGAACTGGCCCGTGCTGATGGTCGCAAGACTGCTGCAGAAGATAAAATCAGACAAAGAAAAGATGGAAGAAACTCCACGACAAAGGTTAGAATATGCGGCACTTACTCATCCTCATCATCATCGTCGAGGTTGTCAGGGATTCAGGCGGTGGAAACCTTCGACTGACGAACCACGGGAGGAAGAACGTTAAGAGGAGTCACCCGAAGAGGCTTAGCTACCTCGACAGAAGCATCACCCAAAGAGTTGTCCTTAGAGGTGACTTCCTCCTGCTCCTGCTCCTGCTTGCGGTGCTTGCGATGACGAAGCTGATCGACATCCGACTCTTCCTCCTCCTCCTCCACGTCATTCCGCTCGGAGCTCGAATCAGCCTCCGCGACGCTGGTCTCGGGAGAAGCTTCAATCTTACTCGCCAAAAGATCTGAGACATCGTCTATAGAAACTGGCGGGTAACACGTTGCCACGCTCTCGCTCTACAAAAGCGAAGAGAAAAAGAAGAAAAGTTTTCAACCGATGAAAACCCAAACTCGAAGAAACAAAAGGCAAAATAGAAGAACAAAGAACTCACCTCAATCGGGGGAGGTTTCGATGCTTCAAATGGGTCGACAGGGCATGCCGAGTAGCCCCCTCCCTTCTTCAAACTGGTGATGGACGCGATCTTCTTGTCGAATTCGGTAATCGAGAGAATATCATCGCATACGCGACTCAGGTCATCAACGCCAGTGTATTCCCACATGGTTGTCCGCCTTGCTTGGAGGGGCTGGATCCTCCAGCGCAGAAACATACCCGCCAGATGAATCCCATTCAGCGGGGTCCCTTGCTCCTTCTCGCAGAAGCACGCCACCTTTGCGAGTAGAGGGGCGATGATCTTGCCCTCTTCGGCTGAGAGGGAGTGCAGCCAAGACTTCCGCCGCTTCAGAACTGAGAATTGCTGGGACTCAGGGATGCCACCCGCGTTTTCCTCCACAACATAGAACCACTTTCGGTGCCATCCCTGGGCCGGGTCGACGAAGTGCATCTCCAAGTAGGGTATGTCCTTATTCGCCTGAATCCCGAAGCCGCCGGTCCTCAGTGGCTCGCCGGTTCTCTCGCCTGGCTGCGCCTTCTCCCGGAAGATCCGCACCTTGAAGATGGATTTCCAAAGCCCCCAGTGCGGACGAATCCCCAGAAAGCACTCGCAAAGCACGATAAAGCAGGAAATGTGCTGAATCACGTTTGGAGGAAGGTCGTGCAGCTGTATGCCATAGACATACAGCAACCCGACAAGAAATGGGTGGAGGGGGAAAGACAAACCTTGGGCAACATGCTCCGAGAAGACGACGCGTTCGGTGGCGAGGGGGTTGGGCGTCTCCTCCTTCTTCCCGAACATGCGCACACGCCTGGAGGTGTCCGGAGGCAGCAGCCCCTCCCCTTGCATCTCAACGATGCTCTTCTTCATGGCGTTCGCCGAGCGCCAGTCGCCGGTCCTCTTCGCGGGAGCCGCAGTGGAAGCGCTCGCCACATTCTTGGAGGATTCCGCAGCGGCGCCGCGTCTCTTCGCCCCCGCCATTGGAGAGTGCTTCAGTGCTCACAGGAGAAGAAGATGTGCGCGAAGGAGGAAGAAGATGAATAAGGGACGGGAAATTTACCCTTTCCCTAAGGCACAAATACTTATACCCGAGCTAGGCCAATCCGAGCCGTAGATCTGCAAACGTGGCATCCATCGCAACCACCACGTGTGAAGCGGAAACGAAGAGGCAGGGGCAGTTACCCCTGCACGATCTTTGACGAAAAGATCGTGCGTATTTACAGCGCAGCCAGCGGATTAACCGGAGCACGACCGCTCATTTCCAGTCAAAAGGCTGCCAAAGTGGGCCCCGCGTGCTCTGCCCCACATCGTCACGTCCCATCGGGAGTAGGCGAGTGCAGGCAAGTGCGCGGTGATGTCATTGAATACCTCACAAACACGAAAACTCTTTCGTGTGAGTATCAAGACGCAAAATTTCTTTCACGTGGACACCCTAACACGAAATTACTTTCGTATAGGCATTTTAACACGAAATCTCTTTCGTATAAAGACATTGACACAAAAAACATTTGTGTAAAGCACCCTAACACGAAATTACTTTCGTATGGGCATTCTAACACGAAACCTCTTTCGTATAAAGACATCGACACAAAAACTTTTTTGTGTAAAGCTTCTTAAATGCGAAATCTCTTTCGCACAAGACCAAGGAAAAGAGGTATGACCTCACTCGCATAAATGAAGAAAGCAGTACTTATAGTGCGACCAAGGTAAATCGCGAGTATGCGGCTCCCGCGGCTCTACCTTACGATGTACTTACACATCTTTCTTATCCTGGATCGTTCGACCGACTAGGCACATCCGGATGCCATATTCTTTCGAGTACGAAGGTAAGACCCAAGGATCTCTCCTGTGGGCATGGAATTGCACTCAAGCTGCGTCCTCCAGTAAACTTTCCGTGTCAACAACACGAAGAAAAATCCTAGCGGACGCACCGGGTACCCCTTTAGGTTAAGTTTTACTCGGTAATACCTCCACGGCCCAATCACAACGATCACCTCGCCGGATTCGAGTCGGAGGTCTCGAATTCGTGTAGGCCAGAACCATTTTTGCCCCAGATGCAATTAATTGGCCCTGATCTTTCGGGAGAGCCAAGCGACTGAACCACATTCTTCTGCAAAAGCAGCCAACACAAGGCATATTTTTCACTCGATGCTCGAGTACATGAGCGCGTCGTGCACAGGGTATACACCCTCAAAACCAGGCGATTGAATGACCAGTTGAAGAAACCAAGAACGAACTTTGAGTGCTTACCCGACTATTCTCAGTCGAATGAACACTCGGGGGCTATTGACGTGGGATGATTCCTGGACCTATGAGGTGAGCCTACCCGGTCCAAGTCCCAAGACCTAGGCCCAAAGAGAGGTGATATCCTGCGTTACTAGAATGCCCAATAAAACCCCACCCACAAGACTTGCGGGTCAAGAAGGAAGCTCCTACCGACCTAGAACTAGGGTTTGTAACCTCCCCCCCCCCCCCCGACACGGTTTGAGACCTAGCCACCTATAAAAGGCTAGGAGAACCACCGAGGGAGGGGATCCAATCTATTTTTCACCACCACAGCCTTGAGTTCGAGATCATACTCTCGACTTGAGCACTCCTGGGGGTGGAAACGGATCGGATGTGGATCAGATAGTGCCCTTCCCACATCCATTTCCATATTTTCAAAACGAATACGAATACGAATACGAATACGGATATTGTCATATACGAATGCGGAGCGGATGTTACTCGAATACGAATGCGGATCAGATGTTTTCTCAATTCGAAACGGATACGAATACAACGAAATAATAGACTTTGTCTTATATCGAGACAACAATTGAATGATACAATGATAAGTATGTCTATATAATATAGCGTGGTTTAAAGTTCAACCATAGAAAAACATATTCTCCCACATTCTTACTCTTTTGAGTTGGTTAATTATCATATCGTATGAGAAATACCAAAACTGACTAACATAATTTTATTCGGATACAAATATATCCATATTCATATCCATATTTTGTTCAAAATTCAATACCATATTTGTTTTGTATTTGTAAAAACGAATACAAATATTTACCATTTCCATTTCTATGTTGTTCGGATTCGGATATTTACCACTTCCGTTTACAATTTCTCGAATATGAATGTCGGATAATTCGGATTATCCGCTACCAGTTCCCACCCCTAAACCGATCTACTGATAATACAGATTGAAAGAGCAGGAGTAAGGGTTTTACCTCTACGAGGGCCCCGAACCTGGGTAAATCGTGCCCCTGCTAGCTGACGATTGTCACCAGCGTCTTTACGTTCTCTTAATTGAAACCCTACCGAATCATCCGAGGGACTTGTTGAGATGACTAATCGACAGTCTCCTCGTGTTGTGACCCCCTCCCGTGCTTTATATAGGTACAAGAGGTTTCAAGGGTCGTACATATATTGGACTTCGACTCCAAGTCGGGAACTACTCTTTCCTTTTTTTTGAGGGTATCAGCCGTCACTTTATTGAATCGAAATAGATTGTGGCATACAATGTGCATCTGGGGTTAACCCGAGCCAAATATGGCAACCATATTCAGCATAAGCCGCAGACCTAGCGAGGCCATGTGCTTCCTTGTTCGACGATCTTCGCTCGTGGACGAACTGCACCGCATCGAAACCTCGAACAGAGATTTTGATCTCATGCAATATTGAGCTAAATCTCCCTTTGTAGCTTCCCTCCATGCACCTGATGACCTCCAAACAGTCGGAAGCTACTCTGAATCTTGTGATATTCAGATCTCTTGCAAGGGCCAACGCTTCTCGACAAGCCAGGGACACTAGGATGGTTGGGTCTGCCGTGCCACTGATGGCAATAGCAGATGCTCCAAGAAACTGACCATCCTCTGATCGGCACACCGCGGCCACTGCTCCCGCGTTCTCCTACTTCCGCACCGCAGCATCAACATTTATCTTAGCATAACCTGCTGGTGGTGGCTGCCATCTTGGAACTTGAGGCTGTGCAGCCCTCGCTGTTGCAGGGGTCTTCGAGGCGAGGATAACTCCAAGTCCCGAATCATAGATTCCACAAAGGCGTGTGTAGATAGTGGACTTTGAAAAATCCCTTCATGTATTGCCTTTCTTCGAGACGACCAGATCGCCCATAGTGTCACAAACACCAACGTGCGTTCATCGTGGCTGAGTGTGGTGATCATCGTGAATAACCAGTGCTTGGCATCCATCTCCCCCACACTCATAAGATGTTCAAAAATTATCTCTGGCGCCAGTGCCCATACACTCGCACTCATATTGCACTCCAGGAGAGAATGGCGCCATGAGTCTTGCATTCCACATAGAGAGCATGCAGCGTTTGGTGCCATGTTGCGGTGGAACCGTACATCGCCAGTAGGAATTGACTGCTTAGCCAGACGCCACAAGAACATTTTAATCTTGGATGGTATCGGTATCTTCCAAAGTGAGGACCAGTCCTTCTCCATCCAATCATGATCCGAGCCCGAAGAGGTGCTCTCCAGCCACGCCTCCCTCCGCTGCTTTGAGTTCACAAGCATGCGGTATACCGAGCGAACTGACACTATTCCGTTTCGCTCGTAATGCCACGCCCAAAAATCATCAAACCGAGCCGTGCCAATGGGTATAGCCTGGATCACTGATATATCCATTGGGAGGAAATATTTGCGCAGCTTCTGCAAGTCCCAGGAGGTCGTGCTCCTGTCTATGAAGTCCAAGACAGCCACGGGTGGCTCGTCTTCTATGCATGCGAAGGGCCGCAATGCAAAGTCTCTAGGGAGCCAATTATCATTCCAAGCATGGGTTTGATCCCCTGTTCCAATCCGGCGAACGAGCCCTTGCTTGAGAACCTCCTTCCCCTCCACAATGGATCTCCAAATCTGAGATGAATTAGACCTCAACTCAGCCTCCAGAAAATCACGCTCCGGGTAGTAAACAACTTTGAGGATACGAGCACTAAGAGTGTCAGGCTCTTGAAGAATCCTCCATGCTTGCCTAGCCAGTAGTGCTAGATTAAATAGTTCTATATCCCGAAATCCAATTCCCCCTGCATACTTGGGTTTAGTCATTTCATCCCAAGAAACCCAGCAGGTCTTTCTCTTTCCATCCTTGCAACTCAGGGTGGGCATAAAAACCGATGACCGAAAACCGAAACCGAAAAGACCGAGACCGAAACCGAGATGACCGAAACCGAAAGGACCGAAGCAAATTTGGTTAGCAGAGTTAAATAGACCGAAATTTGTTGAAAAATTCGGGCAACACATGGGCGAAACCCGAATAGACCGAAGCGACCGATTTAGGTACCAGCGAGCGACGGAAACAATACATGCGTTCTTGGTTGCCAACTTGCAACGATGCAGTTCACTTTTTCTTGTCCAAACTCTAAACGTGTGTATTTTTCCTTTTTGTGAGATTGTGGTGTTGTATGCATGTATGTCCTCCCGTGAGGCTTTTATGTTGATTATGGTCTGCTGCAACTTGATATAAATATGTGGATTCAACTATGTCCAAATTATAGACGAAGTGATGGCATTTTTTTTTAATTTCATCATTATTTTGGAGCTAATAGCTACTTTTGTCAAATTCGGTCATGACCGAAATAGAGACCGAAATTCTGGTTACCCGAATTTTTCGGTCCTTTAAGGTTCTGAGTAAATTTCGGTTCTCATATTTTACTGACCGAATTTCAAATTAACCGAAATACAAAGACCGAATTTTCGGTCATGACCGAATGCCCACCCTGACTTGCAACCCCACCAGAAATTTCGGATCAGCCCATTAATATGATGGCAGAGACCTTTAGGCAGTTTAAAGCAAGACATAGAATAAATTGGTATTGCTTGCGCCACTGCCTTGATTAAAACCTCCTTACCCCCAAAAGATAGCAACGTCCCCAGCCATTCTTGGACCTGTTTCCAGACCCTGTCCTTGAGGTATTTGAATGCAACTATGACTGATCTGCCTACATCAGACGGCATCCCCAAGTACTTCTCGCTTAGGGACTCATTGTGTACGTTCAAGCGTTCCTTTATTGCTTGCCTGACTCCCTCCGGGCAGCTCTTGCTAAAGAAGACAGAGGATTTATCATGGTTGATCCGCTGCCCCGAGGCTAGACAATAACTCTCCAAAATCTCCGATACTTCTCCCGCACCTTCCACACTTGCTTTCACAAACAGCAGGCTGTCATCAGCGAAAAGTAAATGGTTAACCGCCGGGGCGGTGGTAGCCACCTTTAATACTTGTAAGCTCGATGATGGTAACACACTTCTTGATTTAAGGAGGCACGAAAGGCCCTCCGCTACAAGCAAAAAACAGATATGGTGATATGGGATCACCTTGTCGGATTCCCCTAGAAGGTTTAAAAGATTCGGTAGGGGAACCGTTGAAAAGAACTGAGAAGGTTACCGAAGAAACCATCCTCATCACCAGCCCTACCCATTCGGATTTGAACCCCAATTTGAGTAGTATAGCCTCCAGGTACGACCAGTCCACTCGATCGTAAGCCTTTCTCATATTCAGCTTCAAAGCGCAGTGCCTATGTTTCTTGGCCTTATTTCTCTTCATAAAATGAAGGCATTCATAAGCTGCTATTATGTTATCAGTTATCAACCTCCCAGCCACAAAAGTTGATTGTTCATGTGATATTATCTCCGGGAGTACTTTTTTAAGACGATTTGCTAGGACCTTGGATGCCACCTTGTATATGACATTACAAAGGCTAATGGGCCGGAACTGACCTAACTCCATCGGGCTCGCTACCTTTGGAATCAGTACTATGAACGTCTCATTGATTGCTTCTGGGTTATCCTCACCCTTCAGAATTCGGAGGACTGCATCTGTAACCTCCTTACCACATAGCTCCCAGTTCTTCTGGAAAAAATGAGCTGGATACCCATCTGGACCGGGCGCCTTTGTGGGGAACATTTGGAAAAGGCCCTCTTTAACCTTCTTCTCCGTGAACGTCCCCATCAAATCATCGTTCATCTGGCTAGTAACTTTGACTGGCACTGTGTCTAAAACCTCTTCCATCTGTGAGGTACCTTCGGATTCATATAGGTTCTGATAAAAGGATTTTGCCATTGCTCTCAACTCCTCTGGATCCTCCACAACCTCTCCGTTTGCCTAGTGCAAACGAGAAATCCTGTATTTCTTCTTCCTTCCACTAGCTCGAAGGTGGAAAAACCGAGTGTTCTTATCCCCCTCCGATAACCACTGTACCCGAGATCTTTGGCGCCACATAATCTCCTCCCTATGCTGCAATTCAATCAAGTGATCACAGATTTTAATCTCCTCGTAGCTTGGTCCAGTTCTTCCCGGTATTTCTCGCAGCCCGGCAAGTTGCTGCCGTAATTCTTTCAAACGTTTCCGCACACTGCCAAATGTTTGTGCGTCCCAATTCTGTAAGCCATCAGCCACTCCTTTGAGCTTCCCCTTGAGCTCGTGTATGTTAACAGAAGTACCACCCTCCTGCCATGCATGACGAATGAAAGGATCAAAATTGTCATGTGTCTCCCACATTGTTTCGTACCTAAATAACCTTCGCCGCCCATGATGTCTGCCCTCTCGTGGTGTGAAATCGAGGAGGATAGGCGAGTGATCTGATGTCGATGCAGTCATATGCCTCAATTCCGCTAGTGGGTAGCGTTCACTCCAGCTCGCAGATGCCAGAGCCTTGTCTAAACGGGTGCGGCAGTAACTCCCTCCGGCCACCCTCTTTTCAAAAGTCCAAGGAACTCCCGAGAACCCGAGATCCATTAACTCACATGTGTCCACTGCCTCTCTAAACGCAGCTATTTGCTGATTGCTTCTCGGTTGCACTCCTTTGTGCTCCTCCTTGTGGAGAACCTCGTTAAAATCTCCCATACAGAGCCACGGAAGATTAGATGATGACTTAATAAATTTGAGCATGTCCCATATTTTGTGACGTTCGCGAACCTGTGCATCTCCATATACACACGTGAGGCGCCACGGCTCCATGTTTGCAGAAGAAACAATAACGTCAATATGGTACTGAGAATAAGGAAGAATTTCAAATTTTATTTCATCTTTCCAAAAAAATCCCTAATCCACCGCTCCGACCGGAGCTACTCACAGCAAAGCTGCGATCATAACCTAGCATATTCGCTAGTCTTTCCACTCTAGTCTTGTGCACCTGGGTTTCAACTACACATAAAATAGAGGGGGCATAAGTCCGTGCAAACGCACGCAGTTCATTGATTGTCGCAGCCATGCCAACTCCAAGACAATTCCATCCTGAGACACTCATTGTGCCCGGCGGTCCTCCGCCGTGGAGGCCGCCGATCCAGCTTCAGAAAGGGCATCTGCCAACTTCCCACCCAATTTTGTTTCAGCTCTATGTTGTTTCTTTTTCTCCTGTGGTGAAATATAGCTAGGCGGTGGAGGAGGGACGTCGCCCATGTTCAGTTTTTTCTTTGCCGAGGAACTTTCCCTCACCGTCTCATTCTCCTGGACTGCCTTGAGAGGGCTCTCCGCCGTATCCTCAAGGTCATCTACATTTTCTGCCGAAAGTCCTGCTTCTTCTGAATTCCGCTTCCGGGAGAAAGCAGCAGCGGTCTCCTTTGGCTTCCACTTGCATTGGTTCCTAGCAGAAGGTTGATTGTATGCTCTTCCACGGCCCCTACCACGTCCAGTGTTTCGTCCGCTGTCATCCTCGCCCCCCGAGAATTTGTAACCACGACGGGCTCCTGGAGTTCGTGCCCTCCAGTACTGCTCCTCCGAGAGCATCCAGTTGCCAAATTGCAAATCTTTCTCTTCGAACTCTCCCGAGCCACACTCAAGAAAAGAGTGTCCCATTAAACCGTAGTGATGGCAGTATTTTGGCATCTTCTCATACATGATTTGTAGGTACATGCGCTCATAGCCTTCAGGAGCGAGGGGTACCATCCGTACCAGCGGCCGAGTCGACTCCAGGTTAACCCTCACCCTATGAAATTCCCCTCGACGGGTCTGCACTTCCACGAGGTCCAATGCTACAACCTCTCCAACCCTGCTTGCCAAGTGCACAATCACCTCCCTATTGCGAAACAACGGGGGCAATTTATGGATTTGAATCCATGTCTGAACTTTGCTAGGTATAACAGAGGGCACCATTTATGAACCGTCAAAGGGTTCCACCATCAAGCAACAACCATGGAAGAGCCAAGGCCCCTCTTCCATTATGCGCTTCCAATCACCCAAACATGTTGCTTGTATCACGAAGAGATTTGGCGCTACCAAGTGGAATTTTACTTCCTGTGCCGGTGTCCATGCAGCCAACATCGTCTCCTTCAACGTGATCATACTGAAGCTTTTCGACGTAAGCACCTTTGCCGCTGCCAGCCACTTGACCTTCGCCCAGCTACCAACTGTCTCCTACCCAAGGACCACATCAACCAGTTCGCTCGCCCTCGTGCAGAGTCATGTTCTTCAGCATCTCATTGACATCAAACTCCTTGGTCTCCTTCCCCTTGCTCGCCGATGAATTTCCGCCCACCATTGCGATCTCCAGATCGGATCGCGACAAAGCAACCGTGTCCGCCCTACCTAGTCCTACCAAGGCCGGGAAACCAGGCTAGCCGGCCCCTTGATCAGCCCGAGTAGAGACGAGATCGGGGAACGGAGATTACTCGGCCGGAGGCGGTGAGAAAAACCCTCGGCGGTGAGATCGCCTCCGAGGTCGCCAAACCCTAGAAAACCTAGGTCACGCGATGTCTCCTGGCGCCGGTGCTACCCGGGCTGTAGCACCGTCAGTCGGAACTACTCTTTCCTAATCTTGTTGATGTAGATTTTCCTTCTGTTTGGGCCTGGATCTTCATGGGCTTTTGTATACGTCACTTGAGGAGTCTGACAGTACCCCTTAACGGACGGCACGGGGTACTCTCCTAAGGGAGGGACTCTCGGGTACCTTATCGACTTTGAGGACTTTGCCCACACTAGTTTGTGCACACCATGCCAGTTGCGAGGAACAAGGTTTTACATACTGTATGCTTCTACGATATCGGAAAAAAATTTCTATCTGTATGAGCACGCACCACTGCCAGCCACATGGTCCCCTCCTCGATTGTGAGTTCTTCATCGTCATCGATGAGATCGGCGAAAACCTCATCCACGAGTTGCATCTTTTGTTCAAAGTTGAACTTCCTAAAGTTTGAATTTGACCAAAACTAATGGGCGGAGTAATTTGAAAGGAGGGAAGTAGCAAAGAATATATCAACGTCCTTTCCTAAATAAAATAGGGTACAGCATTTTTTTTTTGTAATTTTGTTTTTGAGAATTTTTTTTTGTAAATAAACAACTGCATCTGTACTGGGCCAAGTCTGAAGAGATAGTGGACTTTCCATAGCGTCCTTGCATCACAGGCCCATATCCAGTCCCTGGTCTCGTCTACTTCGGCCGCGGCATCTTCTTCAATCGCCAACCGTAATCCGCCGTCTCCAGACCCTAGTCCGCCGTTTCAGGTGCAGACGCGGCGGCGCACTCGCTGAGCTGAGAAGATGACGAAACCCGACAGAATACGCGATGATGGGACGGAGATGGAGAGGGAGGCAAAGAAGAAGAGACAGCTGTCTCCATCGTCGTCGCGGGAGGCGCTGGAGGCCGACCCTCCAATGTGCGAGCAAATTGAAGGTAACTTTGCCCTCAATCTATTTTTTCCTCATCCGTGACAATTGAGAAAATTATAGGTTTCACCAGCTCCACTGGGATTTCGTTAATGCACTGATTACTTCAGTTGAACTGACAATTAGATCCCGCATATCGTTGCTCCAAATTCATGCACAAAAACCGTATAAAAATTAAAATTTGTAAAACAATCTATCCATCGAAAACATCTTTTTTTATATGTGCACTACAATATGTAAACGATTTACTATATGGAACATCAGTGTTTACTAAAAAATGTCATGTCTTATTTTTGCAAACCAAATAATCGTGTCCCGACTAAACAAATCATATTAAAGTTATCATATGTCCAAAACCTATGATTTTGCTTATACTGTGTAGGTTGTACTGAACCTATTTTTGATCCAGCAATGTTGAAATGTGCCAAAAAGAACTATGTCCGGCTAAGGTAGACAGAATTTGTATGTCAAATCGATAATGTGGCATATTTAAGTACAGATGGATAAGGAAAATAAATAAATGGATTAACTAAGCTAAGAAGTGGATTAACGAAGAACTAATGGAATGTGCAACACGTTAGGTTGTAGAAACTGCAGACATATTGTGTAACGGATGATCCTTGTAAAAACTTTCCATAAATATGGCGGAAGCTGCAATTTGCTCGTGACACTTGCATACTAGGTTAAGGTGTTACTTGATCGTTCTTCGATTTTATGTAGATCAGGGTGTGTCCGTGGCAGAAACAGCATGCACACGAGTCGACGAGATGACCAAGGTGGCCGGCCCGGTTGAGGAGGAGGAGGAGGAGCTATCCTCCTTTACACCCACATCTCCAATCAGCAGGCCTTATATTCCAGACGAGCTAAATAATCGGATTACATATCCTGGGATACTTGCTGCCTTCAAGGACGCCTATGCCAAATACAACGATAAATTAGGTAAGGCCTCTACCCCAATCCCTCCATTCTCTCAATGTTTGCAAACCTCACATTGTGCGTTGGCTGTATGATTCTCTGTAGGTCGTCGGTATCAGCTCTTCACTTTGTCACATAAGCGGGACGTGGCACCTTCATGTCTGTTTCATCATCCCCATCTTCATCAAATCCGTGAATCTGCAAAAAAGGCGGTGCGCCATGCTGCCAAATCTGTCATCAGGCTCTCATCTTCCGTCGGTGCGTATGTTATTGTATCATGTTTGTTGAATAATATTTGTAAATGGGGATCTAGCCGCTGACCATGTTGTGATTTTCTGATTAATATTTGCAGACGGGAAGCCGCTGGGCAACTGTTGTGGTTTGTGGATTCAATGGGACGAGGAGAGCAAGACAGGCATCATTTTGACGACCGCACATGTGATTCGCTCAAAGAATCACAGAGAAAACTGCTGGGAAGGGTACAATATTAAAGCTAATGTGAGCTTCTTTCTTAGCTTTTAATTCCTTCATTCACTAGTGTTTGTTTGTGTTGTCTCATATTCATTATGGATGCTGCTAGAAAGCAAATGGGCGTCGTTATCCTATCTAGGGCACATCTGCCGACCTATTTTTATCCACTTAGATCACAATCACATGTTGCTACACTTGTCCGGTTAACCCTAGCACTGCTGGCTGCAGTGATCTAAGCCAATACTTGTTCTGGAGTCTTGCTCTGCACATTTTGCTGTGCAGATTCAAAAAGAAAAAAGCTAGTTACTCAGACTAATTAGCATTCTTAAAGCTTAAGCCCTTATAACTGGCTGCCAGAAGCATTGCCACCAAAAAAACTATGTGGATTCAGTTTGGTAACAGGCCATGCCACCCAAACACTGTGTATCCAGTTTGGATGAGCATGCCAGGGATTTGATTCAAGTTGGATGAAGATGCCAGGTATTTTGCTATGTCATGCTAGTGTTTTTGAATAAAAATGCCAGAAAAAGTGCATCAGATTTGGGCTACAAATTCACAACTCTCAGTTCGAACCGAAATTTCATGCCAGTGAAATTCTCTGCCATCTACAGGTACTAATACACACAGAACTAGCGCACATAGAAAACGAGAACTAGAGGAGAAACCTGAGAAGATCATGCTGCGAAACCAAAGATGATTTGATAGATCACGCACATCATGTGAAAAGTTCTATCACTATTAACACAAACACCGCACATGTTATTTTAGCATTTAGGATTAGTTTATTTGTGATGTTTCAATTTCTTAACAGAGATGGTACTGTAGTGTCATAATGTTTGTAACTGGTGTTTTTCAGGTCATTGTTCACTTGCTGGATGACACCACTGCACAAGGCCACCTCCTCTACCACCAGGAGCATTATGATCTTGCATTTTTTAAGGTTACAGTGGATGAACCAGTTCAGTTGCCCTCTTTCAATGACAGCGTGAATTGTGGTCAAGATGTTTTCCGTCTTGGGAGAGCCAACGATATGACTTTAAGGATAACCCATGGTAGGGTTGAATATTGGAATCCGGGAAGTGATGAGAGGCATCACTTTATGTATCTTTCCGATCAAAAAGATGATTACCCTTCCCCTAAAAGATATGAGGATTACCTTTCCCATCAGAAAAGTGATGATTATCTGGTACGTAACACTACTTAATTGTAACTCTATGATATGGAGTTCAATGTTGGAATTTGTTATTATAAATTATAATTGCCATGTTTGTCACTACTGTAGTGTGATAACGATGGAGGGCCTGTCATTGATTTGGGTGGGAAGGTTGTAGGATTGGTTAACAAAGACCTTAGTTCTTTTGTACCTTCTTCTATTCTGAACAAGTGCCTGGATTTGTGGTGGAAGTTTCGGTATGACTTTTCCCCTAGTGCTGTTAAGCTAACACATTCGTCCTTTTTATTTTTCCCGCTTGTTATTGGGGTTGAAAAATACAATTGACCTGATTAATGAGTATTCTCATGCATGACTCGTACATTTCCACCTTGATTAAGGCAGTTGATTATCTCTAAAATAGTCATATTTTTCAGTATACCATCTCTTTGTTGTGTTGTATTAAATGATTATATTCGATGAAGGTGTATCCCTCGGCTCCACCTTGGAATGAAGTTTAGCTCCATCAGGCTTTTAGACCCTATTCATGTTGATACGATGTGGCGCGTGTATAATATTGAGGATGGCCTTATTGTTGAAGAGGTGAATAGCAGTTGCCGTTATTTATTTTCGCAGTTCCTTCTATGAATATTATGGAGTAATCATGGTCAATTGTATATTAGGTGGCGAAAGAATCAGCTGCCGAGAAACTTGGAATCTGCCTTGGTGATATCATTGAACGCTTTAACGGGGAATGCGTTTCTACTACAATTGAGGTAGATGCAATGTTTATATACCGAGTTTGAAATAAAATGGAATGAGAGTACATATATTTATGTTACACCTTATGCTCTTTACTTCTTGTAAATTCGTCAGTTGGAAAACATGATGCTGGACAGCTGCATGGACCATTTTGATCAAGGAAATCAATTGAATGCCAAAATATATGTTTCAGTATGTTACTTTTATGTTTTTACTTTAAATTATGATTTGCTTGAGTTATGCCGATCATAGCATGAACAAATAATATTGTCGAATTTACAGATTCAAGTATTTCACACGGAGGAACGTCTCCGAAGGACTCTAAATTTATCTGTAGACGTATCAGACGGTGGAGAGGTCATTAAAAGAAGTAAACATCTTCCGTTTTAACTGAGTTTTGTCAATTCTGATGTTTATGCACAATCATGCTTTGCTAGTGCAGAATCATATTAAGAAACTGCTCATTATGTTGGCTTGCTCATCTTCGTGCTCAACCGGCAGCCACTTGTAGTTCTTACTTCTTTTTTGTGACTCGTGGCGTACTTTATTTTGTTAGATACACTTAGGGGCTAGCGTTTCAGTTTGTTCGTTTCTGTCCAGTACTTTTTCAATTAGCAGGGTTGGCAAGATAAGCGAGAGAAATGGATTAACCACCAGCAACGCCCAACTCTATTGAGTAAAGATGAAAACAATCGTAATACAATTTTCCTAACAATGAAATATTTTTAAACAAATGTTGCAACTTATAGTCATTTCTTTATCTTTTAGCAGAAACATGTCATGCTTCTAGCATTCTTGGATGCAATCAGGTTTTCAAAATTATTTTTGTGTCATCTTAGAACAAGAGTAGGACATCAACCTTGTTAGTGTAGAAAGAATTCTCCTACAGATGCAAGTCACGTGGAACATTTAACATAATACTATACGTAGCAGTCATGTTATGAGTGAGGGAGGGATGCAAGGAGGGAAGATTCGCTTAGGTTAAGATTTACAGCTAAGCCCGTGATTACTAGTTTACTACTACTAAGTAGCAGTACTTAAAAGAGAACATTGAGGTCCCAATACATGCCTGCATCCATCAGATGTTAGAATACCGACTATCATATATTATTACAACATGGTCTCGTTGGACATTTTTTGTAGTTTATGATTAATTTTCAGGAATGGCTAGTGTGCAACCAACATGGTCGAGAACAAAGTTCTACAACATTTTGTGCTAGATAACGTTTGTATTTATAGCTTGTCATGGGTTGGTAGTATTAGCTTACATGTGCTTGAATTATGCAAATAATATGTATCAAAGGAAATTTGTTTCTCAATTTACATGTTTGCAGAACATTCATCTTAACCGAGACGTTTTTATTTGTGTAGGGACTTACCCCATTACAGAAGGGACGTCTGCTACAGTACAATCTAACCAAAATGTGACAGGCAAGAAACCTTCGTTGTATTATATCCTGCTGTTTCCAAGTAAATAGAACGTGCACATGCAAAAACAAATCCGAATTGTTGGATATCATGAAACAACATAGGTCGTGTGTTCGGTTACAAAAGTAACTGTGACATAATTCACTGGAAGACATGAAATGGTCTGAATTTACCAATCGAGTGCTATCAATCTTGATTTAGTTGCAAAATGTGTCCCATGATTTATTCTCTAGCAAATTATTTAGACATGCCATTTCATCGAGCTTACTTGGTCATACAGATGATGATCCTTTTCTAACAAGAGAAACATTTACGTGGGAGGCTCGGAGATGTGATTAAATGCATCTACTGAAAAGGTACGCCTGTAACAAACTGAATGACTGCCCCTTCCATCAGTATTTAGTCAGATTTCTCTCTTAATGTGATTGATGCTACTGGGGTCCTCCTTCGTGGTGTCGTCTTTCCCCCCACAACCTGCAAGGACGGGGTGACTCCCTGATGATGCTCTTTTTTCAGCGCCAAGGTGCCTTTGTTCGCGCTATAGATTTATGTGGGTGACTCCGAGGTCAGCTTCTTTACATTCGTCTCTCGCCGGCGATGTGACCAAGAGGAAGATTGCGACTGCGGATGGATTATGTTTTTGCCCCAGGGGATCTATATTCTCGTTTTTTGTTAGGAGCCTTTCTGTTCTGGATGTATCTGTTTTTCCTAAGCTTATAAAGTCCAGAGTTGATTATAAAGAAAAGGAATCGGTATATCCAGGTACTCCCTCCGTTCGGAATTAGATGACTTGTGTTTGTCTAAATACGAATGTATCGATATACTAAAAGATGTCTAGATATATCCATATTTAGACAAACACAAATCATCTAATTCCGAACGTAGGGAGAGCTGCACTATTCTGGGAGACCATCAATTACAGTTCCAAAAGGCACAATAATTTAAAGTTGAAGAGTACTACGTATATATATAAGTCTACGACGATGACTTCATGAGTAGTGATGCCACTTTCTCAATCCCATCTCGGGAGACGCTTAAACAGTTTAGACCTGCCAAAAATCAAGTAGAAAATCTAAGGAAGCAGGATAAACTCAAACCCTTTTTATATATGGCGTAAGACATGAGATGTCTCTTTGTTGCAAGTTACATGGAAACGGCCTGAATTATAAATTTGGGAGTGGCTGGTTCTCGTCAGTTGTGACCTTGCAACTCAAAGCCACTAGGAATCATGATGTAAGTTGAACGGTCATAAACATTTTTCCTCGGTTGCAATCCACTTAGAATTGGGAAACTAGTTGGAACTTGGAACCCCCTTACAACTCACATGATGCATGAAAACGATACAAATCTAACGAACTTAGAGGCTGACCAGGCTCTAAGCTGATTCTCGGTAGTCCGAGAAGCAACAATATCGCATAAAATTCTACAAAATCTGAGTTATACATGACGGTGTGTCTTACATCCATGCAAAAATTCCTCGCTGCAGGTGTTTTGATGTCTCCACATCAAAGACTCTACTATTAGTCATATTGGAGCTTCCTCAGACTCCCTAGCTAATAGCTTCTTTGAAGTGATCGGTTCAACTTCAAGCACTTTGCAATTCCTGAACTGTGTTATACCGAACTCATATTATGATCTGTGTCCCACCAAGAAGGAAGAAGTTGATTAGCTAAACGGCAACACAACCGTGGGGTGATTGGACTGCAAGCAGGATCGTCATAGTCCACAAAAATGTTTAAGGTTGATTAAACAATTTGTACTATTTAGGTATTCTAAGTTGCATAAAATCAACTATAACACACATAATATTGAATCCAAGCACAATAAAAGTCACTTGCCTGACACATTTTGGAATGCTTGCAACTAGGTAGACATCAGTTTCCAGCACTGATAGGGTGGCTACCTACACAAACAAAAACATCCTTTACTGTCAAGCAGATGTAAGCTGATGCCTAAGAATTCTAACAAATAACACACACTCATTATGATACTAGCAGTGCTATCTGCTTGTGAGCTTATGCTTAGAGGGTAGTAACAAGAGTACATGATACGATAATTTAAGATCCACAATCAAAATCGACTACTGCGTTAAATGAGAGATGTTTACCTCTTACAACGATCTCTCCGCGATCCGAAACATTTACCGTCAAGCTTCCAGTTCTTCGAAGAAGTTTGACCGTGTCAAATACTTGAATCTGTAAAGTCAATAGTATTAATTTAGTGCTATGGCGACATAAATCAAGCAAATCATAGTTAGAACATACAAGTAACTAACCGATATATCTATTTCGACATTCAAGGAATTTCCTTTGTCAAAATGATCCTTGCATATGCCCATCATCATCTTCTCCAACTAACAAAGTTACGAAATTCAAGAGCATAAAGTGTCATATCAATGTATACATCCTCTTTCCATTTTCTTTGAAACTCAATAAATGTACAATTCACCTACCTCAAGTGTAGTAGAAATGTATTCTCCATTGAAACATTCAACAATATCACCAATGTGGATTCCAAGTTTCTCGGCATGCGATTCATTCGACACCTAATGTTCAATTGACCATGATACTCACATTTGAGAAATGCTTTTAGGAAAACTAATAACAGGTGTGAAAACAAATAACAGTAAACACATATAATATACCTCTTCAACAATAAGACCGTTCTCAATGTTATACTTGCGCCACATCTTCTCAGCATGAATAGGGTCTTGAAGCTGGATGGAACTAAACTTCATTCCAAGGTGGAGCCGAGGGATGCACCTATACAAAATATAATCATTTAACTGGAACAGATCTATAAGAAAATATACATCAGAAGGTGACCTCTTTTACATATGAGCCATTTCCTTAAAATATAATTATAAATCATATCTAACATCCTAACAAAATTCCAAATACAATGCCAGATATTTTGATTTGAATAAATTTGCAAAGAGGAAAGAGGTTATCTAATGACTTAGGAGGGAGTACGAGAAAAGTATCACAAAAATCTTAGGGAAGAACATATAATTAATACCCTAACGAGACATTCGCTTAAGCTATGAGAACACTATTTAATCAGATCAATTGTGTTTTTCAACTTCTAACAATCAGAAAAAAAAAAATGAAATGTAAAAATATATTTGCTTAACAACACTAGCAGATAATCGAGGGGAGACGTACCCAAACTTCCTCCACAAATCAATGGATTTAACTAAAATAGAAGAAGGTACAAACGAGTCTTTAAGGTGATCGTTAACCAATCCCACAACCCTTCCATCTAAGCCAATGATGGATCCTCCATCGTCTTTACTCTACAAGATATCAGCGTTTACAAACATAAAAAATTTCCTAATAACAAAAGTAGCAGCACAATAAATGCAAGACATGAGTAAGAATTAATGTATACTGCATACCTGAAAGTTAGGATCTTCGTGGTAAAAGTACATGTAGTGATGTCTCTCATACTTATTTGGATTCAAACTTTCTACCATACCCTTGGTTATACTTAAATCGTTATTTCCATCACGTCCAAGCCGAATAACGTCTTGACCGCAATGCACTCTATCATCATTAAAAGTGGGCAGATGAACTGGTTTATCTACTTGAACCTCGAAAAAAGCAAGATCATAGTGCTCCTGGTGGTACATGAGGTGGGCTTCTGCAGTGGTGTCGTCCCGTAAGTGAACGAGAACCTGAAGTGACAGTTTCAGCAACATATATACATTGGAACAACAAGAACAAAATCTGAGACGAAACAAAAAAAATAGACTAGTGAATCTTTCGATATAGAAACACACGTTAGCTTTAGCATCATACTCATCTCTGCCTTTCCAATGGTTCACCGTGGGATGCTTTGCGCGAATTATATGTGCAGTCGTCAAAACGACGCCGGTCTTGCTCTTGTCGTTCCATTCAATCCACAAACCACAGCAACTGGTCAGCGGTTTCCCGTCTACAAATATTAATTTATCAGCGGGTAGCTCCTCCCGATCCCGGCTGTGAGCAAATATTTCGTAATTAGCGAGCATGATGTTGTGACACACATACCGATGGTGGACGAGAGCTTAACAATAGATTTGGCAGCACGGAGCACGGCGCTTCTTGCCATTTCACGGATGGGGAGAAGTTCTGGGTCACGAAACAGGCACGAAGGTGCCCAATTGCCGATACAATCAAATGGGAACAGATCATACAGAGCATCTACAGGAAATTGTTTGATGAGGAGGGGAAAAGCTGTTGGAAGGAATAGATAGAAGAAGACAGGAATCTATCAGTGGCTGGAAACTCACCTAGTTTTGCTTTGTATTGAGCTTTGGCTTGCTGGAATGCGGCGAATATCTCGGGATGGGCAGTCGGGTCGGCTAGCTCGTCCGGGATGTAAGGCTTGCGGAGTGGGGAGCTAAGTGTATAGGAGGAGACCACCGCTGCGGGGATGATGCAGGGGGTAGATGTCTCCTCCTCTGGAAGAAGGTTCATCTTTTTTGCCGCCCTCTCCGTCTCCGGCTCGTCATCGTCCCGCGGCCTGTCGGGCTTGGTCATCTTCTCCACTAGCTGAGTGCGCCGCCGCCTGTGCAGACTGCAGTAGAGGAGCGATTGGGGGCGACGATCGAGGGTGGGTTTTTCGTAGTGGGGTGTATGTTGACCGCCACGGTGCCCGGGATATAATGAAACCGGCCGCCAGGTTTGTTTCCGTCACGGACTGGATGAACGGCACCCTGATTCCGTGTCTCTACTGAATCAGATGATGTTGTTGCCTAAACTCTCTCTAGATGATGTGAATATCTTCCTCCTCCTCGTCGACCAGCGTGTGAACTCTTGCCATCACGCCGCAGCCGATCTCCAAGCCGAGCGTCACCACCAACACGCACGACGCTCCCTTTGCAAGCCCGACGTCCAAGTCCTCGCCACCGTCCGTCAAGGGCTGCCGGCGGCGGCGGGCTCGGGGATGAGTCGTCGTACGACGTCGATGTAGGTTTTCAGTAGACAGGTTGAATAAGACCAGTCTTGTTGGCGTGGCGCTGCGCTTCGTTGAAGTGGGCTGAGATATCCCGGGCCTTTTTGTTGAATAAGACCACCTGCAGCTCAGTCTAGGTTCTGTTAGCGCTTACTGTCATTTTCTTCTTCAGGTTTTCAGTAGACAGGTTCAGCTTGAGACGTTTTTCCACCAGGGTTCTTAGCTAAAAGTTTCTACCAACTTGGAGCGAATCTTTGCTCCACATGATCTGTCTGTGGGACGGCGCGAACACTCTTGATCATGGGCGTTGCACGTTTGCTTGTACTCAAGCAAATAGAGATAAATAAAACCGAAAAGTCGAAGTTGTGCGCGGTGCAAATTCTATTATCTTTTGTGTGAGCTCGTGTTCTTCCTCAGCTCCGCTAGTTTAGGGACAACAATTCACATCATTCTTCTTCCGGTGGGCGTATTTACAGGCCGTAAAGTACAGTCCCGTAAAGTACAGTTGATGATGGCTAGAGTTGTTTCTCCTACAGGTTCATAGTATAATATGTTTATTCTGCTTTCACCATCCATCAACACATTATCCAGTTTATATTCTCCGACCTGTGGAGCAACGATCAATGCAACACTTCGTGTGTTATCAACCTGAGGATGGTGGTCCGCTCGACTCCAGGTTATAGGTTGTTCTGACCAGTTTAGCCATCTGTACTTTCCTCTACCTTCTGCATGAATGGGTTGTGAACACGTGATATTCTCCCTGACTAAGTTGCTTGGGATAGTTTGAATACCGGAGGGCGGAAGGGGAGGCCGCCCCGGGCCCAAAAAATTTAGGGGCCCCTCTGTGATATGTATTCACTAGGGCCCATATACGGTAAGAAATATATTGAAGAAAATGTTCCAAAAAAGGCCCTGGAAACGGGAGAGGAGTACGCAACTTGACACAAACATCGAGCAGCAGACATACGTTGCAGAGCACTTTCCTTATCTCCACTTAGCTGTTTCCATATAGCGATGGATGGCCCGTATGTTTCACCTATTTAGCATTGATCTCATATATTCCCACCATTAAAGAAAATATCGCCCATTGCCTCCATCGCTATATGGAAACAGCTTCCCACCATTAAAGAACACATCGCCCATTGCCTTCATTGCCTCCTCTCCGCTCTCTCGCCGCATCTTGATTCACTGATGCGCTCTCGTATTCGCGATAATTTATGGTGCCGCCAACAGTCCAACCGGTCGATCCAGAGGATCCAAAGGTAGATTGTCTCTAATTCTCCGGTGTGGGTGAAATTTCCTTTGCTTTTTTTACATTCTGAAATATCATTGTTGCCTCTTACTTTCTAAACCAGGTTTAAGTATAGATTTCAATCTACTTAGTGTATCCTCTTAATTTATTTAAAACTAAGCACACAAAAATTGTCTAGTGTAGGTGAACAATATTTAGGGTATGATGCCAGATGACATTGATGTTGAATCCAACTTTGCATCAAATAATGTATGGAGAATTCCTTAAGACAAATCGAAGTTGTAATACTCCTCCAGAAGTGTAATGAAGTCTTCGTGCGTCTCTAGTTTTTTCTCCGGCAATGATTTTCCATGTAGAAATCTATATCTCATTTCTCTCGTACTTGTTTATGCATAGGGGCCCTAAATTATATTTTCGCCCCTGGCCCCTGAGATCTCAGGACCGGCCATATGTCACTGGTAAGTCCGCCCAGCCCATTTGAAGAATTTATCTTGAAATTGCTTTTGGACTATAGTTCTGAGATTGTGGCGTACGAAGTTGTCAAGTTCAAAAGCCCATATCACACTCTGTTCGGATGACCGACTTATGCCAAGTTCATGGAAAGACCCTGTTATGTTTATCTTCAAGTAAAAATGCCAGGTCCAAAACGAAATATTACAGTTAGTGGAGTCAAAGATATAGCTTTGGAATGTGAGGAAGGTGATGCAACCTACGCAGTGTCAACATGTGCGGACGAAGAACTAAATTTATACAAGCTCCAGGTTGATCTTGAGGATATGACCTCTCTTAGGAAGCCATCAACTGAGTCTAAACTGAAATTCAAATCAGCTCGAGATACCAAACTGGTAGACTTCACCCCAGGAGACTCCTCAAGGCACTTCAGCGTGAGGGGTCATATGACTGATAAGTAGAAAAACGCGCTCATCAAGTTACTCCGTGATAATCGGGACATTTTTACATGGGAACCTTCTGACATGTCTGGTGTTCCGAGAAAATTTGCTGAAAATAGTTTAAATGTGGATCCTAAACTGAAACACATACAAAAGTTCCTCCATCGCTTCAGCGACGAGAGAAGAGATAGCTCGGCTTGTGACAGTCGGGTTCATAGTGAAAGTACTACATCAGAAGTGGTGAGAAATTTGAGTTTCCATTTTAAAGAAAAATGTACCTAGAGGATGTGAATATATTGCAAAGATCTGAATAAAGCATGTCCTAAAGACCCGTCTGTCTTACCTCGTATTGACCGGATCATTGATTCTTCAGCAGGCTGTGAACTACTATGTTTTCTAATGCTTATTCAGGTTATCATCTGATCAAGATAAATGGGGAAGATCAAGAGAAAACCTCGTTCATTTAACCATTTAGCGCGTTCTGCTACACGTCCATGCCCTTCGGACTGAAAAAAGCAGGAGCTACTTTTCATAGATGCATACAGAATTCTTTGGAAAAACAGAATATGTGAAACGCACACGCATATGTGGATGATATTATGATTAAGTCCTAGAAATGTGATACTTTGATTTCTGATCTGGAAGAGACATTTGCGAGTTTACATAAATATAAGATGAAGCTAAACCCAGCAAAATGTATGTTTGGGGTTCGAGCCGGAAAACTGCTTGGTTTGATAATTTCTGAGAGAGGAATTGAAGCAAACACGAAAAATTCAGGCCATACATAACCTGAGAAAGCCGGTTTGTCTAAAGGGCGTCCAGAAACTCACATGGTGTGTTACAGTTCTAAGCCGGTTTAGAAGCAGACTTGGAGAAAAGTCCATAACTTTATACCGGCTCTTGAAGAAAACTGACAAGTTTATCTGGAACCAGGAAGCCGATGATGCTCTGGAATCCCTGAGAAAACAACTCTCAAATGCCCCTATATTAGCCGCACCTAAGAAGAAGGATCCTATGTTACTATACATTGCTGCAAACAACAGATCTGTTAGTGCGGTTGTAGTTGTGGAGAAGAGCCAAGAAGTAAATGAAGGCCTGGTTCAGAGACTAGTTTATTATTTAAGCGAGGTCCTAATAAATTAAAGCAAAGTTATCCACATTGGCAGAAACTGGTTTTTGGCGTGTTCATGGTAAGTCGTAAACTGAAACACTATTTTCAGGAACACCCCATCAAGATTATTAGTTCTGCACCTTTGTAAGACATTGTACAAAATAGAGAGGCGACTAGTCGAGTTGCTAAGTGGGATATTAAGATAGGATCGTATCACATCAAATATGAACCGAGAATTACAATTAAGTCTCGGGCACTAATCGATATTACCAATGATTGGACATAGTTGCAAGTTCCATCTGAGAAACCTGATACCAAGTATTGGTCCATGCATTTGGACGGGTCACAGCATATGGAAGGATCGGGAGCTGTCATGGTCTTAACATCTTTATGAGGTGATAAATTTTGATACGTTTTACAGATATCATTCAAATGCACTAATAATGCAGCAGAGTACGAGGCTTTGCCAAATTACCAAGGAAATGAGTATAACTAGGATTCGATGCCTAGGAGATTCAGACCCGATTTCTCAGCAAGTTACGAGAACCTAGGATTCTAAAGACACAGTTATAGCATCTTATAGACGAGCAGTTACCCAACTAGCGTGACATTTTCAGGGTAATCAAGTTGATCATACTGATCGACGACTTAACAAAGCAGTTGAACGCGCATTTCGTTTTCCCAGTGTTTTGTGTGTTAGTTAACAATACTAAGTACATTATTTATCGAGGTGTTTAGCGTGCAGGTGTTATACCTAACATCGGCATCGATCACCGAAAAGTCGGTGAAGATTGGCCTGAGAGTTTTGGGACAGAACTCAACCGGATTATTCGGACCGGATTATTCATCCTGGACCGGATATTCCGGTTGCTATTGAAGGTGCGCGAAAACTGCTAAGGACTGGAAGTTTTGCTCACAGAAGTGAACCGGATTATTCGGACCGGATTATTCATCCTGGACCGGATATTCCGGTTGCTATTGAAGGTGCGCGAAAACTGCTAAGGACTGGAAGTTTTGCTCACAGAAGTGAACCGGATTATTTGGTCCGGATTATTCATCCTGGACCGGATATTCCGGTTGCTGCGAAAAATGGCTAAGGACTGGAAGCTTGGAGCTACTGGAGTCAACCGGATTATTTGGTCCGGATTATTCATCCTGGACCGGATATTCCGGTTGCTGCGAAAAATGGCTAAGGACTGGAAGCTTGGAGCTACTAGAGTCAACCGGATTATTTGTACCGGATTATTCCGGAACAACCAGATAATCCGGTACAGCTCTGCAGATCTGCGTGGAGCAAGCTGACCGGATATTCCGGTCCAAACTTGGACCGGATATTCCGGTACATTTTTTCCTGCACAACGACTAGTTGTGAGGAGGGGCTATAAATACCCCTCCTCTTCTTCCCCAAGATCTAGTTCTTCCCCTTAGCATTTATGAGCATTTAAGAACTCACCAAATCTCTCATAACTCCCAATCCCTCCACCCAATCTTGAAGATCTTTGGAGGATTGAAGGAGAAGGCCCCGATCTACATCTTCACCGAGTCGTTCTTCATTTCCCCCTCTCTAGCTTGAGGGATCTTGCCTAGGGTTTCCTCTTGTGGAGAACCTAGGCATCTTGTTTCTTGTTGGTGATTCAAGAAGAGTTAGGAGCCCCCAATTAAGTTGTGGGTGTGTGCCCCAAGTTGTTTGTAAAGGATTTGATCCCCGCCTCAAAGGGGTTCTATAGTGGAAGGTGAACTAGGCCTTTGTGGCGAAGTTCATCGGAGAATAGGGTGAAGCCTTAGTGGCGTTGAGTAGGCCTTTGTGGCGAGCTCACACCCCTCCAACGAGACGTACTCCCCTAAAAAGGAGGAACTCGGAAATACATCGTGTCACCGTGTGCTTCCATCGGTTACCTCGTTCCTCCCTCTCTTTACTTACTTGTACTTGTTGCATTAATTGCTTGTCTTGTCATATAGGTAAATTCACCACTAGTTGCACTATCTAGAGAATTTACCTTCTTGTCAAGCCTAAACTTTGAGAAAAATTAAAATTGGTCGTAGCACCTATTCACCCCCCCCTCTAGGTGCCCATACTTTGCTTTCAATTGGTATCAGAGCCTCGGCTCTTCTATCGGGCTTAACCGCCTAAGAGTTTAAGTATGGGAGATGATGTGGTTGACACTCTATCCGATGTCAATGTGACCATGGATGATCTCAATGAATTGAGAACTTCATTGACCTCATCCATAGACACAAAATTTGATGAGTTGCGTCAATTCATGGCACAATTCCTCAAAGACAAAGGACCGGAGGTGGTCCACTCATCCCCTCCGGAACAAACGGAGGGTGCCAAGAAAGGAGTTGATGGTGAACCACTTAAAACTGCTTCCGCCGAACAATCCGCTAAGAAGGGTGCGGGTCGAAAGGAAGGATATCATGCCGTTGAAGGCCAATATTGTCCCGATCCCCCCGTCCCTTTTCCCCATATAATTCGTAGAGGAGATCCACCTAAAATTGATGCTTATACTCTTTTCGTGAATGGCAATACTATATGGAAACTCACTTGAACTCTTCTTGTATAGATCTTTGGAGAATCACTCGTGACGGATACAAGCCATTTGATCCAAAGAATCTCACAAGAAGAGAGGTGGTAGATTGTCAACTCAATTACACTGCTTTATCCATCCTTCATCAAGCCGTGGGCCCCAATCACATGCCGCATCTTCAACACTTCTCCACCGCCAAAGAAACATGGGATGCACTTGTCATCATGTTTGTTGGGAATGAGAGCATGCAAAGAAATCGCTATGACACCTTGACCAATGAGGCCGAAGAATTTTTCATGCGTGATGGAGAAGATCACGTTGACATGTATCGAAGACTCAAATCTCTTGCCACCGCTTTCTCTAATGTGGGTGCAACACATATTGATGATGCTTGGATCAAGAGGAAGTACATAATTGTCGTGATGCCTTTTGAGGGCACGGATATGAAGAGCATTCAAGGGAGACATGATTTCTCCACCATGACCTCAACCAAGTTATGCAAGAATTATGCTCCTACAAAGTGCAAACCAAGAATGCTCTTGACAACCGTGCTAGGGCCATTGGAATGCATCAAGGAGCTTCCGTTGCTTTGAAGGCCAAGGTGTTGTCAAGGGAAGTTGAGAATGATGAAGATGGTGAAGAAGCATTGCCCCCATTGAAGGAACAAGAATATGATCCCGTTCTAAAGGATCTAATTGCTCTCACCGTGCAAAAGTTTTGGAACAATCCCCCTAAAGGCAAGAAATTTGTTGAGGAGAAGACCAAGTCTCGTTATGGTAATGATGGGGCTCAAAAAGTGAGATCTTGCTTCAATTGCCAAGACAAGTACCATTTCATTGCGGAGTGCCCCTACGAGAATAGAGAGAACCATAGCGGCAAGCTCATCCGCAAGGAAAAGTCCAAGGTTGAATACAAGAAACCTCATTTCAAGAAGAAACCTTTCAACAAGAAAACCCCCACCAAGTTTGTGCTCTTGACTCAAGAGGAGTATGACTCCGGGAGTGATGAAGAAGAAGAAACAACAAGTGAAGTGGCCGCTCTAGCTATTGCTTCCACTCCATCTTCGTCATCTCTCTTTGAATCCCCCAATGAAAATCTTCCTCAACGCAATGCCAAGTGCTTCATGGCTAAGGCCACGGAGGTATCATCTTCTCCTAACTCTAAGACCCCTAGTGAACTAGAACATATTGCTAGTCGTAGAGAAGAAGAGGAAAGGGCCTCCTTGGACCGGTTTATGTCTAACATGCAAGGGGAGACCAAGAAGTACTTTGAGCATCTCATGAGGCAATTGGGAGAGGCCCAAGAGGCCCTTGAGAAGAAAGGTGAGGTTGAGAGAAGGGATGCGGATGAAATTGCATCCCTCTCAATGACTCTTGAAGAAGAGCATGATGGTAGAGTTTCTCTAGAGGATGAACTTGAAACTATTGAAACTACCCATAATGAACTTGTCTCTAAAATCATTAAGGAACGTGATCTTGCTATTGCTAAATATAAAAAGGCTAAAAAGTATAAAGTCGAGTTTGGGGTTGGTCATGGTAAACTAACCGAGGAGTTTGAAAAGCTAACCAATGCTCACAAAGCTTTGGAAAGCCAACACTCATCCCTCAAAGAGTTGCATGAACAACTCCAAACTCAACTTACTCAATCTAACCATCCTAGCATTTCTACTTCTTCTTGTGATCATGCAAATATTATTGAGGAAAATGCTAGATTGAAGGATGAGCTAGCAAGGCTCAAGGGCAAAAGCACTCTAGTCGAAAAGGTGGTGCTCGCCACCCCACAAGTGGTTGCCCCAAGCCCAAATGCGGTCATTACTAGACCACAATTGAGTGCTCCAAGGCAACAAGTGGGCAAGCAAGGTCTTGGCTATGTAGCCAAGAAAAGGAACAAGAAGAAGAAGAACAAGAAGAAGAACAAACATGGTGCTTCGGGTGGTATTGTCATTAGGGACAACACTACTCGTAGCACACCCGCACAAGCAAGCAATGGTGCCTCAAGTAGTAGTGTCATGAGGGACAACACTACTCGTAGCACCTCCGCGGGAACTAACAACCCACACCATTTCTTATATGTTGATTATTATGGTGTTGTGCAAGCTAAATATGTTGGTCCAATTGAGGGGTTCATTGACTACACTATATGGGTTCCAAAGACCCTTGTTACTAACATAAAGGGACCCAACTCGGGTCCTAACTCTAGTCAATGATCTCTTGCAGGACTATGCTTCCGGTGGGACTAAATGGATTCTTGATAGTGGATGCACTAATCATATGACCGGAAGCAAAGAACTTGTGACGGAGTTGCGACCAAATGACATCCAAGCAACCGTCACCTATGGGGACTCGTCCAAGTCTAAGGTATCCGGGTTTGGCAAGGTTGTGGTGGCTCCCGATATCACTATCGTGAACGTCATGCTTGTCGAATCCCTTGGTTACAATTTACTTTCCGTCCGCTCTCTTAGTAAGATGGGTCTCTCCGTCTTCTTTGATGGTGATATTGTGGTCCTTTTGAGGAGCAAGACTCTTGACGTCGCTCACGTGGGACATGTTGAAAATGAGTTGTATGTGGTGGACTTTTCGAAGTCAACCAACACTCAAGCAATGTGTCTTTTCGGGAAGGCGGACTTGGGATGGTTATGGCATCGCCGCCTATCCCATGTCAACATGAGAACTTTGCAAAGTCTTCACAAAAGTGGCCTTATTGTTGGACTAAAAGAAAATGTTTCCTTTGCAAAGGATCACGTTTGTAGGTCGTGTGTTGAAGGGAAGATGCATGACATTGTGCACAAGGCCAAGACTATTATTTCATCAAAGAGGATCTTGGAGCTACTCCATGTTGATCTCTTTGGTGTCGTGCCCGAGGCAAGTCTTGGCGGCAAGAAGTATTGCTTGGTGATTGTCGATGATTATTCAAGATACACTTGGGTTTATTTCTTCAAGTGCAAAAGTGAGACCCAACAAACCATCATCGACTTCTCCAACGAAGTGCAACGTCAACACAATGTGAAAATCATGGCTATTAGGAGTGATAATGGCTCGGAGTTCAAGAACTATACCTTGAATGAATTTCTTAGTGAAGAAGGCATTCGTCACCAATACTCCGCCACTTACACTCCTCAACAAAATGGTGTTGCCGAAAGGAAGAATCGCACTCTCTTGGATATGGCAAGGACCATGTTGGCGGAGTACTCTTCTCCCCAATATTTATGGGCCGAGGCCATATCCACCGCATGCCACTCCTCCAACCGCCTCTACATCCGCAAAGGCTTGTGCAAGAACCCTTATGAGATCCTCACCGGCAACAAGCCCAACGTCTCCTACTTCCGAGTATTCGGTTGTAAGTGTTTCTATTTGATCAAGGGCGTTAGGTTGTCTAAATTTCAATCCAAAACTATTGAGGGTATATTTGTTGGTTACGGTGCCGAATCCCACACTTATAGAGTCTATGACAAGACTTCTCGTATTGTCATAGAATCTTGTAGTGTGGTTTTCGAGGAAAATGACGGCTCCCAAGTGGCGCAATTTCATGTTTCAAATGTAGATGTTGAAATGCCTCAAGAAGCCATAGGAAGGATGGGTGTGGGATTTTTCCGCCCCATCGAGGGACACCTTATGGCGACTCGAGAAGGACTATGCTCTACTCAAGTGGAGCCCTCCTCTACATTTGAAGATCAAGCCAAGGAGCCAACTATTACACCTAACCAAGAACATATTCAAGGCCCTCCTCTCATTGACCAAGTGACTCCGCAAGTCGTACCCACTCCTCTCATTAATGCGAGTCAAGGTCAAGGCCAAGATCAACCTTCTTCTTCATCCTCTCCGCAAAATGAAGCAAGTGTTGTAGATACTATTGTTGATGATGATGATGATGTTGATCAAGGCCAAATTGGTCAAGACGGGGACCCAAATGATCAAGATGATCAAGTGATCCCTCCTCGCAATAATGAGGAGATCGAAGCCCGTCGCATCAAAAGAATAAGAAGAGCTTTGAAGAAAATTGATGCCCAAGATGACAAGGTCTTGGAGGATGTTCAAACTAGAAGATCTACAAGAAGGCAATTGGCTCATTTTTGTGAGCATCAAGCTCATATCTCTATGGTGGAGTGTAACATCCCAAGTATGAAATATCCCTTAGAATGTTTTGTTTCTTGTTTCATTTCAAGTATTGCATCATGTCATCATGTTTAATTATTTGTTTTGCATCTGTTTTATCTTGTTTTCATAATCAAACTCAAACAATTTCAAATGGTTATTTTCATACTTGCTCTGTTACAACATTTGGAATAAAATCACAAATAAAAACCATCTATTTGTTGTTATAATTTTCAATATGGATCAATTAATAAAATGGTGTTATAAATTCCACTAAGTCTTTCCAAATTGGTTTTCAAATTCAAAGCAAAATCATCATCAACACCTCATTTGGAAATTATCAAATATCAACCCATTCCAATGTTTCTAATCCAACTAATAATAGGGTTCACCCTATTAAGTGGTTGTTTTCTATATTAAATTAACAAAATATTCCAATTAATTCAAATCATCTACAATTGCAAATCCAAGTCATCAAACCACAACCCACTTGAGTTTTTGAAATCTCTAAACAAATCAACTAATTTCAAACATTTAACCTATAGGGGCCACCCTATAAAAATGCTTTGTTTTCTTATTATTAATCAATATTAAAAATTCCCCAAATTTGGTTTCAAATGCAAACAGCATTTTAAATATCAAATTTTTACAAACCAATCTTGGAAATTGATTTCAAATTACCTAAATACCTTAACCTATTTTTTATGGAATTTTTATTAAGCAAAACCTTATAAAATTCTTCCAAAATCTGTTTCAGCAAAAAAAAAAAAAAACAGAAAAAGAAAAGGAGCAAAACCGCAGCGCGCGCGGCAGCTAGCAGCAGCCCAACCCAACCTAAGCCTACGCGCGCGCAAGCCCAACCCACCTAGCTAACTTACCCCTTCGCGGATGCCGCCACCGTCGTCTCCCCGTACGGCGCAGCATCCAGGCAGCCACGGCGGCAGCAGAGAGGCAGCAACGGCCGGTCCGAGGCCATTGCCCCTATAAAAACCCTAGAGCGACAGCGCGCAGCCCTAGACCAACCCTAGGCCCTAGCTACCCCTCGCCCGCCGCCGGTCTTCTCCCCTCTCGCTGGCCGGACTCGCCACTGCTCTGAACCACCCCGGCGTCGATCTCTGAACCCCGTTGAGCCACCGCCGCCTCACAGCACCACTTCCCCAGCTAGGCCTTGAAATCAAGCCGCCACCATCCCAGCTATCGTTTGGACACCTCCGCGGAACCGGGAACGTCGAGGATCACCGCCGCCGTCTGCTACCTCGCCGTCGACCACACTCTGCACCGGCCCTCTGCCTCACCTGCAACCGCGGTGAGCAAGCCCCCAGCTTTTCCCTCCTCTCCTCCTGGCATGCATCGCATCCGTGCACGCGCACTGCACCCCCAACGTCTGCCACGGCGCGGCAGCCTCACTGCACGCCGCCGTCGTTTCCCCGTCGTTCTCTGTCGGAGGCGCGGAGATGTTTGGGTTCAGTTAACTTCACGCGAAACTGAACCTTAGCTTTGCTGCGCATGTGCTACTGACAAGCGCGCGCATCGTACTGCATTGGTTGCGCTACTCTGAACCGAACGCTTGGTCGCGGGTTCGATTCCCCCCGGTGGGAATTAACCCCAACATTTTTGCTCCGCTGCGCCGCGCCAAGGCCCACCTGTAAGCCACTCTGGTGGCCACGCGTGCAGCTGCGTGGTCCACGTTGGCCAGTGGCCCACAGGGCAGTGACTGGGGGTAGACCCAGTGGCGGTAACAAAAGGATTAAAACGAATCTGCTTTATTTCTAATTCTTTTAAAAATGGGAGAATAAAAACCCAAACTTTAAACCTTAATAACTTTTAATCTATAATTCTAATAAATAAAAGTTATATATGTTTTCTGTTCAAAATTTTATTGTCTATCCAATTATTCCATTTGTGCACTGTTTTGAATTTTCAAAATACATTTAAAATTCAAATTTGAATAATTCAAATGTAATTTGCAATAATTCACAAATAATTCATACTAATTCCAAATAAAGCAAATAAAATATGTTTTTCATACCATTTTGAATATCCTATTCAAATATAAATTTGTTTCAGTGTTTGAATAATTTAAATTGCCAAATAATTTAATACTTGTTTAATTCAATTAAATTTGATAAAATCATAACTGGCTTAATATAAAATATTGTTGAACATGCAAAATATGTTTTCAAACCATCAAAGTGTGAACTTTTCAAATGTGAACTTGAATTTATGTTTTGAACAAATAAAATTCAAATAATATTCAAACTTGTTTTAAATTCAATTAAAACTTGTTTAATATTGTTTAATTCATAATAAATTCATCCTAATTCAAATTTCAAAATTGGAAACATGTAATCCAACAAAAATTTGATGTTCTTTTCAAATATAAACTTTGTAGTTGTTTTGCACCCTTTAAATTGATGAAAAAAATAATTGTTTGTGTGACATGTCTAAGTAACCAAAATTTCCAAAATCAATAAATAATTTCCAAACTTGTTTTATTTCTTTTCCTTTGCATCTATTATTGTTATTTGTTATTATGTTGTTACCATCATGCATGCATCATGCTAACAACTTTCACCTAATACTTATTTGTAAATCATTTGTTCCACTTAATTATGGACCTTTTCCATATGCAACTCATTTTAGCATATGGGTCCATTTAAATTGTGTTATCTTGTTAGCTAGTTTACTTTGATGCAACCATTAACTTGTCATGCATCATCTTGATTGTGCACAATGCCATGGCAATGATTGTTTACATTCCTGTTTTGTTTGTTTGCTTCTTCTCGAATAGACGACGACGTTGAGACAGACGATCCTTACAGCACCCCTTCTGAGGATCTAGCTCAGTACCCGGCTGTTGAGTTTGCAGGCAAGTTATCACTCACATGAACCATTGTGTTCCTTTCAACCCTGGTTACCGATACTTTCCGTTGTCTATTCTTGCTAACCTTAGTGGTAGTTATTTCTGTTACGAACCTATCACATGAATCCTTTAACCCTGATATTGCCTCACCACCCCTCCTACAACCCTGTTGATTGAGCCAGTGTCTTACTAGCATGCTTAGGTTGTTTGGCTCGAGTATGTTACCCGTTACTTTCAGTTACTATATTTCATTATGTTCTGGGGGCTCGAAGTTTAAGCAATCAATCAATCATGCTAATGTTATTACTGTTAATAATAATTTGATGATAAGGCACCGGCAGGAGGCCCTGTGTGGTTTTGAGGCCTGCTAGTGTCGACCCTAATAGGAAAAGGGTCTTGTCTACTGATCCATGATGAGCGCACTACCCGCATGTGGGAAGCGAGTATGGGCGCCCCCCTCAATTTGATTCGATTCGCATCTCGTCCAAATCATCTCATTTAGTTCGTGCTTTCTATTTGCCGCATGCATGTTTTTGCGAGCCCAGCGCAGGGTGGAACTTTCGTAGTCGGCATATAGGGGGACACGGTCTTAGAGTGCTATGAGGGTCCCTTTTCTTCGGGGCTTGATTAGCCGTGCGCCCAAGGTGCTTTGGGCTTGATGCGAAGAAGAGTTGAGTTGTGTTGAGTGCCCCGCTTGGTGGGAGGCATCCCATCTGGCGGGTTATTCATACGTGTACGGCCAAATTGGTGCAACCCTGCAGGGATAATCTTCTCGAGAAGCCGTGTTTTCCGCGGTTATGGTTAACTTGGTGAAAGTACTGGCTAACAAGTACTCAGGACAACTTAAACCTAATGATTCACTATCTCACACCCCATGATTAACAATTTGACTACTAATAGGATTATTGTCACAATAACTTGATTCATCTTTATCCAACTGTGTGAGTTATCCTCGGGTTGCTTCTTTGGATAAGGGGCGAGATCCAGGATGGGTTTGTTTGAAGTTATCTTCCAGTTGGTTACAATACTCGATCTTATCCCCTTTCTGATAGTTGGAAATGATAGAATCTCTGTAGTTGGTTAGCGCAGCCAGTTGCAGCATCTTATATATCCCCCTCTTTCCGTTGAACCCAAGTCATCTGTGCTTGTGTTGACGGGCTATACTTTGGTGAACTGTGAGTCTTGCTTGCCAGTACGTCTATGTACTGACCCCTTTGGGGTTGTGGTTTCCGCAGACTACGATTACGAGGATCCAGGTGACGGCTACTACGTGGAGTTTGACGAGGCTGCTGACGAGTAGTTAGCGGACCCGGGCAGGATCCGAGACATCGTGGATGGGCTCCGTCTTTATTTCAGTTTCCGGCTTCTTAAGCCTATTTGGATTTTGTCTGTACTCAGACCCCTTTGAATGCTTCCGCTGATGTAATGAATGCTATGTTGGGACATGTGTCCTCTGGATGATTGTATTTGCTATTTCTGCCTTAGTGAAGGCCAGTTGCTACCTTATTTCAATCTTTTGTGTCGTAGAGGCATGTTGTGTGATCCTTTTGTTCAAAGCCGTTGACGTACCATGTGTGTATGGTATGAAGTACGTCAATGGTAGTGTCCTGATTTCTACAGGATAGTTTACATCGACGGTGAACAGTAGCGATGGGTTGTCACACCTAAGTGATGGCCTACTCGTAAGAGGACGCGGGTGCCGGAAAGCCCCGTAATCCCATCAGAATACTGTTCAGTTCGTACGGTGAGTATCCTCTAGAATTCCGGGTGCGACATGGAGCCTAAGAAAGTGTATGAAGCTCTTGAGGACTCCGATTGGGTTGAAGCTATGCATGATGAGCTCAATAACTTTGAGCGCAACAAAGTTTGGAGATTGGTTGAGAAACCCAAGGGTTGCCACAATGTTATTGGCACCAAGTGGATTTTCAAGAACAAGCAAGATGAGAATGGCTTTGTCATTAGGAACAAGGCAAGATTGGTCGCTCAAGGTTACACCCAAGTTGAAGGCATTGACTTTGATGAAACCTACGCGCCCGTGGCTCGCCTTGAGTCCATCCGTATCCTCCTTGCTTATGCATCCTCACATAATTTCAAATTGCAACAAATGGATGTGAAAAGTGCTTTCTTGAATGGTACACTAAAAGAGGAGGTATATGTTAAGCAACCTCCGGGGTTCGAGAATCTCAACTTTCCTAACCACGTTTACAAACTTGACAAGGCTCTCTATGGTCTCAAACAAGCACCTCGTGCTTGGTATGAGCACCTTAGGGATATGTTAGATGATCGTGGTTTCGAAGTTGGGAAGATTGACCCCACTCTCTTCACCAAGAGAGTAAAGGGAGAGCTTTTCATATGCCAACTCTATGTGGACGATATCATCTTTGGCTCAACTAACCAAGCTTTCAATAATGAGTTCTCTAAGCTTATGACTGACAGGTTCGAGATGTCTATGATGGGTGAGCTTAAATTCTTTCTTGGCTTTGAGATCAAGCAATTGGCTCGTGGGACTTTCATTTCTCAAGCCAAGTATACCCAAGATATGATTAAGAGGTTTAACTTCCAAGATGCTAAGATCAAGACATCTCCTATGCAAGTCAAGTGTCATCTCTCTCGTAATCCAAAAGGGAGTAAGGATGTGGACCAAAAGCTTTATCGTTCTATGATTGGTTCTTTGCTCTATCTTTGTGCATCTAGGCCCGATATCGTTTTGAGTGTAGGTGTGTGTGCAAGGTATCAAGCGGCTCCTAAGGATTGCCATTTAATGGCGGTTCATAGGATCTTTCGTCATTTGGTTCATACCCCAAGATTTGGTTTGTGGTACCCAAAGGGGGCACAATTTTCTCTCAATGGATATACGGATTCCGATTGGGCGGGTGATCAAGATGATAGGAAGTCAACTTCCGGGGCTTGCCAATTTCTTGGTAGGTCCCTTGTAAGTTGGTCCTCGAAGAAGCAAAATTGCATATCACTTTCCACCGCCGAAGCCGAGTATGTTGCTGCCGCTAGTGCATGCACTCAATTGTTATGGATGAGGCAAACTCTTAAGGAATATGGTGTCCATTTGGACAAAGTGCCTCTTTTATGTGACAATGAAAGTGCCATCAAGATTGCTTACAACCCGGTGCAACACACAAGGACGAAGCACATTGAAATTCGCCACCACTTCATCCGTGATCACGTGGCAAGAGGGGATATTGCACTATCTTATGTGCCCACCAAGGACAATCTTGCGGATATTTTCACAAAGCCACTTGATGATGCAAGATTCTTGTTCTTGAGGAATGAGCTAAATGTGATTGATTCAAGGAGCTTGACTTGACTATCTTGCACACACCCCTATAGATGAAACGTATTCGAGTTTAGATGTAGGCATGGACATAGGGGGAGTGTTATCCTAATACATTGGATTCTCCCTCCCCCCCATTATGCCCAAAGCAAAAATTCATTATGATCTCTCCTTTTCTAATGTTGAATTGTGAGCTTCAATGTCGAGAATTGGCAATGCACCCAAGATACATCTTCGCGGTTGCATACCATGATCTCTTACATGGTGGCCTAGGCCACCAACCTCTTCGTTTCGAAGAGTTGGATCTTAGTTGGGTTTTTCTACTTGTCATTTCATTGCATTTCGTGTGTTTTTCCCTTCTAAGTGGTTCGTCCTAGGAAAATCCCACTCAATTGGTATTTTATTTGGTTGTTTCTTGCTCTTGAGAGGGATAAGTACTAGTTTCAGTTTGTTGTTCTATCCTAAGCCTTTCTATCAAAAAGCCTTTCTTTTCTAAGCACTAGTGTCGTCCTTTGAAAACGAGGAAATTTCGAATCAGGAGGCAGTCGGAATTTCCGGTCCAGTTCTGGACCGGAATATCCGGCTGTACCGGAATATCCGGCTGTACCGGAATATCCGGTTCAAGTATGAACCAGAATATCCGGTTCGGCGCACATCATAAAACCTGGAGCCCGACGGGGGGGGGGGGGGGGGGCCGTTCTTGCCCTTTTCCCATCTGCTCCTCTCCACCCCAAAACGCCGCCGCCGTGATTCTTGGCCTCATGTTAAATATAGAAGCTGGATTCTTGGCCGTGATTCTTGGCCTCATGTTAAATATATTCCACCCCAAACCTGGAGCCCGACGGGGGGGGGGACTGTTTCTAAGACCAGAAGAGCTTTTCATGTTAAACATAGAAGCTAAAATTAAGTACAATATAACATTTCATTATAGTATTATTACACTGAAGTATATAGCTTGCCTGCAGTTTTGAAGATGCTAATTGCATAGTAAAACAGTATAGCATCGGTTCCACTTTGATGTTGTACTACAATCGGGTCAATTATTACCTGCTAAGTTGTACCACAATGTAACCATCAATTTTAGTATGAAATAAACTAGCAGAAGTTAAGGTATTCACTGTCAGGGAATGCGGAACTTATTTTGGTTTAACTCTTGTAAATGGATTGCTGATGCTACTTCTCTCTGCATAATGTGTGCATTGCTAAAGAAAATGTTGGTGACTAAGCAGCAAGTACTTCACATAGAATACTCAGCAGTCTGTCCAGAAAAAAATCCGCCGCCGTGATTCTTGGCCTCTCCACCCCAAAACGCCGCCGCCGTGATTCTTGGCCTCCCGGGCCGTTTCCTCCGCGGGATCTTGGAGCTTTGGCCCGGATCTCGTTCCCCTCGTGATTTGGAACGTTTCTACCCAAGCATCTTTCTCCATGGACTCCGGTAATGTTCAAATCTTTTGAATCTTGGTGCTATAACCCTACCTATCCATGGATTTGCGTTTTTGTTGGCTATGCTTGGTAGAATTTGTTCCAGAGAGGTCCCCTTGCATGCTAGAAACGATAGATTAGATTCACTTGAGTACAATCTTCGTTGAAATCTGAGATCTAGATTGATTTGGTGCTGTTCCGCAACCTACCGGAATATCCGGTCCACGACTGAACCGGAATATCCGGGTAACCGGAATATCCGGTTCAGTTTTGAACCGGAATATCCGGCTATGTACAGTACTGTTTTAGGGCAGCCCCAAATTAATCTTTCCCAGATTTCTACCTCGATTGGTTCCTGGAATCTCCTCTATTGTTTTTATGCATGATTGCTTCCGTTGTTTGACACTAGTGTACTCATCTTGTGCTATTCTTCTACTATCTTGTTTCACAGGTGATGAGGGTGAGAGGCACGTTCCTAAGCGCAAAAAGCAGGTTTCTGTCAGAAACAAGAGGAAGGCTCGGCTCAACTATAAGACCGACATTCCTGTTCCAGACTTCAATGAGCTCAGGAAGAAGGATGTCTATCTTTCTCCGCGTGTTGCAAATATTGATCCTCGGTTCTGGAATCTGGAGCAGTCCTATATCTATGCTGATATCTATTGTGACTACCGTTATCCCTGCCGTGCTATGCAGCCATTTGACCATGCCGCTCTCAAGGCCAAGGAGGAATTTGCTGATGCAGCTGGTATTGTTGAGCGGTTTGGACTAGTGAAGCTTATGGAGACTCAGTGCAACTACAACACACAGCTTGTGATGCAGTTTATGTCCACTCTAGTGTTCAGTACTCAGGATATTGTGTGCCGCCTCAAGTGGATGTCTGAGTCCACAGCATGTGAAGCATCTTTCGAGAGGTTTGCCCGTCGTCTTGGATACTCTTACCGCGATCACCCTCCTCTTGGTCGCCGCGTCCATGAGGTTGATAGGCCGAGGAGGGAGGTGGCCATGGCTGAGCTGTATGCCCCTGGTTTCACCATTGGGGGACTTGAGGGACTTCTTCCACTTTATGATCAGCTGGTTCGCATTTTCAGATCCTTCCTTGTGCCGAGTGGAGGTAACAATGATGCTCTCACCACTCCTTTATGCAACCTTCTGATTCTGGCTAAGGAGTGCATGGAGGAAGAGGACCCGTCTGTCTCCTATACTGTGGATGTGATGGACATCATCTATCACGAGCTATATTCTTTTATGATTGGTGGCTACACCATTCCCTATGCTCCCTATATCATGATGCTCATCAAGTATGAGATGAGGAAGGAGTACACAGAGTTACCCATGGCTGCGCACAAGGTCAAGAAGTTGTATGTCAAGAGGAAGCTGAAGACTGCTGCTGCTTCTCAGAGTGCTCCTTTTGAGGGTGGTACCTCTATGGGAGGTCCTTCTACTGGCTCTCAGTCTGCTCCCAGGGCGCCCGTTTTTTATATTAGCACTTTGCGCCACGTCAGGAAGCTCTCCTGGTTTCAGCGCAACGTGCTCTGCATGAAGGTGGATATTCACAAGGAGCAGTACAGGGCGTATCGCAGGGACACTGCCATGGCTAGCTCACAGCGACAGATTCTCCACCACGTGAGTGGTGGCACTGGTGATGTACCTGCTCCTATCGCTGCTCAGTCTTTCTCTGCTTGGTCTGCTGGGGATTTCACTCCTTGGGAGAGCATTGAGGCGGCTCTCCGGTCTACTCAGGATACTGCTTCGGGAGCTCATGATGAGGATGATGATGAGGAGTCTGATGCTGAGCAGGAGTCTGGAGGCGAGTCGGATGCTTAGACCGTGTCTGGGACGTTAGATTAGTTATTTCCCTCCTTTTTGGTGTCTCGATGCCAAAGGGGGGGGAAGTAGCTATTAGACTACGGGATTTGCATGGGTTCGGGCACAAGCATTTGCTTTTATCTTTCTTTGAGAGCTTGTGTCCATTTTAGTATCTTCGCTTGTCGTGTCGTGAACTTATGTCGTTTATTGTCTCGTTTAAAACTATGTGTGCTATTGTGTGTGAGACTATGTTGGTTATCTGGATACTATCATGGTTTATCTATTAGTAGTGGTGTGATGGTTATCTATCGTATATGTTGAGGAGATTATCTATGGTTGTGCTTGGTTATTCTTGGATATATCATCTTCGCACATGGTATATACTTCTTTTTTACACTCAACATATTGGTGATATTGACTCATTGGCATGTTTGCTACTTGTTGGAAATTTCTCCCTATACATCATTGCATCTATTTGCGCTTGAGGCAAACAAAAGATATGCATAGACATAGGGGGAGATATTTCCATCTTGTTTCAAACATGATTCCTGTCAAGGTTTTATTGCAAATCTTAGTATTGTCATCTAACACCAAAAAGGGGGAGATTGAAAGTGCATTTCGTTTTCCCAGTGTTTTGTGTGTTAGTTAACTATACTAAGTACATTATTTATCGAGGTGTTTAGCGTGCAGGTGTTATACCTAACATCGGCATCGATCACCGAAAAGTCGGTGAAGATTGGCCTGAGAGTTTTGGGACAGAACTCAACCGGATTATTTGGACCGGATCATTCATCCTAGACCGGATATTCCGGTTGCTATTGAAGGTGCGCGAAAACTGCTAAGGACTGGAAGTTTTGCTCACAGAAGTGAACCGGATTATTCATCCTGGACCGGATATTCCGGTTGCTATTGAAGGTGCGCGAAAACTGCTAAGGACTGGAAGTTTTGCTCACAGAAGTGAACCGGATTATTTGGTCCGGATTATTCATCCTGGACCGGATATTCCGGTTGCTGCGAAAAATGGCTAAGGACTGGAAGCTTGGAGCTACTGGAGTCAACCGTATTATTTGGTCCGGATTATTCATCCTGGACCGGATATTCCGGTTGCTGCAAAAAATGGCTAAGGACTGGAAGCTTGGAGCTACTGGAGTCAACCGGATTATTTGTACCGGATTATTCCGGAACAACCGGATAATCCGGTACAGCTCTGCAGATCTGCGTGGAGCAAGCTGACCGGATATTCCAGTCCAAACTTGGACCGGATATTCCGGTACCTTTTTTCCTGCACAACGACTAGTTGTGAGGAGGGGCTATAAATACCCCTCCTCTTCTTCCCCAAGATCTAGTTCTTCCCCTTAGCATTTATGAGCATTTAAGAACTCACCAAATCTCTCATAACTCCCAATCCCTCCACCCAATCTTGAAGATCTTTGGAGGATTGAAGGAGAAGGCCCCGATCTACATCTTCACCGAGCCGTTCTTCATTTCCCCCTCTCTAGCTTGAGGGATCTTGCCTAGGGTTTCCTCTTGTGGAGAACCTAGGCATCTTGTTTCTTGTTGGTGATTCAAGAAGAGTTGGGAGCCCCCAATTAAGTTGTGGGTGTGTGCCCCAAGTTGTTTGTAAAGGATTTGATCCCCTCCTCAAAGGGGTTCTATAGTGGAAGGTGAACTAGGCCTTTGTGGCGAAGTTCATCGGAGAATAGGGTGAAGCCTTAGTGGCGTTGAGTAGGCCTTTGTGGCGAGCTCACACCCCTCCAACGAGACGTACTCCCCTAAAAAGGAGGAACTCGGAAATACATCGTGTCTCCGTGTGCTTCCATCGGTTACCTCGTTCCTCCCTCTCTTTACTTACTTGTACTTGTTGCATTAATTGCTTGTCTTGTCATATAGGTAAATTCACCACTAGTTGCACTATCTAGAGAATTTACCTTCTTGTCAAGCCTAAACTTTGAGAAAAATTAAAATTGGTCGTAGCACCTATTCACCCCCCCCCCCTCTAGGTGCCCATACTTTGCTTTCAGCAGTTGATGCACTGTCTTGCCTGAGTTCTAAAAAACAACTTCCACCCAACGGGTAGCATCTCTTCATGCAACACCAGTATGGACAGGACCGTATCTGGCTTATCTCACAAGAAGCAAGCTCCCACAAGAGGAAATCATCGCCTGCCAGGTTATAAGAGGATCAAAGGCATATACAATCATTAATGGTGAACTGTACAAAAGAAGCACAACTGGAATTTTTCAAAGGTGTGTATTTCCACAAGACGGGTGTAAGATCCTAATCGAGATCCACTCAGAAGATTGTGGTCACCATGCAAGTTCTAGGTCATTGGTTGCTAAGACATTTAGACATGGATTTTTCTGACTTACAACAATGGCAGATGCAAAACAGATTGTACGGACTTGTGAGGGTTGTCAGAAGTACGCAAGACAAGAACATATGTCAGATCAGGATTTACGTATGATTCCAATAACCTGTCCATTCGGAGTCTGCGGGGTTAACATAGTAGGACCCTTCAAAATGTCACCAGGGAAGAAAAATCATCTTTTTGTGGCAGTTGACAAGTTCACAAAGTGGGTCGAAGCAGAACCCGTTGGCAAATGTGATATGGCTACAACAGTCAAGTACTTAAACAAATTAATCTTCATGTTTGCATATCCACACAACATAATCACATACAATAGAACAAACTTCTCTGAAGGGGCAATACATAATTTTTTAACTGAATCATATCAGGCTTGACCTTGCTTCAGTTGCACACCCGCAATCAAATGGACCGCCAGAACGGGCTAACCAGGAACAACTAAGAGGTATTTAACCCAGACTCCATGTTCCCCTTGAACGCACTGTATTTTGCTCGTTAGAAGAATTGTCTGTTGTATTATGGATCATACAGGATAGTACCAACATATCGACAAGTTATACACCGTTCTTTCTACTTTATGGTGCAGAAGCCGGATTGCCTAGTGATATTTGCCACGATTCATCAAGAGTCGATGCATATGTGGAAACTGAAAATTGGATAGCTCGTCAGAACTCACTTGATGCATTGGAAGAAGCGCGAGAACTCGCGGCATCTAGATAAGCCATATATCAGCAATACCAACATCGTTATCATAGTCGCGGAGTGAGAACTCACAACTTCTAAGAAGGTGTCCTAGCTCTTCGTTCGATTCTGAAAAAAGACGGGATGCATAAACTGAGCCCACCATGGGAAGTACCGTTTGTGGTCAGCAAGAACCTACACAACAGGTCATATTACCTTATTGATATGCTTGACACTAATAGGACACGAACATCTAAGGAAGAAACTCCAAGACCTTGGTATATAGCTCAGTTACGACCATACTATACATAGGATCATTGTAATCACTATGTTCTTATTATGATCAATGGAATAAAGCTGGCAGGCCTTGAAATCCAGGTCATTGTCATTTCACAAACTTATCACAGTTTGGAAGAGTCTTTATTTCTATTATTGTTCATACGGTTACTTGGGGGCTGATGCTAGAGCTCAGTTAAACCTCCAGTGGCAGCCAGATCATCCTTCTCCTGGGTCTTAGCGGCTTCATCCTCCTTTTAAGCTTCCTTAGCCAGTTCATCAGCAGCCGGCTCTGCAATATACTTCCACTCGAGGAGAACAACATCGTCCTGCTCATATAATGGGCGTGGAGGAGCTGAAAAGGAAGGAGTGCTGGATTGAGGAACAGCCGAATAAGAAGTTGTGGATTTGACTGAAATCCGGCTCTTCTCAGGAACCTGAAGAACCACAGTCAGGGTAAAGTCGGTTTACGTTCCCCTGAAGGGTAAAACCCGGCAAATAACTATTTCAACTTAATCTTATAAGCTATTGTGCAAGCTTGCATCCGAGAGTATCCTTCTTAATTTTGGAAAAATCCTTCTTGTCATACTTGTCGCCATCAACCTTGAACTAAGGAAAGCCTCCATCAAGAAAATCCAGTTGCAGTTCCGGATGATATGCCTTTGCCAAGGACATATAACCCGGACAGCTCCACGACGATGGGCGGAAAGTTTGTGCTCCTCAATCCACTGGGAAACATTGGATAGCTCAACTATGAAGTCATGGAGTTTTGGGGGGCACATTCTCCCAGTTCCTGAAAGCCTTGATTCATTATCCCCATCCAACGTAAAGTTGTCGGATTAGAGTGAATAGTGCCTTCAGCTTCAGATTTGGCAATTGCAGGTTATTGGAGTGCCTTCTTGTGAAAACAAGATATAAAGAAGTAAGAAATCCGATTCATAAAGATAAAGCACAAGAGAGATTCAAAGAATGACTCGGATAAATATTCTTACAAAGACACTGATGATGATATCACCTAACAGGTTTTTCGGGTTATTAATCCTAGATTGCACCTCCTCCATACCCCTCTTAGCCTTTTCATCCATGGAAACAAGCAACTTTTCCTTCCGCTCAAAATCATAATGAGCCATCGATAAACTCTCAGCAGTGGATACAATTGTTTCTTCCAGTTCCTTCTGCGGTTCTTTAGCTTTTTCAGTACTCAGCACCTCTTGGGCAAACAGATTCTTCAAGTTGGAAATCTCTTTCTATGAGCTGGTTTCTAGAACGTGCAAAGATAAACATGACTAAGCATATTCAGTTCTAGGAATTTAGAAGTTCACAAATACAGACTCAGTTTATAAAACAGGTGAAAGTCCCGGGTTACCGCATGCAAAGATAACCCGGCACTTGGGGGCTACACTATTACAGTCTATAATATGAGAGGAAAAGATTTAAGTCCCGAGGGGCTACATGCACGCAACCTGACACTTGGGGAATACATGAGTTGAAGTTTTTTATACATCTAAACAAGGATAAGAATTAAGTCCCGGTTTACAGTGAACTTATAAACATGCACTTGGGGGCTAAAATTCAACCTATCATCAAATGGTTAAATCTTCATGTTTTTCTAAAGTACAAACTAGAAGATTGGGGGCTACATGCTATATAGATATTTGAAGACAAAATTACCTCATATCTCTTTTTCGGCATGGATATGATTCCATCTTCTCTCAATCGGTTCTGAGATAATTCCTGGACTAAGGACTCAAAATATTGGCCCTTAAGAGAGCAAAGATCAAGAGTTGGAGATTTGGCACCAGAAGTCGTCTTAACATCATTAGGAACCTTGGAGGTTTTAGAGCGTTCAACTTGTTGGAAACCAATAATCTCAACGTCCTCGTCTTCCTCAACAACATGGGGAACCGGCTAGATAATTTCCGGTTCACCCCCCATCTTCACATCAGGTGTGTGGTCTTCATCTTGTCTTTGAACCAGCACCGAGGCCGCCAGTTCATCTACCTCTTCACTAATAGTCCATTTATGCAAGTTTCTTATGGGATCAACAACTGATATTGGGACAGTCCTAGTAATCGCATAAGCGTTGCAAAGGAGAGTATACAAGTTTATAACAAGTGACATAAAAAACAGGTCTTTGATAACAAGGAAAAGAAGAAAAAGACTTACCCGGAGTTGATAGAAAAATCACTCCCAACGCTATAGTGTGAAGACCCAAAGTTTGGAGAATCTTTGTGATATGAAAGGTTTAGATCAGGACGGATCCTTCCCGCTAAAGGGTGAGAAGCTGTAGGAGATTGTGGAGGTCTTATAACCCAGCGGCGGGAAGGGTTATCAGGCAAACCTGGGCCTAGCACATTGGATCCGGAACTCCGGGTCCTTCTTATTTTGTTGGCCTCCTCATCATCTTGTGTATCCTTCAGAGGTAAGGACGGGTTCAACGATGATTACAAGAGTCTAGATTGAGGCACCTTTGCTACGGTTCGCCGGTCTCTCATTTTGGTTGCTTGTGTATGCATCTCAACATCCGCGGCAGAACTGGCTATTGGAGTGGAGGAATTAATATTTGGCGCCTAAAGACCCGACTCCTGACGAACCGGCGTATGATGAACCGATGCATCATAAGCAGATGATCCTTCAACAGGATGAGAACCACAATCTCCATGTTCATTGTACGAAGAACCGGGGTCAGCTAACTGATTATGCAATCGACCAAGAGAATGAAATTCAGAAACCCTCTTCCTCCTCTTCCCCTTGCTCTTGTTCACCATCATCCTCAGGGGACATAGGTGGATCCACAGAAAGCGTCAGAGAGCTGCAAACCAGAAATATCAGGGTTAAACATAGATCTTCTAGTTCATAAACCAGAAATATAACATTTCATAAGAAAAGACAAGTTTACTCACCGGAGGAGCCAGGTTCAGCACAGAAAAAGGCACGAAGACCAACATCATGAACTCTATCCTTGTGGCATCCAACCAAGTTCTTCAACATCTTGATCAGTTTATCTTTGGATGTAGTATTGACAGAGTATCTCATTGGATTTGTGACTGAACCGGTATATTGATGAAAAAGACGGTTCCTGATGCTAGGAGGCTGGATATACCAGGTTACCCAATTTTGGGTAAGATCTAAACCGGTCAAGCCATGAACTATCAAGGACTTGACGGGTCTAATAAAACGGATGATTTGGGACCGGGCTTCTGGCTCGGCGAAGGATTTCATCTTTTTATAAAAAATTAAGCGCTTAGCACAGTAACCTGACAAAGGAGGTTCACCGGTTGGAGAAGTGTCTTTTAAATAGAAAATAGTTTCTTCCATAACTTGGGGTGGCTAGCTAAATCAACAACCGAGTAAACTATGTTTTTCCGCCTTTGGAAAGAGACGCCCCCGCAGCAGATCAGAGGACCACCAGTAGTTTCCGGGTGCTTATTGCAGTAAAAATATTGTAGAAATAAATTTAGGCTTGGATCTACTTGGAGATAATCCTCACAAAGAACTACAAAGTTTCTTACATTGAGGACATAATTGGGAGGAATATCTTGAAGGTGTAAACCATAGTTTCTAAGGATGCTACGGAAAAAATGATAGCTAGGGTTTTGAGTCTTTGATACATGTCCTCATGATTTTCTCCATCAAGCATATAGAACCCTTCGACCTCATTGCTCAAGGCATCAAACCTGTTACTATTCATGTTATAATTTCCCTCATGCATGTAAATAAGAGATTCCCATGTTTCTTTGGCGGTGGAGAATTTTTGAATGTGTGGCATGATCTTCTCACCCACGGCTTGTTAGATTATGTGCAAAGCCACGAAATTGAGTTGACGATATACCACTTCTCTTCTTTTCAAGTTCTTTGTATCAACGGGATTGTATCCATCTTCAATGATTCTCCATCGCTTAATGCAAGAAGAGTTCAAGTGAGTTTTCACGAAATATTGCCATAGAGAAAACGAGTGTGCATCAACTTTGGGTGGATCACCCCTATTGTTTATATGAGGGTGAGGAATGGGAGGATTGGGTGAGAACCAACAAGTGGGGACCGAGTGGTACTTATCCTTTTGATTTGCATCTTTAGGGGGAGTATTTTCCATTTTATCCACCCCTTCCTCATCCTTATTCTCTTTCTCATCCGAGGTGTCATTTCCTGGAGACGCGGAGGTGGAAGGATCCATCTTCTTGGCTTTCATGAGTTGTGTCAACATGTCACGCACCACTTTTATTTGGGCTTCCATGTAGGATGCCAAGCATGTTTCCATATCTTGAGATCATCCATGGTAGTCATAACCCTGGACACGATGGTATCCTCTTTGTCGCCTATAATTTCTCTTAGGCGGTTAATCCCGACTTAAGAGTCAAGCTCTTATACCAATTGAACGGATCATATGGGCACCTAGAGGGGGTGAATAGGTGCTACCTCTAAATTTTAATATTTTTTCGATTTTAGGCTTGATACAAAGGTTAATTCTCTAGATATGAAACTAAGGTGAATTTACCTATATGGAAAGGATTACACTAAGCAAGATACAAACACAAAGTAAGCTAAAGGATAGAAGTAACCTAAGTGGAAGCACACGAAGACAAGGATGTATTCCAGAGTTCCTCCTTTTGAGGGGAGGACGTCTCGTTGGAGAGGTGTGAGTTTCGCCACGAAGGCCTACTCAACGCCACAAAGGCCTCACCCAATTCTCTAACGAACTTTTACACAAAGGCCGAGTTCACCTTCCACTATGGAATCCTTCGACGAGGAATCTGGAGCCTTTACAATGAGCTTGAGGCACACACCTAGAACCAAATTGGGGGCTCTCAAGAACACCAAGAATCTGTCACAATCAACAAGTGAGTAACAACGGAGTTCAAGGTTTTCTACAAGGAAACTCTAGACTCAGATACCACAAGTGAATGAGGGGGAAATGAAGAACTATTGGGTGAAGATGTAGATCGGGACCTTCTCCTTCACCGATCCGAAGATCAACAAGTTTGGGTGGAGGAGGTGGGAGAGATCTAGCTTTTGGTGAGCTCAATTAATGGTGCCATCAATGTTGGACAAGCTAACCTCACGGAGAAAAAGGGGATGTGGTATTTATACCCCACTCGCCAAATCTGAACGTTTGGGCATTTATTGCCTAAACCGGTAGTATCGTCCGTTGGAATCTTCGAGCCAAGTCAACTCAAGAATCTTCTGTTATAGGCCAAAGCCGGTAGTACCGCATGGGGGTGGTAGTACCCGGACAGGGACCTCTATCTTCTTCTGCGAGCAACTCCCCCGGTCTGGATCAGGCTGTAGTACTGGACAACTCCGATAGTAGTGCTTTTTTCGGTACTTCCAAGACATTCCGGTAATACCGCTGCATGTCGGTTCCTTAGACCCTTGAGAGGCTCTGGATACAACGTCAGTACTGGGCAGAGTTGGTAGTACCGCCTTGTGCGGTAGTACGGGCAAATCCGGTAGCACCTCTCGTTGAATAAGAGCAACTACCAGCGTGAAGTCTCCACCCCCTGGAATCACCGGTAGTACCATACAGAACCCGGTAGTACCGTCCTAGGAGGAAATGCTGATTTTTGCTTGAAACTTCGAGGGGGTATCTTTTGTCATGAACAAAGGGGAATATAAATGATATTAACATGATCAAAATAATGTAAATCCCTGTAATACTTAGCACATATTAGAGTGCTCATTGTGTTTTCAACCAACATTAAAAAATTATAAGTATGGAAATGCTCTTTCACTCTTCGCCTATAAATTCCCTTTAGCCCTAAAAACTTCGGGGACAAAGAAATCTTCCACGAAACAGATACAGAGGCGTCATCACCTTGAAAGTCCAATTTAGGGCTTCTGGTGTCCTGTTTGGGCACCCTGTCGGAGAGGGGGATCATCACCGAAGGCCTCTACATCGCCATGATTGCCTCCGGACAAATGTGTGCGTAGTTCATCCCGGGACTACGGGTCCATAGTAATATCTAGATGGTGTCCTCTCCCCATTGTGCCTCTATGTTTATATCTTGTGAGTGATGACTGATGAAGGGATGGACCTTGGACCTGTCGAGTAAGGATACCCGGTCCTAGGCCCGGGACTGGAGCCCAAGAGGAGATGCCTTGGACTATTCTAGAAGGCCCAGTGGAAGCTCACCCGCAAAGCCTTGCGGGATAAGATAGGAAACTTGTAACCGACCTAGGGTTAGAGTTCGAGTCCTCCCCGGGTGAGATTTGAGACCTGGCCACCTATACAAGGCCAGGAGAACCACTGGGAGAGGACAAGCAATACCGCACCACCAAGCCTTGAGCTCGAGATCATACTCTCGACTTGAGCAACCCCCCACTATAACCGATCTACTTTTGAATACAGATCGACAGAGGCAGAATTAAGGGTTTTACCTCTACGAGGGCCCCGAACCTGGGTAAATCATGTCCCCTGTCTAGCCGACGATCGTCACCAGCGCCTACAGGTTCTCCTAATTGAAACCCTATGGGTTCACCCGAGCGACTTGTTGAGATGCAGATTCGACAATTGGCGCCGTCTGTGGGAATGGCGGGCGCTGGATCTCCGGCATCTTCGGCTTCATCGACAACCAACTCACGTTGGAAACCTTCGACTTCGACTCTGACCAACCCGATTCGAATCGGAACTGTCGTAGTGTCGCACCCTGATTTCTAGGGGATACTCACCGTACGAAATGGATAGCAGGTGCTTGGATTATGGGGCATAACTGCTCCCACGTCCCAGCTTCCTGGTAGGCCTGCGCTTATGCGCGACAACACAAGCCCTGCTATTCCATCGTCGATGTAAACTATCCACTAGAGATCAAAGGCACTTCCGTCGACGTACTTCAAACCATACACACATGGTACGTCAACGGCGTTTAACAAGTGATATCACAACAGATCTCTACGACACAAAAGATTGAAATAAGTTGCAAATGGCTCTCATTAGAGCAGAGATAGCAAATACAATCATCCAGAGGGCACATGCCCCAACAATACATCATTACAATACAGCGGAAGCAATCAACATGTCTGAGTACAGACAAGATCCAAATAGGCCTAAGAGGCCGGAAACAAACAGACGGAGCCCATCCACGAAGTCTCGGATCCTGCCCGGGTCCGCTATCTACTCGTCAGCAGTCTCGTCATACTCCACGTAGTAGCCACCATGAAGATCCTCGGAAACGTCGTCTGCGTAAACCACAGCCCCAAAGGGGTCAGTACATAGACGTACTGGCAAGCAAGACTCACAATTCACCAAAGTGTAGCCCGTCAACACCAAGCACAGATGCCTTGGGTTCAACGGAAGAGAGGGGATATAAAAGATGCTGCAACTGGCTGCGCTAACCAACTACAGAGATTCTAACAATTCCGGCTAACAGAAAGGAGATAAGATCGAGGATTGTAACCAACTGAAAGATAACTTCAAACAAACCCATCCTGGATCTCGCCCCTTATCCAAAGAAGCAATCCGAGGATAACTCACACAGTTGTAATAATGATGGTTCAAATTATTGTGTCAATAAGCCTATTACTAGTCAAGTTGTTAACCATTGGGTGTAAAGTTGTTGATCATTAGGTTTAAGTTGTCCTGAGTACTTGTTAGCCAGTACTTTCACCAAGTAATCCATAACCGCGGAAAACACGGCTTCTCGAGAAGATTATCCCTGCAGGGTTGCACCAATTTGGCCGTACACTCATGAATAACCCGCCAGATGGAAAGGCCCTTCCACCAAGAGGGGTACTCAACACAACCAACCATTCCTCGCATCAAGCCCAAAGCACCTTGGGCGCACGGCTAATCGAGCCCAGAAGAAAATGGACCCTCATAGCACTCTAAGAACGTGTCCCCCTATATGCCGACTACGAAAGTTCCACCCTGGCCTGGGCTCGCAAAAACATGCATGCGGCAAATGGAAAACACGAACTAAATGAGGTGATTTGGACGAGATGCGAATCAGGTCAAGTTGAGGGGGGCGCCCATACTCGCTTCCCAAATGCGGGTAGTGCGCTCATCATGGATCAGTAGACAAGACCCTTTTCCTATTAGGGTCGACACTAGCAGGCTTCAAAACCTCTCATGGGCCTCCTGTCGGTGCCTTATCATCAAATTATTATTAATAGTAACATTAGCATGATTGATTGATTAAACCTCGAGCCCCCAGAACATAATGAAGTAGTAACAGAAAGTAACGGGTAACAGACTCGAGCAAAACAACCTAAGCATGCTAGTAAGACACGGGCTCAAACAATGGTTATAGGTATGGAGGTGAGGCAATATCAGGGTTCAGGGTATCATGTGATAGGTTCGCAATAGAAACAACTACTACTAAGGCTAGCAGAAATAGACAACGGAAAGTATCGGTAACCAATGTTGAAAGGAACACAGTGGTTCATGTGAGTGATAACTTGCCTGCAAAACCCAGTAGCCTGGTACTGAGCTAAATCCTTAGAAGGGATGTCGTAAGAATCGTCGGTCTCAACGTCGTCGTATATCCGGGAAGAAGCAAACAAACATTGCAGAAAGATAAACAATCAATATCAGGGCATAGTGCACAAACATGGGATGATGCATGACCATTTAATGGATGCATAGAAATAAACTAGTTGACAAGATAACAACATGATTAAATGGACCCACATGCAATTGGATTGCATATGAAAAGCCCATGAATTATGGTTGAATTAATTGTTTTACAACTAATCATTATATGAAAGTGGATTAGCATGATGCATGGATGAGGAAAACAGCAAAATAACAACAATAGAATCAAATTGAAATAAGGTTTAACAAGTTTGGAAATTCACTTATTAAGTTAGGAAATTTTGGTTACTTAAAGGTGTTACACAAGCAGTTGTTGTTTTCACCACTTTTAATTGTTCAAAATAGATAACAAAGTTTATATTTGAAAGAAAACAAGATTTTAGTTGGAATACATGTTTCACTTGTTGAAAAAGGATTTCAAATAAATTATTTATGAATTAAACAAGTTAAACAAGAATTAAATGAATTTAATTCAAACATGAACTTATTTGAATTTTTATTTGTTCGACACATTTAACCAAATTCATATTTCAAAAGTTTATACTTTTAGGGCTGGAAAACATATTTTATATGCCCCAAAAGAATTTGTTTTGATCAAGTTATAAATTTAGCAATTTTAAATGAATTAAATAAGATTTAAATTATTTAACCACTTTTAATTATTCAAAACATGAAACAAATTTTATATTTGGAAAGGTGGTTTAATTTTGCATGGAAAACATATTTCATTTGTGGAAATTGGATTTAAAATGAGCAAGTTATTATTTTGGCAATTTTAAATGCAATAAACAAGAAACAGTTGTTTTCAGCAATTTAAATTATTCAAAACAGCAAACAAAATTTATATTTCGAAAGTACATGAAAAATTGATTGGAAAACATATTTGGTTTGTGAAATTTGGAATTTTTATGAACAAGTTATGAATTTTGCAAATTTAAGTGAATTTGACAAGTTTTCAAATTTTGCACCAATTTAAAATATTCAAAACAGTAAACAAATTTTATATTTGGATAGAACATTTAATTTGGTATTGAAAACATATCAAAAATGTTGGATTTGGAGTTAAAATGATTTTATTATGCTATTTACAAAATTTGGGGTAAATCTGCCATTTAAAGAAGTAGAAAACAAAACAGGAAATGTTTTTATTCTTTTGTTACCGCCACGGGGTCTAACCCTAGACACTGCCCTGTGGACCTGGCCAGCGTGGCGCGGTTAGGAGATGAGGTGGCGTCAGAGGTGTATGACGGGTGGGCCTGGTTGCGCGAAATAACTCACAAAAAGTTTGGCCTCCGCGCGGCCGAGGGGATTCGACCCCGAGACGAGCTGCTCTCGCGCGCGGTACGGTTGCCAGTTGGGCTGGAAGCGTTTGGTTGTCACGTAGCAGTAGCGAAGTAGGTTAAGATGTCCTTCGCGCTAACTGAACTAACTGAACTTATTCAGTTTCGTGCAGGTTCAGCGAGCGGACAGAGGCGGAGATGCTCGCCGGCCGGAGATTGGATCACGGCGATGCGGTGCTTGGCGTGTGCAGTGCGGGTGCGCTGGTGCGTGCCTAGGACGTGGTGGCGGCTGATCGGAGCGGGAGGGGAGAGGTAACAGAGGCGCTGCTCACCTCGCTTCTGTCGATGACGACTGTCGACGGCAGGAAGCAGCCGCGCTTCTCCGGCGACGGCGCGGGCGCCGTGGTGCTTCCCGGCAAGCGACGAGGACGCGACGGGCGAGGGTGAACCACCGCGGTTCCATTCCCGCGGTGGGTTTGGCTCGAGGATGGCCGGCGACGGGATGGTGACGGTGGGTACTGACGGCGACGAGGTGGTGTCGAGGTTCAGACATGAGAAGAACAGCAACTTTTGGAGAAGAGATCGAGGGGGAGAGAGGGATGGCGGCGCAGGCGGAGAAGAACTAGGGCTAGGTTAGCAGCAGGTAGGTTAGATATAGGGGATGAGGAGGTGTACGGCATGGCATCGAGCGAGGGGGAGAAGATCGGGTGGTTCTGCTTCAGTTCGTACAGCTGCTGACGACAGAGAGGAAGGAGAAAGCGATGGCGTGGACGGGTACTGGGCCAACAGAGGAAAAGAATAGGTAGATGGGCTGGGCTGGCTTAGCTTTCTCCCTCTCTCTTTTCTATTTCCTGTTTTCTGCTTTTTTTTTTTTTTTTTTTTTTGCTGAAAACCAAATGGAAGGAAAAGGAGAGTTTCCAAGTTAAATAAAAGTTTTGGAAAAAAGAATATGGTTAGTTCTGTTTTCAATTAGCAACCCAAAACTAGCTTTTGTTTTCCAAGGTTTACAAATGTAATTGTTGTTTGTTAATTAAACCAATATTTGAAAGGATTTTTAATATGAATTAAACCTTATTGAAAACAAACATTTTTGATAGGGTTTACCCCTAAGATTCAATTTGATTAAATTAGTTGATTAAATTCATAAGTTCAAATTGGTTCTGCTTGATGCATTGATTTGAACTTGAAGGTGATTTGAAAATCATTTGTTTGATTAAGCCCACAATTTTAATGAGTGATCAACATTGAATAAAATGAAAGCAATTTGGTTGTTTTTATTTGAACTCCCACTTTGGAAATTGTAACATCACAAGGATGAAACAAAAGGTTTGAATTTTGGTTTGAAATTCAAATAGAAAACAAAGGAAAACAAATGAAAACAGTTGGAAAACAACTGAAAACAGAGGAAAACAAATGGAAAACAAACAAAACAATTGCAATCAACATGATGCCATGATGCAAAACATAAAATAACAGGGAGCAAACATTCTAATGGCTATTTTTCAGACTTGGGATGTTACAAAACGCCCCTCCTTGAAGGAATCGCGCCCCGAGATTCCTACTGAGAAAAGAAAAGGTCCGGATACTTATTGGGAAGATCCTCTTGAGCTGTGACACGTGAAACACATCGTGCACCTTGGATAGACGTCAGGGAATTAGCAAACCACCGGAACATTTTCAATTGAAGGAAGAGGCTTTTGTATCTAGGGTGTATGGCTGGATAGAACTTGATTCATTTGGAGAATAGATTATCTGGCTAGAATGGTGGAACGGAGTTATTGACATCAATGGAACACCAAGGATGACATCAATGTCAGAATCAGCAACATGAGAGTAACGAGGAATATGTGGCCTCCCATTAGAATTGGATTGTTCTTACTTATCTTGGAAGTCAACAGTTGAGATTCCGGAGAGTGAACGGTGATTTGATTGCTTAGTGGAACCAGAATTTGGGTTGTATGTTGTGGAAAAGATTGTTGACACAAAGGAATGTGATGCTCCGGTATCAAATAACACTTTAGCTGGAATAGAGTTTACGAGGAAGTTTTGATTAGACGCCGGTAGAAGAATTGAGTTGGAAAACAACAACAAGATTTCAACGGTCGAAAAGGATGTTGAGAAGAACAGGATATCAACATCGGGGAAAACGAGAACAACACTCCTGAGGTACTACGGAAAACCCATCCGGGCTTCTAGAGGATCAATATCTACTGCTTAAGGAATAGAGGATTTGCTTCCGGGGCTTACACGCCTCCGTTCTCAATCATGAGTAGGCAACATGATAAATCATGTCACAACCACCTCCATTCCTATGGTCTAGTAGATATAACCATCCTAGAGAAACCAGAATTCGTGAAATCCTAACTTGAAAGTTTAGATGAGAAGGGAAAAATCAACGTTGCACTTCCTTACCAGAAAAGGGAGGGTGGGTGGGAAAAGAAGAAAAAGAACAGAATTCCTACTCTCACGTTTCATTTTTCCTATATAGCTACAAAATAGTTTCTAGACTCAACTGCGACCAGTAAAAAGGGATCCTACAGGCAGACAGGCTCTGATACCATTTGTCGCACCCTGATTTCTAGGGGATACTCACCGTACGAACTGGATAGCAGGTGCTTGGATTATGGGGCATAACTGCTCCCACGTCCCAGCTTCCTGGTAGGCCTGCGCTTATGCGCGACAACACAAGCCCTGCTATTCCATCGTCGATGTAAACTATCCACTAGAGATCAAAGGCACTTCCGTCGACGTACTTCAAACCATACACACATGGTACGTCAACGGCGTTTAACAAGTGATATCACAACAGATCTCTACGACACAAAAGATTGAAATAAGTTGCAAATGGCTCTCATTAGAGCAGAGATAGCAAATACAATCATCCAGAGGGCAGATGCCCCAACAATACATCATTACAATACAGCGGAAGCAATCAACATGTATGAGTACAGACAAGATCCAAATAGGCCTAAGAGGCCGGAAACAAACAGACGGAGCCCATCCACGAAATCTCGGATCCTGCCCGGGTCCGCTATCTACTCGTCAGCAGTCTCGTCATACTCCACGTAGTAGCCACCATGAAGATCCTCGGAAACGTCGTCTGCGTAAACCACAGCCCCAAAGGGGTCAGTACATAGACGTACTGGCAAGCAAGACTCACAATTCACCAAAGTGTAGCCCGTCAACACCAAGCACAGATGCCTTGGGTTCAACGGAAGAGAGGGGATATAAAAGATGCTGCAACTGGCTGCGCTAACCAACTACAGAGATTCTAACAATTCCGGCTAACAGAAAGGAGATAAGATCGAGGATTGTAACCAACTGAAAGATAACTTCAAACAAACCCATCCTGGATCTCGCCCCTTATCCAAAGAAGCAATCCGAGGATAACTCACACAGTTGTAATAATGATGGTTCAAATTATTGTGTCAATAAGCCTATTACTAGTCAAGTTGTTAACCATTGGGTGTAAAGTTGTTGATCATTAGGTTTAAGTTGTCCTGAGTACTTGTTAGCCAGTACTTTCACCAAGTAATCCATAACCGCGGAAAACACGGCTTCTCGAGAAGATTATCCCTGCAGGGTTGCACCAATTTGGCCGTACACTCATGAATAACCCGCCAGATGGAAAGGCCCTTCCACCAAGCGGGGTACTCAACACAACCAACCATTCCTCGCATCAAGCCCAAAGCACCTTGGGCGCATGGCTAATCGAGCCCAGAAGAAAATGGACCCTCATAGCACTCTAAGAACGTGTCCCCCTATATGCCGACTACGAAAGTTCCACCCTGGCCTGGGCTCGCAAAAACATGCATGCGGCAAATGGAAAACACGAACTAAATGAGGTGATTTGGACGAGATGCGAATCAGGTCAAGTTGAGGGGGGCGCCCATACTCGCTTCCCAAATGCGGGTAGTGCGCTCATCATGGATCAGTAGACAAGACCCTTTTCCTATTAGGGTCGACACTAGCAGGCTTCAAAACCTCTCATGGGCCTCCTGCCGGTGCATTATCATCAAATTATTATTAATAGTAACATTAGCATGATTGATTGATTAAACCTCGAGCCCCCAGAACATAATGAAGTAGTAACAGAAAGTAACGGGTAACAGACTCGAGCAAAACAACCTAAGCATGCTAGTAAGACACGGGCTCAAACAATGGTTATAGGTATGGAGGTGAGGCAATATCAGGGTTCAGGGTATCATGTGATAGGTTCGCAACAGAAACAACTACTACTAAGGCTAGCAGAAATAGACAACGGAAAGTATCGGTAACCAATGTTGAAAGGAACACAGTGGTTCATGTGAGTGATAACTTGCCTGCAAAACCCAGTAGCCTGGTACTGAGCTAAATCCTTAGAAGGGATGTCGTAAGAATCGTCGGTCTCAACGTCGTCGTATATCCGGGAAGAAGCAAACAAACATTGCAGAAAGATAAACAATCAATATCAGGGCATAGTGCACAAACATGGGATGATGCATGACCATTTAATGGATGCATAGAAATAAACTAGTTGACAAGATAACAACATGATTAAATGGACCCACATGCAATTGGATTGCATATGAAAAGCCCATGAATTATGGTTGAATTAATTGTTTTACAACTAATCATTATATGAAAGTGGATTAGCATGATGCATGGATGAGGAAAACAGCAAAATAACAACAATAGAATCAAATTGAAATAAGGTTTAACAAGTTTGGAAATTCACTTATTAAGTTAGGAAATTTTGGTTACTTAAAGGTGTTACACAAGCAGTTGTTGTTTTCACCACTTTTAATTGTTCAAAATAGATAACAAAGTTTATATTTGAAAGAAAACAAGATTTTAGTTGGAATACATGTTTCACTTGTTGAAAAAGGATTTCAAATAAATTATTTATGAATTAAACAAGTTAAACAAGAATTAAATGAATTTAATTCAAACATGAACTTATTTGAATTTTTATTTGTTCAACACATTTAACCAAATTCATATTTCAAAAGTTTATACTTTTAGGGCTGGAAAACATATTTTATATGCCCCAAAAGAATTTGTTTTGATCAAGTTATAAATTTAGCAATTTTAAATGAATTAAATAAGATTTAAATTATTTAACCACTTTTAATTATTCAAAACATGAAACAAATTTTATATTTGGAAAGGTGGTTTAATTTTGCATGGAAAACATATTTCATTTGTGGAAATTGGATTTAAAATGAGCAAGTTATTATTTTGGCAATTTTAAATGCAATAAACAAGAAACAGTTGTTTTCAGCAATTTAAATTATTCGAAACAGCAAACAAAATTTATATTTGGAAAGTACATGAAAAATTGATTGGAAAACATATTTGGTTTGTGAAATTTGAAATTTTTATGAACAAGTTATGAATTTTGCAAATTTAAGTGAATTTGACAAGTTTTCAAATTTTGCACCAATTTAAAATATTCAAAACAGTAAACAAATTTTATATTTGGATAGAACATTTAATTTGGTATTGAAAACATATCAAAAATGTTGGATTTGGAGTTAAAATGATTTTATTATGCTATTTACAAAATTTGGGGTAAATCTGCCATTTAAAGAAGTAGAAAACAAAACAGGAAATGTTTTTATTCTTTTGTTACCGCCACGGGGTCTAACCCTAGACACTGCCCTGTGGACCTGGCCAGCGTGGCGCGGTTAGGAGATGAGGTGGCGTCAGAGGTGTATGACGGGTGGGCCTGGTTGCGCGAAATAACTCACAAAAAGTTTGGCCTCCGCGCGGCCGAGGGGATTCGACCCCGAGACGAGCTGCTCTCGCGCGCGGTACGGTTGCCAGTTGGGCTGGAAGCGTTTGGTTGTCACGTAGCAGTAGCGAAGTAGGTTAAGATGTCCTTCGCGCTAACTGAACTAACTGAACTTATTCAGTTTCGTGCAGGTTCAGCGAGCGGACAGAGGCGGAGATGCTCGCCGGCCGGAGATTGGATCACGGCGATGCGGTGCTTGGCGTGTGCAGTGCGGGTGCGCTGGTGCGTGCCTAGGACGTGGTGGCGGCTGATCGGAGCGGGAGGGGAGAGGTAACAGAGGCGCTGCTCACCTCGCTTCTGTCGATGACGACTGTCGACGGCAGGAAGCAGCCGCGCTTCTCCGGCGACGGCGCGGGCGCCGTGGTGCTTCCCGGCAAGCGACGAGGACGCGACGGGCGAGGGTGAACCACCGCGGTTCCATTCCCGCGGTGGGTTTGGCTCGAGGATGGCCGGCGACGGGATGGTGACGGTGGGTACTGACGGCGACGAGGTGGTGTCGAGGTTCAGACATGAGAAGAACAGCAACTTTTGGAGAAGAGATCGAGGGGGAGAGAGGGATGGCGGCGCAGGCGGAGAAGAACTAGGGCTAGGTTAGCAGCAGGTAGGTTAGATATAGGGGATGAGGAGGTGTACGGCATGGCATCGAGCGAGGGGGAGAAGATCGGGTGGTTCTGCTTCAGTTCGTACAGCTGCTGACGACAGAGAGGAAGGAGAAAGCGATGGCGTGGACGGGTACTGGGCCAACAGAGGAAAAGAATAGGTAGATGGGCTGGGCTGGCTTAGCTTTCTCCCTCTCTCTTTTCTATTTCCTGTTTTCTGCTTTTATTTTTTATTTTTTTTTTGCTGAAAACCAAATGGAAGGAAAAGGAGAGTTTCCAAGTTAAATAAAAGTTTTGGAAAAAAGAATATGGTTAGTTCTGTTTTCAATTAGCAACCCAAAACTAGCTTTTGTTTTCCAAGGTTTACAAATGTAATTGTTGTTTGTTAATTAAACCAATATTTGAAAGGATTTTTAATATGAATTAAACCTTATTGAAAACAAACATTTTTGATAGGGTTTACCCCTAAGATTCAATTTGATTAAATTAGTTGATTAAATTCATAAGTTCAAATTGGTTCTGCTTGATGCATTGATTTGAACTTGAAGGTGATTTGAAAATCATTTGTTTGATTAAGCCCACAATTTTAATGAGTGATCAACATTGAATAAAATGAAAGCAATTTGGTTGTTTTTATTTGAACTCTCACTTTGGAAATTGTAACATCACAAGGATGAAACAAAAGGTTTGAATTTTGGTTTGAAATTCAAATAGAAAACAAAGGAAAACAAATGAAAACAGTTGGAAAACAACTGAAAACAGAGGAAAACAAATGGAAAACAAACAAAACAATTGCAATCAACATGATGCCATGATGCAAAACATAAAATAACAGGGAGCAAACATTCTAATGGCTATTTTTCAGACTTGGGATGTTACACGTAGTCACCCCTCACTCGCCAGAATCACGCCCGGTATTCAGCGATCTGGAGAAGAGCGTCACCTTGACGTTCGGGAGCTTCAAGTTGTACACCAAGAAAGATGGGATCCTTCACTTCCCTGAGGAATCGGGATCTGAGTCGATCTCCAGCCCAGGGGCTGTCGATTCACGACCCTACTTGGTGAAAAGTGGCGAGTCCATCCGCCTCAACACCAGCAACTTCCATACACTCTCTACAAAGGAACCCTCTCGGATCAAGAAGGCCTTTCAAGCCACGCCTAGGACTCACAAGCCATATCTGGCTCAGGTCTGCATGGCAGGATCGCAAGAACCACCCGAAAAAATTGAACACAGCGCAAGGGAACGCGCTGAGATTAACGTCTCGCGAGACGCTTGGGTCCAAGCAAAGGAGGCTATCCGCACGAGCAAACCACCTGCAGTCGGAGCCCCACACGAAGATATGACCGCCTATCACTATCATCTAGTGAGAGCGTCTACTGCTATCAAGGAAGCTCGTATAGATCTAGCCAATTGGAAGAGATTGGCGGACGAATCGAGCCAACGCCGGGCCGCACTGTCCTTGACACCTTATGTCGGGACTCGACCCGCAAGGAAGGGATACGCCTCAAGAACCGCGACCATGGACAACGAGTCCCTGAACGGGATCAGCAGGTCACTCGGACCTTCCCTCATGCGGGTCAACGAGGAAGGAAACATCTATCCGCAGACTTCCGCTGCCGCAGTCCTAGCCGCAACAACCTACATGCAGATAAATCAACCAGGGGAAAACGACCCTCGAGCCAAGCAATACAAGCAAGTTCAGAAGGCATTATGCATGGCAGCCTCAAGGCTTGCCTCCTATGATCGCAGGAAAGCTGCTGCACAGAAGGAGAAGGAAGCATCCCGCAGGCGCAGGAGTGCTTCGCCCAGGAGAGAAAAATCACCTCGTCGTGGTCGAGGAAAAGAAGTCCGGCGACGTGATGATAGCCGGAGCAGCAGCGAAGGTAGCCCCAGGAATAAAGATCGCGGCTCGCGACATCACAGCAGCCGGTCGCGAAACCGCAGCAAGGAACCAAGGAAGGAAACCGATCGTATCAACCAGGTTATAACGCGCGATCGGACATCGCGCAAAATAAAGTCGACAAGGCGAGAAAAGCGAGGAACCGCGCGCGCTCCTCATCCGGTTCTTCTGATGACGAAACCTGCGGCGCGCTATGCTTCGCTCGCAGCATCCGCGAGGCGCCTCTACCCAAAAGATTCAAGCTCAGCACGGAAGTAACAAAATACGATGGTTCACTCGAACCTTCGTCATGGCTGTCGGATTACCTCACGGCAGTAAAATGCCAACGTGGGAACAAGAACACGGCTGTGCAGTACCTCAACCTACACTTGGTAGGAGTGGCACGCAGTTGGCTGGAAGCGAGACCGAAGTCCTGCTACGGGTCATGGGACGATCTACACTTTGATTTCTGCAAAAATTTCCAGGCAACATACAAAAGACCGGGGCGACCATCGAGGAACTGCGAGCCTGCAAGCAAAAGAGTGGCGAGTCCACTCGTGAATATATCCAGCGATGGACCACGCTCAGGAACACCACATGAAACATATCAGAGGAAGTAGCGATTGAAGCTTTCGCAAAGGACGCTCGACGAACTGCTTTCAGAGAAGATCTGGGACGAGCCGCGCCCAAAACTATTGGATAACTCATGATCATAGCCGATGGATGGGATAACGGAGAGTACTCAGTGCGCAACGAGAGGGCATCTTCGCCCGCGCCCGAAGGCGACCGCCACGGTCGAAAGAAAAGAAGGAAGTACTACGATCACAACGACCGAGAAGAACTAGTAGCAGCAAAATTCACACGAAATCGCGATAGCGGACGCCGTGGAAGGACGCCAAAGGCGGAGGACAAAACTCCCGAAGAGGACCTTGATGGATACTGCACGCTACATCTATTTATAGATAAGCGCACATGCAAAACTAAGGCAACACACCTTCTCAAGGATTGCCGAAAGTTCCTTGACATTCACGAGGCCTTTTCGAAGAAGAACAGAACGGCAGTTAGTCAAGGCTACCCTCAACTTACAGGAGGATGACACCAAGGATTCCAACCGCCACAACCCCTGCCTCCACCAGGAAACCAGAACGCGGTGCTAGCCGCACTACCTGCGCCGCCCGTCGCCAACGCGGGAGGTAACACATATCCAAACCCCGCCGGACTATTGGGGATGATACAAAAGGTCTGCCCGTCCCGCAGGGCCCAGAAAACAAACACACGACAGTTATGCATGGCTGTGCAAACCCCACCAGGAAGACCCGAGTACCTGAAGATGGCGGACCAACCAATAACCTTTTCCAAAGAAGACCACCCCCACGAGTCTATCGATCAGGACACGTTGCCCTAGTAATCCAAGCACAAATTGGCAATTACGAACTGGCTCGCGTATTCATGGACGGGGGCAGCGGCATCAACATCTTCTACGCGGACACACTCCCTCGGAGGAACAGGAACCTGGAGGGACTCGCAGAATCAGAAACATCCTTCCACGGGATAGTTCCAGGAAAGGCGATCCGCCCACTCGGAACAATCAACCTGGAGGTGGTGTTAGGCAATCGACGCAATTACAGGAGAGAATTTCTCGACTTCGAAGTAGTCGACTGGCCCTCACACTACCACGCCATTCTTGGTCGAACAACGTTCGCAAGATTCATGGCAGTACCACATTATGCATATCTGAAGCTCAAGCTACCTGGGGAATATGGCACAATCACCATCGACGGATATTTCCAAAAATCCAACAAGTGCGACATCGAGTTCAACGAGATCGCCATATCTTTCGGGATGCAAGACGAACTGGAGGAGATAGCAAAAACCACGGATCACTCCGTGATGCCCCTCACGAAGAAAAACGCACCAGAACTGGAATTCAGTGCCAATAGTGACACTCGCAAACATCAAGTGCACCCGACGGATTCTGCGAAAATGGCGATGGTCTCTACTACCCTCTCGCCAGCATAGTAAAGCGCGCTCGTCGAACTCCTCCGTGAGTACTGGGAAATTTTTTCCTGGCAGCCCTCAGATATGCCAGGAATACCCAGGGAGTTCGCCGAGCACTCACTCGAAGTCTACAAAGACACAAAGCCCATGAAGCAGACCACCCGACGGTTCTCAGAGCCCAAGCAGAAAGCGCTTGGAGAAGAAGTAAATAGACTGCTCGCAGCAAAATTCATCAGGGAGATAAAAATATCTACTTGGCTGGCAAACCCAGTGCTAATCCCAAACAAGAACACCAACATCCTTCGCGTGTGCATCGACTACACGTCGTTGAACAAGCATTGCCCCAAGGATAACTTTCCCCTCCCACGGATCGTCCACATCGTGGATTCCACTGCAGGCTGTCAACGCCTCTCCTTCCTAGATGCCTACTCGGGATACAACCAGATCAGGATGAAACAGGAAGACAAGGAAAAGACAACATTCATTACACCTCATGGTGTATACTGCTACACGATAATGCCTTTCAGGCTCAAAAACGCAGGCGCAACATATCAACGTTGCATGCAAAAAATGCCTCGCCAAGCTCATTGACAAGTGTACGTTGACGACATCGTCATCAAGACTCGAGTCGAGGACACGCTCCTCGAGGATATCAGAGAAACGTTCAACGCTCTAAACGCATACAGGATAAAGCTCAACCCGACAAAATGTGTCTTCGGCGTCCCAGCAGGACAACTTCTCGGGTACCTGGTATCCGCCAGAGGAATTGAAGCCAACCCAGAGAAGATACAAGCAATCTTGACAATGAAGGACCCCACCAATCTACGAGAAGTGCAACAGCTCGCATGGCGACTAGCCGCCTTGAGCGGATTCATTGCGCGATTGGGCGAGCAGGCTTTACCCTTCTACAGGTTATTGAAAAAGACAGATAAGTTTGAGTGGACACCCGAAGCAAGACAGGCATTCGCGGACCTGAAACGAGCCTTACAGAGCAGGCGCGTTCTCGCAACACCACAAGAAAGGGAACCACTCTACCTATACCTAGCCGCAACAAATCAAGTCATCAGCATGGCCATTGTAGCCGAACGACCTAAGGACGGCAAGGCATATGGAGTTCAAAGACCAATCTACTACATCAGCGAGGTGCTCTCGCCATGCAAACAATGATACCCTCACTACCAGAAGCTCGCATATGGATTTGTTCTCACGGCTCGAAAGCTCAAACATGACTTCCAGGAACATACCGTAACGGTGGTAAACGAAGCATCACTCGGTACCATCATGAACAATCCCATGGCATCTGGAAGAATACCAAAATGGAGCATCGAGCTAGGTGCCTGGGACATTATCTACGCATGGCGCAATTCCGTGAAGTCACAGGTACTCGTGGAATTCCTGAGCGAGTGGACAGAATTACAAACACCCGGACCGCCAGAATACATGAGTAACTGGATCATGTACTTCGACGGGTCCAAAAGGAATGAAGGAGCTGGAGCTGGGATCGTCCATATATCACCCAGAGGGGACAAGTTGCAGTACGACCTGCGATTGGATTTCCCACCTGACGATCCAGCATCCAACAACGACGCAGAATACGAGGCCCTGTTGCATCGGATGAAGATGGCAATCGCGTGTGGAGCCACCCGATTGATGATCTATGGCGATTCCAACCTCATCGTGCAACAGACAATGAAGGAGCGCGACGCTATCGCAGAAAACATGGTCGCTTATCGGGACATGTACAATCTACTCGAAGGAAGTTTCAAAGGATGTGAGCTAAAGCACATCGCGAGATCCAGCAACGAAGAAGCAGATAGGCTGGCAAACATGGGGTCCACAAACATGCCCATACTGCCAGGAATATATTTCGAGCGGATAACCAAGCGTTCGGTTAAAGTCAAGTAAACTGCAGGAGCACCCGCAGCATTGGAGACTGAGGTCAGCCCGCAAGTTGCTATCATCGAGCTCAACCATAGTATTTCAAAACAAGTTTTTCTGGTCGGGCCAGTCTGGACGCAGAAATACCTCGACTACTTGTCCACCAAACAGCTCCCAGCAGACGCTCGCAAGGCTCGACAAATAGTACGATGCAGCAAATCTTTTCGGGTACTCAACGGCAAATTATACAAACATAGCATCTTAGGCATACTGCAAAGATGCATCGCACCCGAGGATGGCAAAGAATTGCTGCGAGATATACATCAAGGAGATTGTGGACATCACGCCAGCTGGAAAGCAATCGTAGGCAAAGCTTTTCGAGAAGGATTCTACTGGCTTACAGCAGCCAGAGACGCAAAGGACTTGGTCGACAGGTGCAACGCTTGTCAGCAATTTGCACCCAAACCACACGCCCCCGCCACGGAATTACATATGATACCAATCGTCTGGCCCTTTGCACAATGGGGGCTAGACATGGTAGGACCATTACGCAAGTCTACACCCGGAGGATACACACACTTGCTTGTCGCAGTCGACAAATTTACGAAGTGGATCGAAGCGATGCCAGTCACCTCGGCTAGTGCCCAATGCGTCGTCAAATTCCTTGACTCCATTTTATGCAGATTTGGCATACCACACAACATCATCACCCACAATGGTAGCAACTTCACGGCAAAGGAAACAGCAGTTCTGCGAAGAAAAGGTAATCACCTTCAAATTCGCTTCAATGGCTCATCCGCAAACCAACGGCCAGGTCAAACAATCCAACGGATTGGTTTCGGCTGGCATCAAGAAACGACTACTCGACCGCCTACACCCAGCAACAGGACATTGGGAAGAAGAGCTACCCTCCGTGCTATGGAGCCTACGCACAACCCCAAATCGATCCACAAAATACACACAATTTTTCATGGTATATGGGGTTGAAGCAGTCCTTCCCGAGGATGTCAAATTCAGCGCCCCACGGGTCGTTGCTTACAGCGAAGAAACCTCTAACGGGGCACTCGCGGAAGATATGGACGCACTCGACGAAATACGCGATATTGCACTCGCAAGATCCGCAGTATACCAACAGTCGTTGCAAAACTATCACAGTTGCCGTATACGTCACAGAGCCTTCGCGGTGGGAGATTTGGTGCTACGGCTCAAGCAGAAGGAAGGGCACAATCTCGAACCACTATGGGAGGGACCCTTCATAATACACGAAGTTATCCCAGGTGGCGCCTATCGACTGAAGAACCCGACGACTGGTGGCATCTACTCCAACCCATGGAATGTTGCGCACCTCCGCAAATTCTATCCTTAGATTTATTTTACTCGCAAAAAATAAGGCTATATTAGCCATCCTGTAGCTCTCAAAAGAAAACACATGACTTCTCAGTCATTTCAATAAAAATACATGGTTTTTCAACCATAGCTAGCTACTCGCGTTCTTTATCCTTACACGCTAAATAACAGGTATACACCCGAAATACACGGGGGCTGCACCTAACTTAGCATAACATGAAAAATTTCATGTACAAAGTTAGAAACAAGGTAGACACCTTACAAAGTTTTGGGACAACTATACAAAGTAACAGGATACATACATCCTACGATTACATATGGCGACGAGCATTTTCCGTGGCTAATACCCGATCAACCTCTTCCGAGGTGAATCGAATAATCTTCTCCGCTGCAGGTCGAACAACTCTATAATGAGGGGCCATATCGACTAGACCATCGGGGAGCATAGCTACAGAGTTGAAATGAACCTCAGGATGCCACAATCGGACGAAGGAAAGCGCTACTACGGACCCGCAAATCATCTGATTGCGGACACACTCGCGAATTTCACCTTCTCGACCGAAAGTTCTGAGGAGACGGCTCAAATCTTTTGGACCCCTCTCCAACGGATAGAAAGCGGAGTTCACAGCAATCAAGGCCTCATGGAAGGAATTCACGAGTATCTTTTCCTGGACTACTCGATACTTCAACGTAGCCAGAACAAAGCCTCGACTACGGTCCGACCAGAAGTTGTTCGCATGTGGTTTGGAGCTACCAGCTTCATGAGCAATAAGGTTATCCACCTAATGCGCTTCGCGTTGACCATCAGGCTCAACAACTACAAAGAAAGTTACAAAGAGTCAGCAAAGGAAAAAGGGCAGTCAAACCAAACGCTAGGGGGCTCACGTGCTTACACAACATATCCTTGGCAATGGCTGCAAGTTCCTCCATCACAAATTGTTCACGATCAGCCGCAAGTTTTTGCTTCGACTTGGCCACATCAACCACTCCGCGCAAAGCTTTAAATTTGCGTTCACTATCCGCGACACGGTCACGAAGAGAAGCAAAAGTGCTAACAGCAGCAACAAGCGGATCCAATCGTGCAGCAGATCCACTCGAAGACTCCACGGCAGCACCAATTTCCTGGAGGAAAATACAAAACTTAAAGAAAAACTTCAAAGACACCCCACTCGAGAAAACAAAACCACCTATTCAACAGGTGCTCGGGGGCTACTCCCATCGGGAAAACTTCACGGCAGTCAATCGCAAGAAATCACAAACTTGGATATCAAAAGAACATTCTGATTGAAGATAGAAGTACGGGAATACATCCCAAGGTTCATTACATCAAGAAGAATAAGCTAAAATAAATATATCCTATGGAATCGCGGAAGTGCTGCCACTCGCGCTAGGTTGCCCCTTGCGACTGGCACGAGCAAGCAAGGCGGACAGCTTCCGAGCAAGGGCTTCAGCCGGGTCACCGAAAGGACGAAGCGCTACCTTTCTGCCCGTGGAAGGATTGACGGGAAGATTCGAGTATGCTTCATCCAAGCCTTCGACTCTGTGCGCCAACGCGAACTGGATGGCGGTCTTCACCCCGCACTCTGATTGGGCAACTGAGTAGGCCTGAAGGATTTCATCCTCCAGGAAAACCTTCAGGAGACCGCCCAGCGTAGGCGGAACTGCGACATCCACCAGAAGACGCTCGTGGAGTTGCCTCAGCACTCGAGTGGCATCGCCGATGAGGGAACTGACTCCATCCGCATGCTTCCGAAGCTGGGGGAGGGAATCCGTCACCGCATCCACTCGAGGAACCCCGGGCAGCTCCAACGCAACTCCAAGAACATCTACAAAAGGCAACATTAGTTTCGAAGACAAACCAAGCTAGTCACAAAATAACAAAGGACAAAGTACAACTTACTCGCGAAGTTCTCGGCTAAAGGACGAAGGAAGTCAACAAGATCATTGTCATGTTTGACACCATCTTCCTCCAACTTCTTCAAAGCAGCATGAGCATCATCAAGCTTCCCCTCAAAGTCAGTCGACTGCTTGCGAAAGGACTCTAGCTCCTTTCGAGCAGTCTCCAGCTCAGCCTCGAGGCTGTTCACCCGAGTGATAGCATCGGTCTTCTCAGCCTTCAGAACTTCGGCTTGGGCTGCACAGCAATAGATTTCAAATCCAAAAGAATTCACATGACTGGGAAAGATAAATAGGAAAAGCAGACCAAGTTACCTTGGAGAAGTTGGCCTTCCGAGATGAGTCGATCCCGATCTGCCCGAAGGGTCACGCAATCTGTCTCAGCCGAAATCACACGGCGGCCAACAGCAGCGAGGGAGTCAAGGAGAGACTGCAAAACAAAGAAGATGGAAAAATCAAAGAAGATAGAGAAGTTTGAGCCTATTCGCGACTGTAAACAATCGTGAATAGCCTCGGGGGCTACTCCCATCGGGAGCACTGCGTGCACCCGATGAAATAAAGAGAAGGAAAAAGCTAAGTTCTTGAGCCTGTAGCCAATCAGAAGAGATGGACTACATCCTCGGGGGATACTCCCATCGGGAGCACTGCCGTGCACCCGATAAAAATCCTAAATGCACAAGAAGGTAAAAAGCAAGGAAAAGAGTAAAAGCTTATCTGGCCCTGAGCGATGCAGAGAGGATCAACAGAACTACCCGACACTTCTTTCGAAGTCGAAGCTCCAACTGCAAAACTAGGCAATCTGTACTCTGTAGCCGCAGCTGTTGGAGCTGGACTCGGGGAGTTCTGGATAGTCCTAGCAGTTGGAGTCTCATCCGCAACAACATCCTTCCTCTTAGGAAGAGAAGAGGCGAACTGGCCGGGGCTGATGGACTGAAGCCTGTCATAAAAAAGAAGCAACAACATAAGGAAGAGCAAGCAAAAAACTTTCGACTAGAAAGTTGAAGAAAGAAAGAAACTTACTCATCATCTTCATCATCCAGCATATCCGCATTCCAGGCGGTTTGGATTGTCGGCTTGGGAGCAAGTGGAGCGCGCACGCTCAGCGGAGTTACGAGGAGAGGCTCTTTATCGGACCCTCCACCCAAGGAGTTGTCCTTAGAAGTAGCTTCATCGTCTCCCGCCCGACGGCGCTTGCGGTGGCGGAGATCGCTACCCGATTCCTCCACATCATCCGAAGAATCGTGGTCGGGGCTCGAGCTAGCGTTGGCAACGCTGGTGTCAGCAGGGACGTCCAGGTTACTCGCCAACAGGTCGGAAGCCTCTTCACCAGTAACTGGCGGGTAGCAAGTTGCTACTGCCAGGCTCTACAAAAAAGAGAACGAGAAGAAAAGAAGGAGGAATTCAGTCGACAAATTCGGAAACAAAGAAAAGAAAAGTTAAAGACAAAAAGAGCATTGAACTTACATCGGATGGAGGAGGATTCGAGGCTTCAAAAGCTGCGATTGGATAATCAGCAAAGGACTCGCCCACTTTCAGCTTCGTGATGGCCGCAATATTTTTCTCAAACTCTGCATTCGAGAGTTCTTCTCGTCTCACTCGGCTGGGGTCTTCAGCTCCTTGGTACTCCCACATGCTAGAGGGCCTCTCCTTCAGGGGTTGGATCCTGCGCTTAAGGAACAGGCTCGCAAGATGCAAGCCGTTCAGCGCAACCCCTGCAATTTGGTCGCAGAGCGCCGCAACTTTGGCGAGTAGAGGGGCGACGATTCGGCTCTCTTCTACTGAGAGCATGTTCTCCCAAGACTTTCGCCGCTTCAAGACAGCGAACGGGTGGAATTCACTAACTCCACCCGCGCTATCGTCAACGACATAGAACCATTTCTTCCTCCACCCTTGTGTGGAGTCGATGAGTTGCATGTCGAAGTAGAGGGTGTCTGATTTTGCCTGGATTCCAAAGCCGCCGGTGCACAGCGTCTCCCCAAGCTCAGTTTCCACCCGCGATTTCTCGCGGAAGGCACGCACCTTGAACAAGGCCTTCCAAAGTCCCCAGTGCGGGCGAATGCCAAGAAAGCACTCGCAAAGCACGATGAAGCACGAGATGTGATGCACCGCATTCGCAGGTCGTGGAGCTGTTGGCCGTAGACATACGGCAATGCCACGAAGAAGGGATGGAGGGGGAGTGAGAGCAAACGCGAGACGTGATCCGCGAAGATCACGCGCTCGTTCGAGTGGGGATTGGGTACCTCTTCCTTCTTGTCAAGGCGAACCCGCTTCTTGGCGTCGGGAGGCAGCAGTCCCTCCCTTTGCATCTCCTTGATGCTCTTCTGCGTGGTGTTGGCGGAGCGCCAGTCGCCGGAGCATGGAGCAGGCGCTGCGCGAACATCTTCGGGCGCCTGCGAAGAGGAAACCGCGGCGCTGCGTTTCTTGCCTCCCGCCATGGGTGCTGGTGCAAGCTTGAGGAGAAATTAAGTGAGCGCGAGGAAGACGAAGGCTGTAAAGATGAAGGCTGGGAAACGAATGACGGGAAGTTTTCACTTTTCAACTAAGGACCCTATTTGTGGACGGCGTCACCCAATCCTGGCCGCTCATCGAGCGACGTGGCACCCATCGCGGCGGCCACGCGTGAAGCCGAAACGAAACGGCGGTGAACGTTGTTTCGTGCCACGATCTTAACAGAAGATCATGCGCATTTACTGCGCGCGGCTCGCGGGAATACCGGAACCGACGTCTCGTTTCCGGTCAAAAAACTGACAAGGTGGGCCAACAAATCCTATTTTCACTTCGTCACGTCCCATCGGGAGGATTTAGAGAAAACAGAGTGCGCCATGACGGCATGGCAGACATCATCAGGTCCAAAATTCTTTCGGATAAAACCCCAAACACGAACAAAACTTCGTATGGGTAAGATTAAAACACGGAAAAACTTTCGCATAAAAAGAACCCTAGACACGAAATTTTCTTTCGTATGGGCACAAACAATTTTTCCAGACACGAAAACTCTTTCGTATGAACAAAACAACTTCAAATACGAAAACGGGAGGGATTTTCTTACTCGAGAGATCTCTAGACCTAAAACTCGCGGATGTGCAGCTCCTACCGCTCTTATCATGCGATGTGTACACATCACAGACCTGGATTGTTCGGCCAACTAGGCACATCCGGATGCCATATTCTTTCGGATATGACGGTAAGACCCAAAAGATCTCTCTTGGGGGCCTGGTTCGCACTCAAGCTACGTCCTCCGGTAAATTTCCGTGTCAACAACACGAAGAAAAATCCTAGCGGACGCGCCGGGTACCCCTATAGGTTAAATTCGACTCGATAAGACCTCTACGGCCCAGTCGCAATGATCACCTCATCGGGTTTGAGTTGGAGGTCTCGAATCTATGTAGGCCAGATGTGTTTTTTGCCCTAGATGCAATTAATTGGCCCTGATCTTTCGGGAGAGCCAAGCTGCTGAGCCATATCGTTCTGCGAAAATAGCCAAAAACACAGGCACTTTCACCGCTCGATACTCGGGCATAAAAAAAACTCATCACACATGGTATACGCCCTCCAATCGGAAAATGATTAAAAAGATCATCCGAAGGAAAGAAATACGAAACTCTGAGCGTCTACCCGACTGAGAAATCCCAATCGAGCAAACGCTCGGGGGCTACCGACGAAGCGATGGACCTTGGACCTGTCGAGTAAGGATACCCGGTCCTAGGCCCGGGACTGGAGCCCAAGAGGAGATGCGTTGGACTATTCTAGAAGGCCCAGTGGAAGCCCACCCGCAAAGCCTTGCGGGATAAGATAGGAAACTTGTAACCGACCTAGGGTTAGAGTCCGAGTCCTCCCCGGGTGAGATTTGAGACCTGGCCACCTATATAAGGCCAGGAGAACCACCGGGAGAGGACAAGCAATACTGCACCACCAAGCCTTGAGCTCGAGATCATACTCTCGACTTGAGCAACCGCCCATTGTAACCGATCTACTCTTGAATACAGATCGACAGAGGCAGGATTAAGGGTTTTACCTCTACGAGGGCCCCGAACCTGGGTAAATCGTGCCCCTGTCTAGCCGACGATCGTCACCAACGCCTACAGGTTCTCCTAATCGAAACCCTGTGGGTTCACCCGAGGGATTTGTTGAGATGCAGATTCGACAATGACCCACAAGTATAGGGGATCGCAACAGTCTTCGAGTGAAGTGAAAAACAAATTTACTCATTCGACACAAAGGGAGCCAAAGAATATTTATAAGCCTTAGCAGCTGATTGTCAATTCAGCTGCACCTGGAAGTAGACTTGCTCGCAACAGTTTATCGGTAGCAACCGTTTTATAGCAGTAGCAGTAGTAAAATAACAGCGAGAATAAAATAGAAACAACGGTAGCAATTGTGGTAAACAGCAGGATTAAAATAATGTAGCATAGGGAATGGATGAACGAGCGTTGCATGTATAAGATAGTTCATATAATAATCAAAACATGGGCATTGCAGATAGATAATAATAAAAGCATCCAAGTACTATGTACCATAGGCATGTGTTCATATTAGGTCGTACGTGGTCGCAATGAGAAACTTGCACAACATCTTCTGTCCTACCAACCCATTTGCAGTGGGGCCTCAAGGGAAACTACTGGTAATTAAGGTGCTCCTTTTAATAAAGCACCGGAGAAAAGCATGAACACTCCGTGAACACACATGATCCTAACATCACAGCCATCCCCTCCGGTTGTCCCAATTGTTGTCACTTTGAGGCCTCGGGTTCCAAACAACGACATGTGTATACAACTTGCAGGTATGATTAAAAACATAATTATCCTCATGAAACAATAACATGTTTAAATCTGAGATCACGGCACTCGGGCCCTGGTGACAAGCATTAAGCATAACAAGTTGCAACAACGATAGATAGCACGAAGAGAGGATACTAGGAACTATGCCCTAACAATCTGGCATTATTACATGATCGATTTCATCCAATCCCTACTATCCCTGTCAGCCTACATCGGGGATTACTCGCACATGGATGGGGTAATCATGGATGGATGATGGAGAAGTGGTGGCGATGATGATGGTGACGATCTCCTTCGAATTCCTGTCCCGGCAGGGTGCCAGAACAGGAACTTCTGATTCCTGAAATGGGTTTCGAGGTGGTTGCGGCGCTCTGGTGTGTTTCTCTTGAATATGAGGAATCCCCATCTGGTTTAGGTCAAAGGGTTTAAGAAGGCGAAATGGGGACCCGAGGGGATGCCCGAGGGAGCCACACCATCAGGTGGTGCAGCCAAGGGGAGGGCCGCCAGGTGGTGTGGGCCCTTTCATAACCCCTCTACGGCTCATCTTCTGGCTCTGGGGGTCTTCGGGTGAAGTAGGAGCATTTGGAATTTTTCCGGGCATTTTCCTAAAAGTTGATTTTCTGCACAAAAATGAGACACCAGGGTAATTCTGCTAAAAACAGCGTCAGTCCGTGTTAGTTGTATCCAAAACTCACAAGTTTAGAAGAAATCAACAGCAAAAGCGTGCAGAAAAGAAGATACGTTTTGGACGTATCAACTCCCGCCAAGCTTAGCTTATTGCTTGTCCTCAAGAAATTCAGTTAACAACTGAGTGCGATAAAAGAACTTTTACGAACACATTTGCTTCATATGATGTAATATTATCACTATATGATCAAGTGCTTAGGCAATTCATAATAATAAGTATGCAAAAATAAAGTCACCTAATAGTTATGCAAACCATGAAGAGATTCCAACACACTAATAACACGCAACATGAAATATATCAATTCGCGGGATTGCAATGTTCATAATAAGGCATGATAAAGTGGTATCTCGCTTGCCCTTAATTGGGATCAAAACATAAATGCCAGGGCACCAATGAGGTTCAAGTGAAGACTAGAAGTAAAGATATCAAAGATAAAAGCATCAAAGTTGTACCACAATTAACCGTATCCTGGGACAAGCACATTATAGTAAGAATGACAACTATGCTCTCAAGAAGGTGCGTAAAGTTAGAAGGTGAAGACTCAAAATAAAAGTAAGGAAAGGCCCTTCGCAGAGGGAAGCAAGGATTAACATGTGCTAGAGCTTTTTATTGTATTAATAACAGAAGTAAAATCATTTTCAGAGGTGATTTTTCATGTCAACGAATGGTAATAGAGTTCTTGTTATCTTCCATACTAAACAAGTGGAGACCGGTTCGGAATTATTTATATTAGGCACTTATAGCATGCACTTTATATAGTATGACACTCCTCCCCACCTTCCTTTCGCAAATCATGGCTAACCGAATCCTCGGGTGTCTGTCAACAATCTCAACCATGGAGGAGTGCCTATTTATTTGTTTAGTTTTTTTATGTTATAATGGTCTAACCAGATCTTTGCAAAATTAGTGACGATCAAATGAAGAATGCAAGTCGGGGCACTAAATTAGTATGGAAGATAAGATACCCAAGTACTACTTCCTCATGAGTTAAAACAGTGTCACAAAATGAGAAGTATTTTGAAGGTGTTAAAGGTAGCACATGCAAATTTACTTGGAGTGCCGATGAAATACCACATATAGGTAGGTATGGTGGACACATTTGGTAAACTTTGGTTTTGGGAAGTTGGATGCATGAGTAGAGCTCATACTCAGTACATGTTAAGGCTATCAATAGACTGGGGGCGACAATCAAAAGAGCAATAACCGTCATAATCATGCTTGCGACAAAATAAAATTAACATGGGCATAAAAGTGATACAAATACTCTGAGGCAAAATAAACCGTCTAGGCTTAATTGACTTTTTGTTTTCAGTCTTAGCATGCGTGAGCATGTGCCAAGTCAACTCAAGTGAAACATTCAGAGGAAGATACCACAATGTCATACCATTCTACGAATAAAACAATGCAAGCAAACATTTATACGACATTCTTTCTACTATTAGTAAGTTGGAACTAATCATAAGAGAGCACAAACTACTAAGCATTCATTAAATAACATACATCTTACATGAACAAACTAAGCATGCCCACATGGATGAGTATATGTACATTAATGAAAACAAATAGAGTTCAAACCAGCCTCTGACCACAACTTGAATTGTCGTAAGTCATCATTATTGCTCTTCACTTGTGTGTCTTGAATAATATGAAATAATAACCAAAATCCAATGGATACACGGAAGACCGTTGAAATCTGCAGCAAACTTTACAAAACCAAAGAAGAAGAACAAATATTTTTGGTTTTTTGAATTTAAAACAAGAACAGAAAGAAATAAACAAAGAAAGCAAAATCTTTTTGGATTTTTTCAATAGAAAATAAAATGCAAAGCAAAGCAAACCAATGAAAGAAACTAAAGAAACAAATAAAGAGAAACAACAGAAATATTTTTGGTCTTTTTGCGTTTTGGAAAACAAGAACTACATAAATAAAACCAAAGAAAAGAAAGAATTGAAAAACATGGAAATACAAAGAACACACAGAAACATGATATGTAGGTGAGTGTGATGCCAGCATACCTCCCCCTAAGCTTAAGCTTCTGGCCTAAGTGGAGATCAATCCCGACACAGGTAGAAACTCCAAGCTAATGGGTCATCCCTAGAATGATCGCAACCGGGCGCCCATGAAGAAGAAGAAGCAACATGCTCATAATCATAACCGGGGTGCTGGTACGGAAACCCCACAGTGTCGGGGGGCTGGAAAAATCATTCTCAGCCCCCTCTCCAGTATCATCTACAAGATGGCCACACTCCTCTATATATGCATCAAGTTCACTCTCTAGGAGTGACCATTCTTCCCTGACATTAAGGTTAAACAAAAGAGGTGCATGCAATTGGACTAATCGATCAGATTTAGCTACTCTCCACCCTGATTTCTTGAAGAAGGATATTTCATATGATAAGTTACTCAAGTTGTCCCAAGTAGAAACAAATTTATGTTTTATCATAGAACTAAAGTCAAGGCTCTCTACGGGAAACTTAAGATCTAAATGGTGTGGAACTACACCATGCAAGGCTAATAAACGAAAGGCAATGAGACCACCACAAATTCCTCCATTCTCACGGTTAGCAGCAAGAAGCGAAAGGTACTAAAGCACCCAAATTATAAGACTTATCACATTTCAAGGCAGTTGCAATGAAAGCTAAATCATAAGAAAATAACGTGTTAAAAGTTTCCCTAGCTAGAACACACTTGGCCATAAAATAGGCAAAGTATCGAATAGATGGGAGTTGAGTATTTTGAATTTTACCACTCTCATCCGATAAGCTTCTCCCCTGGAAGATTTCTTTATATAAGTCCATTATTGGCTTAGGATGCCCTCTAACTTCTCACGTGATCCCCACCGGGGCACCCTAATAGCTGCACAAAAATCATCAAAATGCAGGTTGATAGTTTTATTATAAATTTTATAATGCACCATGGGGTTAGGTGAGGCACAACTGAATCTAAAATCCTGCACCACAGACATGGTTAGTTTAACAAATTGGTTTGGTTCACCGTCCACAAAATGTTCCAAACCTGCATTGAGATTAGAGTTTGGAAGTCTTGCAGAATTCCAGCGGCATTCATAAAGGCATGGCATGGATAGATTGAAGGAAATACACTTTCTTCACGGTGGACCCTCATGACTTCATGCAATTATAACTCTTTTTGTTCAAGTTGGTGTACATTTCCCTCCATTTCTGAATTTTTAACACATCTCATAAAAATGACTTTCGAGCAACTATATGAAAGAAACTACTATAGAGACTTGTAGTAGAGTTATACATGCATCAAAACTAATTTATTTCAACATTAAACAAGCATGCAAAACCACATAACCCGACACCTACAATACCAAAATACTCAAGAAATACTCCACTAAATAAAATTCTACATGGATAATTGGAGGAGTCACATACCGGAGAGCAAATGCTCCAAATTTCAGCAACAAAGATAGGCTGAGCAAGGAGATCAAAAATTCACGAAGAAGAATAGCAATAGCTTGGGTTTGAGGAATGTTTTTGAGTTTTGTGGAGAGAGAGGAGTATTTGGCAGGGAGGAGAGCAAGTGGAGGGCCAAGGGCCCCATACCATGTTCTAGCGCGCCCTGGGGACTTCCCGCGCCAACTAGTGGTGTGGTGGCATGGTGGGGGGTGCGCGTGTAACACACGTTCGTTGGGAGATGATACGTCCATTTGCATCATTGTTTTATGTTGTTATTTTCTGTTATTCATCAATATATTTCATATTATGACACATTACTTATGTTATTATCTTATTTTTCATGTTTCATAATTTTTGGAGAATAAACACCGGGACAAGAAATCTGATGAAAAAAGCACCGTCGAGATACATATTTCATAAGATCGGAAGAAGAGGGGGGACACCATGGATATCTTAGAAGTTCAGAGGAGGACTACAACCAGAAGGGGAGCCAGAGGGGGGCCACCAGGGGCCCACACCATAAGGTGGCGCCTCCCCTTGGTCGCGCCGCCAGGTGGTGTGGCCACCCTGGCCCACCTCTAGTCGACCTATTTAGCGTACTTGACCCCGAAGAAACCCTAATCCCCATACCATCATCGAAGAATAATTCCGCCGCCGCCTCTGGGCGGAAAACACCCGAGAGAGAAAAGCTCTCTCGCAGGGAGAAATATGACGGGGAAATTCCTCTCCAGAGAGGGGAAATCATCGCCATCGTCACCGTCGTCACTCCGTGCATCATCAAGATCGTCATCATCATCATCACCACCAACACCATCACCCTCATCATCCACCGTAATCCCGCTGTAACAATTAGGGGCCTCTATCATTGTTTTACATTAGATCTCTCTCCTGGTGTGGATTACTTGTTAGTAGTTGATGCTTGTGAGATTTATTGGTGTTAGCACTTTATGACCAGATTGTTATTATCCATTTTTATCACCTCTGATTATGATCCACATGATTTCTTGTGAGTAGTTCGTTTAGTTCTTGAGGACATGGGAGAAGTCATGATGTTAGTAGTGAAGTTATATTGAAGTAATATCTCGTGGTTCGGTATTTAAGTTGTCGTGCTATTCTTCTAGTGGTGTCATGTGAACGTAGACTACATGATACTTCACCTTTATGGGCCTAGGAGGATGAATTGTGTATTTGGCTACTAATTGTGGCGTTGCTGGAGTGACACAAACCTAAACCCCCGTTAAGAAACCAACGCACGAGGGAGCGTAGAATCCGGAGTTTTAAGGTTGTGGTTAGATTTATCTTAATTACTTTATTGTATCTGCGGATGCTTACGAGGGTTATAATCACAAGTATGTATTAGTCCTAGTTAGGAGGTGCATTAGCATAGGTTCACCCACACAACACTTCACGAACCAATCAATATTAATCAATTGTAAAGAAGCGAAAGCACTTGACGAAATTCCCATGTGTCCTCGAGAACGCTTGGTAGCCATAAGTAGCACAACCGGCTTGTCCTTTCCTCTCAAAAGGATTGGGCCACTCGCTGCAATATTATCTACTGCACTTTATTTACTCGCACTTTATTTATCGGCTATATCCAAAACAACCAAAAACCCGTTTGCTAGTGTTTACAGTGAATCCTGTATCCAACCTGCTTGTCAACACCTTCTGCTCCTCGTTGGGTTTGACACTCTTATTTATCAAAAGTACTACGATACACCCCCTATACTTGTGGGTCATCAGGAGAGCCCAAGAGGAAGGTATGAAGAGTGCAGCACCAAGTTTTCCCTTAGAAAGAAACCAAGGTTGAATCAACCAGTAGGAGGAAGAAGTAACTTCACAAGGTTGATGCAGCTGAGATGGCATGGCGCAATACCGGTTCAGCAGCAACGTGGAACCTACACAACACAATCAAATCACTTTTCCCCAACGAAGCGGTGAGGTTCTCAATCTCAACGGTTTTGCTGAACACAAAGAGGTTAAACGTATGGTGTGGAAAATAGTATGAGAACAGTATGGAAACAGTAGCAGCAGTGTGAAAACAGTAATAGCAGTGGTTGTATTATCAGTATGAGAAAATGGACTAGGGTCCACGATTCACTAGTGTGTCTCTCCGTGAAATATATATAACATGTGTGGTGAACAAATTACAGCTGAGCAATTGACATAAATGAAGGCTGCACCGTGGTGCATATGCAGACATAAATATTACTATGTGATTCATGCGGACATTACAACAAGATACATAGACCGTCATCCAACTGCATCTATGAATAATAATCCACCCTCCGAATATCATCTGAATAAAAGTTGGGTATTAAGTTGCAGGCAACAGATAATCGCAGTAAGCAAAGTGTGTAATGTAAACAATGTAAACGAAGTAAACACCCTTGTTTTCTCCCTAATGGAAACATCATATCCTCCATCCGTCACGTTCTGTCACTCGGCATAGATGCAAAGGAGGCATGAACCCACTATCGAGCATAAATACTCCCTCTTGGAGTTACTAGCATCTACTTGGCCAAAGCATCTAATAATAACGGAGAGCATGCAAGATCATAAATAACATATGCATGAAGATAACATGATAGATTGATAATCAGAAGAAATATCATTCAACATTCAACGGATCCCAGCAAACACAACATGTAGCATTGCATAAAGATGATCTCGATAATGTGAGGCAGCTCACGAGATTTTAACATGAGTAGTAAAGTGGATAAAACAACCATCTAGCTACTGCTATGGACCCGTAGTCCAGGGATGAACTACTCACGCATCACTTTAGGGGGGCATGGTGGTGTAGACCGCTCCGGTGATGTATTTCCCTCCTGGCAGGGTGCCGGGGAGAGCTTCAGAACCCTCCCGATCTCGGGATGACGATGACGGCGGCCTCGGGTGTTTCTTGGGAAAAAGTGTTATATTCCTAGGGTTGATATGTCGGGGGGAATAAATAGACGAAAGGGCGATGGCGGTGGGCGCCCGAGGGGCCCACACCACCCTAGGCGCGGCTAGGGGGTGGGCGCGCCGGCCTATGGTGTGCCCCCCTGTGTCCCTCCTCCGGACCTCTTCGGGACTCCGTGGAACCTTCGGGATTTCTAAGACTTCCGGGCTTCGAATTTTCCAATTCCGAGAATATTTCCAGAACAACTATTCTGAAACTAAAAACAGTAGAAAACGGGGAACTAGCTCTGTGGAATCTTCTCAATAGGTTAGTCCCGGAAATCGATAAAAATGACATAAAGTGTATAGAAAACATGTAGGAAATAACATAAAAACAACATGGAACATCATAAATTAAGGATACGTTTTGGACATATCAACATCCTCAAGCTTAGTTCCTACTCGTCCTCTAGTACGTAAACGATAAAAACACATGATTTCTGAGGTGACATGCTACCAACATAAACTTGATCATCAATAATGTAATAGCATCTGTAAGCTAAGATCATAGTACTTTAAACACAAGCATGATAGATATAATTATAGCAATAAAACATGACAATCACTTTGCATCATGAGAAGTAACACAAATAAAATATCATGAATAACAACGTATCGAAAGTTATACGTTTGTTTCAAGTATAGAGAAAGCATGGCAAAGTGATATTTTGCTTGTCCTTAAGAGTGGGGAAAAACATAAATGCCAGGACACCGTCAAAGTTTATGAGGAAGACTAGAAAAATAATTTGAGAACAAACAATAACATATCATGAATGAATTAATAATGTTTCTGGGAAAATGCACATTAAAATCAGGATGGCAACTATGCTCTCTCAACGGTGCATACATTTAGAAGATGGAGACTCAACATAAAAGTAAAAGAAAGGCCCTTTGAAGAGGGAAGCATGGATAACTCATGTGCTCGAGCTTTTATTTATTAAACAGGGGTATTGGACACATTTTTGTAGAAAGGTGTATGCTTATGTCAACGAATGGTAAATATAAAATACAGTACGTCACAAGCCAACTAGACTTTACAAGAGCGGCTCTCATTGAAGGATGCAGCTGGATTAGAAGGTCATTCATCTTTCTCTTTTGTTTACACAATTATTCTTTGACTCATAAATCAGGGGCAAAATTAGTGAAAAGAATTTTTTTGTATTAATTTGGGGCTGGGCACCCCACTGCCATCTCTTCTATCAATTGGATAAGCGGATGAAGGCACTAGTCCATGGTGTGAAAGTCCAATCAACAAGTGAAGTAAAAATTCTCTACGTCCTCATGAGCTAAAACAGGAACACAAAACAAGAGAAATTTTGAAGGTTCTAAAGGTAACACATGAGCAATTTACTTTGGAGTGGCGGTTAAGTACCACATGTAGGTAGGTATGGTGGACACATTTGGCATACTTTGGTTTTGGGGAGTTGTATTGCACGAGTAGATCTCATACTCAGTACAGGTGGAGGCTGGCAGAAGACTGGGAGCGACAAATCAAGAGAGCAGTAATGGCCAATATCATGCATAGCGACAGAAACATCATTAATCAAAGCATAAGTGGTACCAAAAGTTCAAAAACTAAATAATCATAGAGTCTATAGGTGACTGGTTTGTAGTCATAAACATGGTGTAAGCATGCGCCAAGTCAACCAAATAAAACATTCAAAGGAGAACACCACAAATTTATGCTTCAAAATGACAAGAACAACTCATGTTCTTTCAATGGAACATTAAACACTCTCAGATATTTGAGACAAATCATGCTAAAAAATAACAACTAGGCCTTAGAATTAAAATAACGTTTAACATGGTATGAAAAAGTCTAGCCACGGTCTATACAAGCTTCTATTTGTATCGTTTATAAATTCTACCACATGCAGCAGTTTCTTTTCCCGACAAGCACCATACAAAATATGTTTAAACATAAACTCTCTAAATGATACAGAAACCAAGCATGAGAATACTCACATAACACTACTTAAACTAACATCTCTGAATAAGAGATGCAATGAAAACAAGAGCTAAACATGAATTTTGCAGCAGCTAGAAGAAAAATTAAGAATACGAGCATAACGAGTATTCAAATGAAAAAGTGGAGTGTGTCTCTCCCCCAAACAAGGATTCTAGGTTACAATGATGTTTATTGCAGAAAGGAAAACAAAATAAAACACAATGAAAAATAAAAGACGCTCCAGGTAAATTTCATATGATGTGACCGAATAAAAATATAGTTTCACTAGAAGTGACCTGATAAATTATTGATGAAGAAGGGGATGCATTGGGAATACCCAAGCTTAGATGCTTCAGTCTTCTTAGAATTTTCTGGGATGAACCACGGGGGCATCCCCCAAGCTTTTACCTTGCAGTCTTCTTAATCAGATTATATCACCCTCTTCTCTTGGCCCTTGAAAATTTCCTTCACACCACACTCAAAGAGTAATTCGCATTAGAGGGTTAGTGCAACAATAAAAAAAAAATACATGGGTTATATATGGGAACAAGTGCTATTTATACTTTTAAATATTAGCTACATCCAGTAATGTTTCATGAAGCAAAGAAATCCACCTGACATCGTAAAAGAGCAAATGCAAGAAAAATGGCAGAATCTGCCAAAACCAGAACAGTTTGTAAAGACGAATATTTTCAAGGCACTTACGTTGCTCAAATAAAATCTCTGCATGTGTAGTGCGCAAGTCGGTGACATAATACTCACAGAAGGACTTATCCGTGAATATTACATCTCTCAGAGTGGTACAACAGAAACACAGCGGGTCCAAGCAAAGCTATAGGATACAAACTTCATTACAAAATCTTGAGAATCTCTTTGATGAATCAAGAAGATCTCATGCAAATGAAACATCAGAAGAAGCAATCCGAAGCCCCAAGCCGGAGAAGAACTCTAGCTCAGGACTAATCCACTACGGCTGATGTCAGCCCTAATCTATGGCTTGTAACTGCTAAGTCCAAGAATGGACTCTACCTACACCTTGATAGCTTGTCCTCCACCAGCGTTGTTGATGATGATGCTTTTACCGACTAAGTAGTAGGTCACTCCACCTAGCTCCTTTAGACAGCGATGGCTTCTCGATGACGACTTCAATAGGGCTTCAACTCTAAGCAGGGGGTCAAACGGAATAGAATGAGTAACGAGCGTTACTCATCAAGTTCATGATATATAGTGGGTGGTTGATGCACTAACTACAGATTTAGACTCGAAAGAGTCATAAGCTAATGCAAGGTTTTGTAAAACTTTCTTCAAGAGGTTACTTTTAATTCTGAAAACTATGCCCGCCAGATCTTCACAGGATTAGAACTTTCATGGAGTTGCCTTTCCTGCGGCGTTCGCAGCTCCTTCCCGGAACAAGGGGTAACGTGCCACATCCTTTTACACTCTGCAGAGGTGCGTTACTTTACCCATGGACGACCAAGACCATGTTGCACAACCAGGCGATCGTTCCTGTCCACACCCACTTAGGTGTGGGGCCCGGTTGTTGGTCTAAGCCAAACCGTGCTTCTCCGCACAACGCATGACCACCCATTTCCGCCAGCAGGTTGAACGCCTGATTCCACCCCTCACGATGGAGATCTACGCGCCCCTGGCAGACACTCATAGACCCCAGAGTCCGTGGGACGTAAGGGCTCCCACCCATGTGCATGTAGTCTCGCAAGACCTACAACGTACGTCTCTGGCAGTCCGTTGACATGCGAACGAGAAAAGTATCACGGCTGACTTACTCCCCCCACAAAAGATCCATGGTCAACGCGAATTTACGGCGCAAGAATCCTGACGGCGGTTGTTGTTAATTCCTAGGTAATACGTTCCCATGCAGATGGAACCTTCCTTTGACCTATTCATCTTACCATGGTTCCATCCGCCCACCACACAGAACACTACCACTCGGGTAGTCATTCAATTATTTATATTATTATAAAAATAGGATCATGCATTCTTTTGAGAACAGGTGGTAATACGATAGGGTTTTTGCAAATAGTTTGTTATGAGATACTGCAAAGGATATGAGCAAATGATGAACTTGCCTGAGATTTAAATGACCATAATATTCCATGTCTTCGGGGTCAAGGGTCACGTAGAAAATCCTGACGTCTGAAAGATAGCAAAGTAGTCCCGGTAAGGACTACAGAAACACTGGCAGCATGATACATACATAATAATGAGATGCAATCGTGAAATACCCTAGAAGATACCCCAGCTTACAAGTGTAAGTTATGTTTTATATGATAACTTAATCTTATGATTTTTAGGTGGATTGTTTTATTACTTGTGGTGATGTGGTTATTACTTCTTTTAGACTTACATGTGTTTCACTTTTATTTAGCAAACAATTGTTATCTTGTTTAGGTAAAAGTGTTTATTACTTGATTAAATAACAAAACAACAACACATGGAAAATAATTATTGAATAGATAACAGACACATTTTATTTTATGTTCGAAAGTGTAGAGCTAATGATAATGAGTTTAGTTGAAAACGATGAGCTAATAAAACTACTCTATCATCACACAACTTGTTAGTGACTAGTCATGATAGGTTTAGTAGGTACGAAAACATGGGTTTAATTAATAAGGAAAATCATGTTTGTGATAGTTGTTTATGGTTATAATGGAATATTACAGAATTCCATTATACCCTTTAAAACAGTTCTATAAGTTGAAGAAAATGTTTGATGTTTAACATATTTTAATTGGAAATGTTTTTCTTTTTAATTTGATATTTCATTTAATGCTTATGAAAAGATTTGCACAATTATTAATTTTATTGATTTTAAATGAATTAAATGACTAGGCAAATATTGAACACATGAAAACTTAGTCAAATGGCTTTGAAAACATCATAGATGAGTTGCTTAAGTCATTTGGAACATTTTGGTATATAACTTGTATTTTTCTAATTTTATGAATTATTTATTATTTTCAGAGTTAATGGTTATTATTATTACTACTATTACTTCTTTATTTTATTTAATTATTTAAGTACTTATTGGTTTCTCAGAAAACATAGTTTATGGAATGTTTTGAAATGACTAACTATAGAAATTTGGAAGGATATAATCTTAGTTGTTTTTCTTATTCTAAACAAGTTTTTATTATAAATTACTATTCCAAAATAATCAATTTTAAGACTATAAATATTATGGTGTTATTATGTTTAATAGTTTATATACAAAAACTTGTACTGATTTGATAAGTATTTAAATTCAAATTAATTTGAAATTTGAATAATTGTAGGTATTATTTTATAATTCTTTTATTAAAATTTTAGGGTGATTACCTATCTGCCCCTAGGGCTGACAGGTGGTCCCTGGGGTTAGGGTTGGGCCTAACCCACTGGTCTGGTCCGGCCCGACCAGACCAGGCGCACACCCCCGAGCCCCCCCGTTTACTCCTTCTCCTCCCTCTCCGTGAGGCGACGCAGAGGTGACTCCATCGCCTCCTCCCTCTCCGGCGATTTCTCTGCCCCCCTCCGTCCATCTCCTCCACCGTGACCTAGCGCCGCTGCTTCTCCTCCCTGCCCTCTACTACGCCTCCCTCCTCGATCTGAGTTTCTCCCTGTGTGGCTCCCGTGGCAACCTCGAACCCTAACCCTAGGTTTCGGTACCCGGGGTGCTCCTCCACCTCTCCGGTGACTTTGGCTCCTCGATGTGACTCATGGAGGCTCCTAGAAGTTGAGATGCTGCTGCTGCTGCTTGGTGGCTCGGTTTTCGGAGACGCCGCCGCCGGGACGGCATTCAGGGCAACCGTGGCTCGCCGCCGTGCTCCTCTCACCATCCGGATGTGGTCACCACGATGGTGACCACCTGTAAGTGCCTATCTCCTCTCTCTGACCCCTACTCTCCCCCTTGCTCTGGAGCCTAGCCCTCGTGCTAGCTCACCCATGCCTTCCCGTGACCTTCTCAATGATCTGGTGATGGATTGGTTGGCTTTTGAATTCACCACATGAGTTATTTGATATTGGAGATATGGAATTCATGCTTTGTTCTGTGATGAACAATGAATTTTTATTATGCCCCTAATTATTTCTGTTGCTAGATACTGTGAGGTATTACTGGTTGTTGGCCTTGTGCTAGTAGTGGAAATTTACTTGGGATATACTCCCAATGCTATTCATATGAGATAACACCCTTTGGGTTTGCTCCCTGTGATGGACTCTTGTTACTGACTATCTGATAACAATTCCTATTAACTTGTATAGAATTCCTAATGTTCTATGGGTGTGCTAAATTGTTGAGAGGTGTTACTCTGAATATCATTCAGAGAATATGCCCTCAACAATTGCTTCCAACTTATAGTTTTTATGTCATGAATCCTTGGTTCTGGGTATCAGATCCTTGGATCTGGTGCCCAGCACCCTGTGTGTGGTTGTGGCATAATCCAGTGACTTTGGCTGGTAATTTGACTCAAGTCCTTTTTGCTAAAAACCTTTGTATCTAGTGGGTATGATATTTCTTTGTATCACATGATAAGAACAGAGCACTACACCTGATATATTTTCCTTCTTTGAGACTTATAATTTAAGAACGGATACTTGCACTAGTTCTCTTAGCCCCAAGCCAATGATGCAATAGTCTGAGGCCCTAATTTTATATAAGTACAGATACTATGCTTGAGCTAGTTGCAAATCTAAGATGTTGGGTTAATTATTGGGCATCTCTATATGCCAACTGGTGGGTGCTACTCTGAACCTTAGGGTTCAGAGGATGTGCCACCATGTCCCTCTTGTGTTTCCAAGGAACATTTGAATTGGTGAGTTGTGTTTGAGGTACCAATTTTTATGGTTCTGGTGCCCAGCAACTACACTATAGATTGTTCGGTTAATATATCTGATAAGAACAGATTAATGCTTGTGGAATTGCCCTTAGGCCCATGATGTTGTTGTGAGGCATTTTTCTTAAGATAAGAACATATATTATACTTGTTTTTAAACCCCTGTGATGTGATTAGCATAGCAACACTATGCTAGACTGAGGGAAATAAATCCCAACCCCTCTCTGTGCATAGCTTAGCAATTTCTTGTTGAGTTGTGTGTAGAGATCAACCTGTTATGTGTTGATGCTGGGATGGTGTGTTGATCTTGTGGATCTACTGCCGGGTGGTGTTGCTGGCTTATTGGCCTTCTCCCTGCAGTTCCTGCTTGTGGTCTTGTTGTTGTTGTGCTTCAGGCCTGCTCCTAGCTTGGCCTTATCGTTATTCCTCTGGATCCATGGTTTCACAGATTCCTGGGAAATAGATTGATATGTGATGGGATTGCTTTGTGGGGATGTTCTTGCTATGTGTGCTTGAGCTATGTAGCTCAAGCTGTTGGACAAGAGGTGAGATGGACTAGCTCTCCTGCCTGGGTCTATTCCATGTGGAGCTAGACTTTCACAGGGATCTGGTGGTATGGATGGATGAATTTGATGAACTGGGAGTGATTTGGCTTTGGTGTGCGGTTGTGAGCTGTGGAGCTCAAGTAGATGCTGCTGGTGGTGGTGAAACGGGGCTTTGCTCCTATGCTCTACGATTGCTTTCCCTTTATCTGTCTGATGTGGCTTTGACAGCACACCGACATGCAGAGATGTGTCACCTGTGTGCCTGTGAGCTGTCCAAGATCTTTTGGACTGGGAGATTGGCTCGGCTGGACTTTGTATTATCCTGGTGTTGCACTTATTCTTGACTGACACTTGTATTTCGAGTGACTAGCCAATGAGATTATACCGAGGCTAATTCTCTAATATGAACAGATATTATCTTGACTAAGCCTAAACTCGATGATGCGATTAGCAGTGCACCTCACTGCCTAGCTGAGAGTACTAACCCCCCCCCACTAATCTTATTGCTTTACTTTTCTTTGTTTTTCTTGTTTATTTTGCAGGATCCAAGGATCAATTTGAGACTGGAACTTTGCAACAATTAGATTAGGAATTTCTTTTTGTAATTGTCATCTTGTAATAGAACATGTAATTTTCCATTTGTTGAATTATGTACTAACTTTGTATTATTATTTTATTATCAATAAAGTTTATTCTTTTGTAATTTCCCTTTTATTATAAATATGTTTGTAAAGAAAATGTACTATTGTTTTAAATTTATAAAGTCTTTATTTTTGTTTTATTATCTCCTTGAACTGTATTCTATCCAATAAAGACTTGAATTAATGAATGACTATCATTTATTTTCTTATACTGTTATTTCTATAACTTTAAATATTTAGTTTGAATTCAAATACAATTCCATGTCATTCAAAGTAAGAATTCATATCTCCCGACGATTCACCACTTAGGGTCATGCCCAAATTCACCCACCTCCACTTTTCTAATCTAAACCCTAAGTTAGGAAAAGATCATGTCGATATCCTTCCACCTTCCCTCTTCGACTCTAAACCCCAATTCAGATAGTCGATGAATCTCTGATTACTCAAGGTTAAGGATTTGCAAACATATCACTAGTTGCCACTCTCATTAGGATATTGATTTTGAGTCAATTACCAATTTGTTCTTATATAACTTAACCTAATGAAACTCTAGTGTTTAATGTCCTCAGAAATAATCTGCTTACAAGATTTATCAGGTCCTGTACTCAAATTATTCTTGTATGACACCAAACACCAGGATTTCACCCCCCCCCATTTGATGTCTTCTGATCTTGGCCCCTTCCTGGTTTGCTTCTCTTGTAGCCTTGGTTATGCAGAAACGTAGACAAGGGTTTTGGAAAAGATCACGGACAGTGATCAGGGTTTAGCATTGGTTTAAGAAGGTTTGTTTCCTCGTTCAGGTTCATCCTTCAGGACTGATAAGATCATCCAGTTGTACATGAATAACTTGCAGAAGTAAGATCATCAACTGTGCGGTTTGGATACTCACCCCTCTTCGAGTTCTAGATACCTAGTTGATTTCTATCAAGTCACTTATAGACTTGAGGTTAGGCTTGTTGAGATTTAGTGTTGGTCACAACCAATTATGGTTTGTGTAACCAGATGATTTGTTTTCTTAAGATACTTCTTATAAAGATCACTCCAACTGTACTCTTGACCCGATGATCTAGTCCTATTTCATCATGTCAAGTGAAACATTGGTCACTTTGGTTTTTTTAAACTTTCGCGCCAAAATTTCCCGTACTTTTAGATGCATGCTTTGCAAATGCACATATTAAATTTAGATCCTTATAACTTCCCAAACACTGGGATGTTACAGTATCTCCCCCTTAACAAGAACTTCGTCCCGAAGTTCAACCTCTCTCACGTAAAGATAGGTAGAGAGAACTTCCGTAGACTGTTGAATCTTCACAGTTGTTTCTTGTGTTGACCTTGACATGTGTAGCCTCTTGTCTTGATTGTTCACCTTCCACTGTCTTGCATAATAATCTAATACTAAGCATGTTGCTATAACAACTCTGTTTTGTTACAAGGCCTTCCTAATGGTCTCACGAAGAACACGTGGTATTTCCACCACATAGTGGATACCAAGTTTCATTCTCCGATGAATAGGTAGGGTTTCCTACCTCTCACAACTTTCTGAAGAACAATTGTACATCCACCAGGTGATGAACAACCAATAAAATTCTTCCGATACACTGGATATTGTCTATGGTTTGGACTCCATTTGGTTCCGTCTAATGGTCTCAAGATAAAGATTTTTCGAAGAAACTTGTACAACGTAGTGTACACTTACTTACACTCTTCTAATTAGTAAAAATATCTTCGAGTTTCCTCGAGTTTTTTTTTCCTATAGATGACTATAACATATTCCACTGGTTACTCCCTATGGTCCTTCTACATCTTTGGGTTTTGACTTCTACAGGGTGACTCTATAAGTTAACTTATCGACCTTCTATGTAATTCTTTCTAGGATATACTACTCATGTTATCATCTTGGCATCACTTGTGGTATATATCCATGTGTTGATAAAGTATGCCACCAACTCCAAACAAGATGTGAAATGTGGTCCATTCCCATCAGTGGCTTCATTGATTTCTGCCTTCTTGACTTCAAGGACTTCCAGAGCTTTGATAGTTGCTTCAATCAGCTGAGATTTCAGACCGCTCTCATACTAATTCTATACCCTCTAGACCAGTAACATCAAGATAGAACTCAATGTTTGCACATGCATCTGCACATCAGGTTCAATCTTCATGCACAGATCTAGTCAATCAAGGATCCAAATAAAATCCAATAAATCCCAAATGCATTTATATAACACTCATGCATCAAAAGCATGTGAAATAATTGTACTTTGAGTAGAACATCTCAAGTACCAAGGCTCTTAAATGCTATACACTACAAGTAGGTATATAGTACTTTATAATCCTAATCTACACAACCACTCTTTGCCCAGGTAGTTACTCCAATTGCATGCCTTACTGCAATAGAATAATCCAAGACAAAATGATCCTAGAGTAGTTGTTGTCTAACTTGGTTCCATATAGGACTAAGCACTATGTAAATTGAATTACTTCATTTTGATTATGATAAGATTCTCATGGCATCTGTTGATCCTTCATGTTGTTGATCACGTCCTAGGAGTAGTAATGTAACTTCCATCAATGCTTGTGCCTTCTCCTAATTCTATACTATACTATAATGATTCACCGCTGGACTTGATAACTAAGGATATGGTATATACCCCGTAGTTACCATGGTCTAATGTCTCTTTATGACTATCAAACATCCCTTCTTGATGACTCCTATACTTATTCTATACCATGTTCTACTCCATTCTATACATTCATATAATGGGGTAATCATCACTTTGACTTAATCATCTCTGACTATGTCAGATCTCTATTTTTCTCAATAACACTGATACATGATAAACTTATAACTATTCATACCTAGGTATTAAGATAATAGATAAGTAGATTTACTCTAGTTGAGTAAGAAAAATTCTATACAAGTATGATTGTATCATTCTCAAGTGAATGATCATCATAGTTGTAGGAAATGTGGTTTAGATAAGATGGGCTTCCTATAATCTTTACCAACCTACAGATCTCCTAAGAGGTTTTAAACCTAAGATCGCTTCGCTCTGATACCATCTGTGGAGACCCAACACACCACTGCATGTGTAGTGCGCAAGTCGGTGACATAATACTCACAGAAGGACTTATCCGTGAATATTACATCTCTCAGAGTGGTAGAACAGAAACACAGCGGGTCCAAGCAAAGCTATAGGCTACAAACTTCATTACAAAATCTTGAGAATCTCTTTGATGAATCAATAAGATCTCATGCAAATGAAACATCAGAAGAAGCAATTCGAAGCCCCAAGCCGGAGAAGAACTCTAGCTCAGGACTAATCCACTACGGCTGATGTCAGCCCTAATCTATGGCTTGTAACTGCTAAGTCCAAGAATGGACTCTACCTACACCTTGATAGCTTGTCCTCCACCAGCGTTGTTGATGATGATGCTTTTACCGACTAAGTAGTAGGTCACTCCACCTAGCTCCTTTAGACAGCGATGACTTCTCGATGACGACTTCAATAGGGCTTCAACTCTAAGCAGGGGGTCAAACGGAATAGAATGAGTAACGAGCGTTACTCATCAAGTTCATGATATATAGTGGGTGGTTGATGCACTAACTACAGCTTTAGACTCGAAAGAGTCATAAGCTAATGCAAGGTTTTGTAAAACTTTCTTCAAGAGGTTACTTTTAATTCTGAAAAATATGCCCGCCAGATCTTCACAGGATTAGAACTTTCATGGAGTTGCCTTTCCTGCGGCGTTCGCAGCTCCTTCCCGGAACAAGGGGTAACATGCCACATCCTTTTACACTCTGCAGAGGTGCGTTACTTTACCCATGGACGACCAAGACCATGTTGCACAACCAGGCGATCGTTTCTGTCCACACCCACTTAGGTGTGGGGCCCGGTTGTTGGTCTAAGCCAAACCGTGCTTCTCCGCACAACGCATGCCCACCCATTTCCGCCAGCAGGTTGAACGCCTGATTCCACCCCTCACGATGGAGATCTACGCGCCCCTGGCAGACACTCATAGACCCCAGAGTCCGTGGGACGTAAGGGCTCCCACCCATGTGCATGTAGTCTCGCAAGACCTACAGCGTACGTCTCTGGCAGTCCGTTGACATGCGAACGAGAAAAGTATCACGGCTGACTTACTCCCCCCACAAAAGATCCATGGTCAACGCGAATTTACGGCGCAAGAATCCTGACGGCAGTTGTTGTTAATTCCTAGGTAATACGTTCCCATGCAGATGGAACCTTCCTTTGACCTATTCATCTTACCATGGTTCCATCCGCCCACCACACAGAACACTACCACTCGGGTAGTCATTCAATTATTCATATTATTATAAAAATAGGATCATGCATTCTTTTGAGAACAGGTGGTAATACGATAGGGTTTTTGCAAATAGTTTGTTATGAGATACTGCAAAGGATATGAGCAAATGATGAACTTGCCTGAGATTTAAATGACCATAATATTCCATGTCTTCGGGGTCAAGGGTCACGTAGAACATCCTGACGTCTGAAAGATAGCAAAGTAGTCCCTGTAAGGACTACAGAAACACTGGCAGCATGATACATACATAATAATGAGATGCAATCGTGAAATACCCTAGAAGATACCCCAGCTTACAAGTGTAAGTTATGTTTTATATGATAACTTAATCTTATGATTTTTAGGTGGATTGTTTTATTACTTGTGGTGATGTGGTTATTACTTCTTTTAGACTTACATGTGTTTCACTTTTATTTAGCAAACAATTGTTATCTTGTTTAGGTAAAAGTGTTTATTACTTGATTAAATAACAAAACAACAACACATGGAAAATAATTATTGAATAGATAACAGACACATTTTATTTTATGTTCGAAAGTGTAGAGCTAATGATAATGAGTTTAGTTGAAAACGATGAGCTAATAAAACTACTCTATCATCACACAACTTGTTAGTGACTAGTGATGATAGGTTTAGTAGGTACGAAAACATGGGTTTAATTAATAAGGAAAATCATGTTTGTGATAGTTGTTTATGGTTATAATGGAATATTACAGAATTCCATTATACCCTTTAAAACAGTTCTATAAGTTGAAGAAAATGTTTGATGTTTAACATATTTTAATTGGAAACGTTTTTCTTTTTAATTTGATATTTCATTTAATGCTTATGAAAAGATTTGCACAATTATTAATTTTATTGATTTTAAATGAATTAAATGACTAGGCAAATATTGAACACATGAAAACTTAGTCAAATGGCTTTGAAAACATCATAGATGAGTTGCTTAAGTCATTTGGAACATTTTGGTATATAACTTGTATTTTTCTAATTTTATGAATTATTTATTATTTTCAGAGTTAATGGTTATTATTATTACTACTATTACTTCTTTATTTTATTTAATTATTTAAGTACTTATTGGTTTCTCAGAAAACATAGTTTATGGAATGTTTTGAAATGACTAACTATAGAAATTTGGAAGGATATAATCTTAGTTGTTTTTCTTATTCTAAACAAGTTTTTATTATAAATTACTATTCCAAAATAATCAATTTTAAGACTATAAATATTATGGTGTTATTATGTTTAATAGTTTATATACAAAAACTTGTACTGATTTGAAATTTGAATAATTGTAGGTATTATTTTATAATTCTTTTATTAAAATTTTAGGGTGATTACCTATCTGCCCCTAGGGCTGACAGGTGGTCCCTGGGGTTAGGGTTGGGCCTAACCCACTGGTCTGGTCCGGCCCGACCAGACCAGGCGCACACCCCCGAGCCCCCCCGTTTACTCCTTCTCCTCCCTCTGCGTGAGGCGACGCAGAGGTGACTCCATCGCCTCCTCCCTCTTCGGCGATTTCTCTGCCCCCCTCCGTCCATCTCCTCCACCGTGACCTAGCGCCGCTGCTTCTCCTCCCTGCCCTCTACTACGCCTCCCTCCTCGATCTGAGTTTCTCCCTGTGTGGCTCCCGTGGCAACCTCGAACCCTAACCCTAGGTTTCGGTACCCGGGGTGCTCCTCCACCTCTCCGGTGACTTTGGCTCCTCGATGTGACTCATGGAGGCTCCTGGAAGTTGAGATGCTGCTGCTGCTTGGTGGCTCGGTTTTCGGAGACGCCGCCGCCGGGACGGCATTCAGGGCAACCGTGGCTCGCCGCCGTGCTCCTCTCACCATCCGGATGTGGTCACCACGATGGTGACCACCTGTAAGTGCCTCTCTCCTCTCTCTGACCCCTACTCTCCCCCTTGCTCTGGAGCCTAGCCCTCGTGCTAGCTCACCCATGCCTTCCCGTGACCTTCTCAATGATCTGGTGATGGATTGGTTGGCTTTTGAATTCACCACATGAGTTATTTGATATTGGAGATATGGAATTCATGCTTTGTTCTGTGATGAACAATGAATTTTTATTATGCCCCTAATTATTGCTGTTGCTAGATATTGTGAGGTATTACTGGTTGTTGGCCTTGTGCTAGTAGTGGAAATTTACTTGGGATATACTCCCAATGCTATTCCTATGAGATAACACCCTTTGGGTTTGCTCCCTGTGATGGACTCTTGTTACTGACTATCTGATAACAATTCCTATTAACTTGTATAGAATTCCTAATGTTCTATGGGTGTGCTAAATTGTTGAGAGGTGTTACTCTGAATATCATTCAGAGAATATGCCCTCAACAATTGCTTCCAACTTATAGTTTTTATGTCATGAATCCTTGGTTCTGGGTATCAGATCCTTGGATCTGGTGCCCAGCACCCTGTATGTGGTTGTGGCATAATCCAGTGACTTTGGCTGGTAATTTGACTCAAGTCCCCTTTGCTAAAAACCTTTGTATCTAGTGGGTATGATATTTCTTTGTATCACATGATAAGAACAGAGAACTACACCTGATATATTTTCCTTCTTTGAGACTTATAATTTAAGAACGGATACTTGCACTAGTTCTCTTAGCCCCAAGCCAATGATGCAATAGTCTGAGGCCCTAATTTTATATAAGTACAGATACTATGCTTGAGCTAGTTGCAAATCTAAGATGTTGGGTTAATTATTGGGCATCTCTATATGCCAACTGGTGGGTGCTACTCTGAACCTTAGGGTTCAGAGGATGTGCCACCATGTCCCTCTTGTGTTTCCAAGGAACATTTGAATTGGTGAGTTGTGTTTGAGGTACCAATTTTTATGGTTCTGGTGCCCAGCAACTACACTATTGATTGTTCGGTTAATATATCTGATAAGAACAGATTAATGCTTGTGGAATTGCCCTTAGGCCCATGATGTTGTTCTGAGGCATTTTTCTTAAGATAAGAACATATATTATACTTGTTTTTAAACCCCTGTGATGTGATTAGCATAGCAACACTATGCTAGACTGAGGGAAATAAATCCCAACCCCTCTCTGTGCATAGCTTAGCAATTTCTTGCTGAGTTGTGTGTAGAGATCAACCTGTTATGTGTTGATGCTGGGATGGTGTGTTGATCTTGTGGATCTACTGCTGGGTGGTGTTGCTGGCTTATTGGCCTTCTCCCTGCAGTTCCTGCTTGTGGTCTTGTTGTTGTTGTGCTTCAGGCCTGCTCCTCCAGCTCCTAGCTTGGCCTTATCGTTATTCCTCTGGATCCATGGTTTCACAGATTCCTGGGAAATAGATTGATCTGTGATGGGATTGCTCTTTAGGGATGTTCTTGCTATGTGTGCTTGAGCTATGTAGCTCAAGCTGTTGGACAAGAGGTGAGATGGACTAGCTCTCCTGCCTGGGTCTATTCCATGTGGAGCTAGACTTTCACAGGGATCTGGTGGTATGGATGGATGAATTTGATGAACTGGGAGTGATTTGGCTTTGGTGTGCGGTTGTGAGCTGTGGAGCTCAAGTAGATGCTGGTGGTGGTGGTGAAACGGGGCTTTGCTCCTATGCTCTACGATTGCTTTCCCTTTATCTGTCTGATGTGGCTTTGACAGCACACCGACATGCAGAGATGTGTCACCTGTGTGCCTGTGAGCTGTCCAAGATCTTTTGGACTGGGAGATTGGCTCGGCTGGACTTTGTATTATCCTGGTGTTGCACTTATTCTTGACTGACACTTGTATTTCGAGTGACTAGCCAATGAGATTATACCGAGGCTAATTCTCTGATATGAACAAATATTATCTTGACTAAGCCTAAACTCGATGATGCGATTAGCAGTGCACCTCACTGCCTAGCTGAGAGTACTAACCCCCCCACTAATCTTATTGCTTTACTTTTCTTTGTTTTTCTTGTTTATTTTGCAGGATCCAAGGATCAATTTGAGACTGGAACTTTGCAAGAATTAGATTAGGAATTTCTTTTTGTAATTGTCATCTTGTAATAGAACATGTAATTTTCCATTTGTTGAATTATGTACTAACTTTGTATTATTATTTTATTATCAATAAAGTTTATTCTTTTGTAATTTCCCTTTTATTATAAATATGTTTGTAAAGAAAATGTACTATTGTTTTAAATTTATAAAGTCTTTATTTTTGTTTTATTATCTCCTTGAACTGTATTCTATCCAATAAAGACTTGAATTAATGAATGACTATCATTTATTTTCTTATACTGTTATTTCTATAACTTTAAATATTTAGTTTGAATTCAAATACAATTCCATGTCATTCAAAGTAAGAATTCATATCTCCCGACGATTCACCACTTAGGGTCATGCCCAAATTCACCCACCTCCACTTTTCTAATCTAAACCCTAAGTTAGGAAAAGATCATGGCGATATCCTTCCACCTTCCCTCTTCGACTCTAAACCCCAATTCAGATAGTCGATGAATCTCTGATTACTCAAGGTTAAGGATTTGCAAACATATCACTAGTTGCCACTCTCATTAGGATATTGATTTTGAGTCAATTACCAATTTGTTCTTATATAACTTAACCTAATGAAACTCTAGTGTTTAATGTCCTCAGAAATAATCTGCTTACAAGATTTATCAGGTCCTGTACTCAAATTATTCTTGTATGACACCAAACACCGGGATTTCACCCCCCATTTGATGTCTTCTGATCTTGGCCCCTTCCTGGTTTGCTTCTCTTGTAGCCTTGGTTATGCAGAAACGTAGACAAGGGTTTTGGAAAAGATCACGGACAATGATCAGGGTTTAGCATTGGTTTAAGAAGGTTTGTTTCCTCGTTCAGGTTCATCCTTCAGGACTGATAAGATCATCCAGTTGTACATGACTAACTTGCAGAAGTAAGATCATCAACTGTGCGGTTTGGATACTCACCCCTCTTCGAGTTCTAGATACCTAGTTGATTTCTCTCAAGTCACTTATAGACTTGAGGTTAGGCTTGTTGAGATTTAGTGTTGGTCACAACCAATTATGGTTTGTGTAACCAGATGATTTGTTTTCTTAAGATAATTCTTATAAAGATCACTCCAATTGTACTCTTGACCCGATGATCTAGTCCTATTTCATCATGTCAAGTGAAACATTGGTCACTTTGGTTTGTTTAAACTTTCGCGCCAAAATTTCCCGTACTTTTAGATGCATGCTTTGCAAATGCACATATTAAATTTAGATCCTTATAACTTCCCAAACACTGGGATGTTACAACATGTACCATTACAAATAGATGATCTTGATCATGTTTGGCATCTCACAAGATCTAAACATGATGGACCAAAAGAGGAGAAGACAACCACATCTAGCTACTGCTATGGACCCGTAGTGCATGGATGAACTACTCATGCATCACTCCGGAGGCAAGCATGCTGATGAAGAGACCTCCAGTGATGAGTTCCCCCTCTAGAAGGGTGCCGCGGAGAGCTTTAGAACCCTGCCGAACTAGGTTTGACGATGGAGGCGGATACAGAACTTTTCGTGGATGGAGGCTAGGGTACTTAGGGTTTTCCCGAGGAAGGCATTATATAGGCTGAAGGGCGATGTCGGTGGGTGGCCAGGGGACCCACACCACATGGCCGCGTGGCCAAGGGCGGCCGCGCCGCCATATGGTGTGGCTGCCTCCGTGCCCGCCTTCGGGCCTCTTCTGGACTCCGTGCACGTGACAGAAAAAATAGGGACTTTAGCTTTTGTTTCGTCCAATTCCGAGAATATTTCTAGAACAACTTTTTGGAAATAAAAAACAGCAGATAACATAAACTGGCACTATGGCATCTTTTCGATAGGTTAGCCCTAGAAAATGCATAAAAATTCTATGAAGTGTATAGAAAAGATGTCGTAATTGGCATAGTAAAAACATAGAACATCATAAATTATAGATACATTGGAGACGTATCAACCATCTGTTAGCCCTCTTCATACTCATATTCTGAAATTTTTAGCAAGTCCAATAAAAGTTAACTACAAGAGAAATATTATAAGGGACCACTTCTAGCAACCTTAGAGTAACTAATACATGCATCAAAACAATTTAAATCGGCTCAAAACAAGCATGCTAGCTCAAATAACCAAACACCTAGTGCAGCAAAATACTCAAGATATACAACACTAATCAAATTCCAAGTATAGACGAAGGAGTCACATATCGGAGAAGAAATGTATCAAATTTCAGTACAAATGAGTGGGTAAATAAGTAGATCGAAAAAAAATATGAGGAAGAACAACAAGAACTCGATTTTTTCTAAAGCAATGGAGTTTCTCGGAAGGAGAAAGAGTGGAGGAGCAGACACTTAAGTGGTGGGGCCCTGGGGCTCCAAGGCGACTCCTGGGCGCGGCCTATGGGGAGGTCATGGCCACCACCCTCCTTGGTGGCTGATTGGTCCCCCTGGGTTTCCCATGTGCCACACTGGCCCTTCTTTTTCATAAAAAATAATATATTTTTTCTGGATTTTTCCGCGAAACTTTATTTTTGGGTGATTCCAAAATTTCAATGAATGATTATAATATAGAAAAATGTTCACGAAGTTATGGAAACAAACCTCAAACTAATTCTTCAGGAGTTCTAAGACATGCTATAATGCAAATAACAAGTAATAACATGAGAAAACAAGGAAATAACAGAGAATAACAAGGAATAACGAGAGAATAATAGAGAGTGGTGAGAGAATAATAGAGAAAACCAAGGAATAACAAAGTGGATAACATAGTTTCATTCATTCAAAATTATTTTTTTTAACAAGGTTGATCAAGTGTTGTCACCAAAAAAATTCTATATGAAGTAAAACTTTGCACTTCACTACAACAATGATGCTACCTCAATTTTGATAGACATAGTCATAATCATAATGATTTCATATTCTTTTTGTGGCATTGGAATGATACAATAGAACTATCCAATCTTGATGGTCTCAATATTTTCAACTTAATTTAGACCATAATTCTTATCAATCTTCTTTGGAAAATAAACAGTATGTTCTTTATCATTGACATTGAAAGTGATCTTCCCTTTATTACAATCAATAGCAACCCCCTGAAGTGTTAAAAAAAGTCTCCCAAGAATAATAGACATATTTTCATCGTGAGGCATTTCCAACATAACAAAGTCAGCTAATATTAAACAATTAGCAACTTGGACATGAACATCCTCACAAATGCCAATAGGAATAGCAGTAGATTTATCAGCCATTTGTAAACAAATATTAGTGGGAATTAATTTCTCCAAATAGAGTCTCTTATAAAGAGAGAGAGAGGCATAACACTAACTCAGGCACCAAGATCACATAAAGCAGTTCTCACAAAATTATTTTTGATAGAGCAAGGGATGGTAGGAATACCTTGGTCTCCAAACTTCTTAGGAATTTTACCATTGAAGGAATAATTAGCAAGCATAGTGGAAATTTCCTCGTTAGGAATTCTCCTCTTATTAGTAACAATATCTTTCATATACTTGGAATAAGGAGGTAACTTAATAGCATCAGTAAAAGGAATTTGTAAGAAGAGAGGATTCATCCACTCACAAAATTTAGTATAATGTTCTTCTTCTTTACCTTTTAGAGATTTACTAGGAATGGCCATAGGTTTTTGCACCCAAGGTTCCCTTTCTTTACCATGCTTCCTAGCTAGTAAAACCTTCTTTATCACAATTTTTGTTCTTAGGAGCATCATTCTTATCATTAACATTATCATTATCATGCTCATTACCACTTTTAGTTTCAGTATCAGAAATAGATATACTATAAGGATATTTATAATGTTCTTTATTAGCATTATTACTAGGATCATTAGCCTCTCTAATTCTTTTATGTTTCGTCTTCTTTTTCTTTTTAGGAGAGCTAACAACATTTCATATAGCAATTGAGAATCTTATTCAAGCCTTTTTGGGTGTCCCTCAGGATGAGAGGATCCCGAGTGAAAGCACCACCTCTAGTTTTAGCACTACAAACCTATTCTTTAATTTGACAAGACATTTCAACAAATAAATCATTTTGCACTTTAGTAAGTTGCTCTAATTGGGTATGTATCATCTCAAAGTGTTTAACAAGACCTTTAACATCAGTAACAGTTCTTCATAAAGTAGCATGCGAATCTTTGATACAAAGAGAATTCTCATTCAGATGATTTTGCACTTGTGCATTAAAATGAGTTTGTTTAACAATAAAATCATCAAATTCATCTAATCATTGTTTAGGAGGTTTATCATAAGGAATATCACCATCATTAAATTTGTGAAGAGAATGTACCTCTACCATAGGAGGGTGAATGGTAGGCTCACACATAGTTTCAATTGGAGGTAAATTCTTCACATCTTCAGATTTAATACCCTTCTCTTTAATAGATTTCTTAGCTTCTTGAATGTCTTCAGGATTAAGGAACATAACCCCTCCCTTCTTGGGTGTACGTAATGGTGTAGGCTTAGGAATATCCCAATCACCATGGTTCTTGGCTATATTTCCCAATAATTCTTCAAATTCATCAACAGTTCTTTCCATGAAAAATCAACCAACACAACTATCCAGGTATGTCCTAGATGTAGTAGTTAGTCGACTACAAAATATACCAATAGGCTCATTCTTATGTATATTATGGTTGGGTCTACCCTTTAAGGTAGCACAAAACCTCCCCCAAGCTTTAGGAAGTTTCTCATCCTCCAATTGATTGAAGTTAATTTTTTTTTGTAAAGCAGGATGTTGCATATGTGCAGGAAAAAATTTCTCGCAAAAGACACAAGTCAAGCATTGAGGAGTATTAATGCAACCGTAAGGAAAATTATCATATAAAACTTTAGCATCCCCTTTCAATGAGAAAGGAAACAACTTAATAACATAATAACATCTTATCATATTCTCATCAGAAAATAACATGCCAATCTCAAATAATTTAGTCAAGTGGGCTACAACATAATTATTTTCTATACCATCAAATGGTTCAGTCTCAACCATCGGAATGAGTGAAAGATAAACAGAGAAATCAAACTTGTCATCCCTAATGTCGACAGGAGGTTTAGCAAATTCAGGATCATGTTTAAACTTGTTTTTCATGGGATGTTTCTCAAGCAGTTTCTTAAAAGTCTCAGAATCAGAAGCAGTTTCATAACACATATATTCTTTAAAAAAGTCATCATCAAGTTTATAGGTTTTCTCTAAACAATCACTCCTATCATTATCAGGTCGTTCAGGTGATTGTTTAGGAGTAGATAACAGTTTATTAAAAATTTCAGCATGTTCAATTTCTTTAGCTCTAGCAATTTGTGTGTCTAAAAAGGAACCCAGAGAATCAGAGGTATCAAGCACAACCCAAGCATCATCAAATTCATAAGACATAGTATCAGACTCAACAGTAGTAGCATGTGAATCATGTGATGGGGTAACAAGCTTACTTAAAACAGAAGGTGAATCAAGTGCAACAACACTGTTCAGAGTTGTAACTTTCCTTGTAGTAGAAGGTAATATAGAAACCTTTGGATCAGTAGTCTTTCCCATGATTGATAATAAATCGCAGCGAACAATATAATTCTCAAGTGAGCTTACAAATAAAGCTATTCTCCTCCACAACGGTGCCAAAAAATAGACTTGATGACCCACAAGTGTAGGGAATCGCAACAGTCTTCTAGAAAATATAGCCCAATTTACTGATTCGACACATGTGAGCCTCATAATATTTATAAGCCTTAACAAGTGAGTTGTCAATTAAATTGCACCTGTAAAGTGTCTTGCTTAACACAATTTATTAGTAGCAAGAGTGATATAACAACAGTAGTAGTTTAACAGTAACAATAGCAGGAAAACAGTAGTATGAATAGTAACAACGAATGTAAACGAAATAAGTAGAAGTGCTAAAAACACCATAGGCGTAGAGATGGATGTACGGGCGTTGCATGAATGAGATTAACCATGTAATAGAGGCAACAAAGGGCATCACAAATATATAAGAGAGTATCCAAGTCACGAACTATCATACGCATGTTTCCCGAGAATTGTGCAATAAGAACTTGCATGACATCTTTTGTCCTACCATTCCGTTGTTGCGGGCCAAAAAAGAACTAATGGTAATTAAGGTACTTGTTCTACCAAGCACATGAGCAAAGCATTAACATACGGTGGAAACATGTAATCCTCGAACTAAAGTCCATACCCTCTGATATCCCAACCATATCACATTGGGGTCTCGGGTTCCGGAAAATAATAAGTGTATACAACTAGTAGATATGATCCAGAACAACAATTATATTCATGAAAACATTACATGTTCAGATCTGAAATCATGACACTCGGGCCCTAAGTGACAAGCACTAAGCACTCCAAGTTGCAACAAAGACAATAAACGACAATAGTGGATACTAGGCATCAAACCCTAACAATCTCGTGATCTATTACATGATGAATCTCATCCAATCCCTACCATCCTCTCTGCCTACAGCAGAGAACTACACACACATCAAAGGGGGAAACCTGGAGAGTTGATGGAGAGGTGATGACGATGACAATGGCGACGCCTCCCCTCAAATCCCCGCCTCGGTAGGGTGCTAGAACAGGAAATTTTGTCTCCCGAACTAGGGTTTCAGTTCTCGGCGGCGCCGCAGATCGTTTTTTTGGAAAATACTTTGGGGTCTTGGAGTTGTTGGGGATGGAGGAGTCTTATGGCCAAAGGGGACCCTGGGGGTGGTCCCAGGCTCCCAAGCGCCTCCTGGGGCGCGGCCATAGAGGGGCCGCGACCACCACCCTCCCGGGGCTCAGAGTCCCCCCTATGGTTGCCCTTCTCGCTCTGAGAGTTTTCCGGTGAGAAATAATTTTTCGTATTTTTTATGAATTTTTTTGAGGAAGTTGAATGCACAAAAGTAAACACCAAATGTAATTTTGCTGAAAACATCGTTAGTCCGTGTTAGTTTGATCCAAATCATGCGAATTTGACGGAAAACAATAAGAGAAGTGTTTGGAAAAGTAGATACGTTTGCAACGTAGCAACGGGACACCCTCCTGGCCGCCCACGACAGCCCGTGGAGGCCCTCGCGGTACAATGCCACTGAGCATTCCCCTTGTGGGAGGCGGTTGGCCACACCGTGGATAGTGCCATCGAGGGGTCCCGCCAACATGCCGCAATGGGGTTGTGTTTCTTTTGCCACGGTGGAGCGAAAACGTGTGCCACCATGTCAAGGAGGAGTTTCGATCGCCACCACGTCGGTGACACAGAAGCAGCGTCATCATTCGCGACACACATGATCGGCGCGCGCTACCACAACATTCCCCATCATGCGGCCGACTCTACCTTTATAGGACGAGGCAGGAGGTGAATGAGGAGCCGCACAAGAGGCGGTGTCGTCGCCACTAAGGGACGACACGCACGACGATGACACTCCGCTCTTCGGTTGGGCTTTGGTGATGTCGACCACCGAACGAGGAGTATCACCCATTATGGCAGACACTTGTCCGACACCCCTAAGGGCATCTCCAGCCGTCCCCCCCAGAGCCCCCCCAGGGGGCTTTTTTCGCGGCGGAAGCGGCGAATAGCGCCGCTTCTTCACCACTCGGCCCCCCCAGAGACCCAAATAGCGCCGTTTCGGCGCTATTTAGCGCCGCGGCACCCAGGCCAAACCCAGCCCGCTGGGTTCGGCCTGGGGGGGCGAAACTGCGAGACCGCGCGCGCGTGCCAGCTCTGTCAGTGACGCGCCGGGAAAACGCGGGAACAGAATCCCCCACCCGTGACCTCCTTCTCGGCGCCCGCGCCGTCAAAGGCTGCCGGAGTTATAGCGTGGCGGCCGGCTAGTGCATGCGCCCCAGTCAAAGGCTGCCGGATTAATGGCGGGGGGCGGCAGCGGTGACACGCGCGGCGACTGGCCCGCCAGGCTATAAAAATGGTGCCCGCCCCTCTCCGTCCGCCCATTCTCGCCTCCTCCTCCTCGCCGTCCTTCTCCACTCTCGCCTCCTCATCCTCGCCGCAGCGATGGAGCATCTCTGGGACGCGTGGCCCGAGAGTGACGACGACGAGCTGCAGCCAGCGCAGCAGGTAGCGCCGGAGCAGCTTCCAGCGCAGCAGGTGGCGCCGGAGCAGCAACCGGCGCAGCAAGTGGCGCCGGAGCAGCCACCCGAACAGGACGCGGCGCGGGAGGCCCGGCGTCGCTGGAGGAGGGAGCGGAGGAGGCAGCCCATATGGCCGGAGCAACACGCCGGGCTGCTCTCCTTCGAAACCGCGTAGAACGAGGACGCGTACCGCGAGGTCCGCGGCGTCCTCGAGCAGGCGGCGGAGGCGGCGGAGGCGGCCGCCATTCGGGCCTCTCTGGAGACACACCCGAGGGAAGAAGCAGCGCGAGAGGTGCGCCGGCAGATGGCCGAGCGCGCTGCCTCGGCCGAGCCGGAGGGCATCATCGCCCTGTACGAGCAGGACAGGCGACAGGTGGCACTGCATCAGGATGGGCATAAAAACCGATGACCGAAAACCGAAACCGAAAAAACCGAGACCGAAACCGAGATGACCGAAACCGAAAGGACCGATGCAAATTTGGTTAGCAGAGTTAAATAGACCGAAATTTGTTGAAAAATTCAGGCAACACATGGGCGAAACCCGAATAGACCGAAGCGACCGATTTAGGTACCATCGAGCGACGGAAACAACAATACATGCGTTCTTGGTTGCAAACTTGCAATGATGCAGTTCACTTTTTCTTGTCCAAACTCTAAACGTGTGTATTTTTCCTTTTTGTGAGATTGTGGTGCTGTATGAATGTATGTCCTCCCGTGAGGCTTTTATGTTGATTATGGTCTGCTGCAACTTGATATAAATATGTGGATTCAACTATGTCCAAATTATAGACGAAGTGCTGGCATTTTTTTTAATTTCATCATTATTTTGGAGCTATTAGCTACTTTTGTCAAATTCGGTCATGACCGAAATAGAGACCGAAATTCTGGTTACCCGAATTTTTCGGTCCTTTAAGGTTCTGAGTAAATTTCGGTTCTCATATTTTACTGACCGAATTTCAAATTAACCGAAATACAAAGACCGAATTTTCGGTCATGACCGAATGCCCACCCTGAGCACTGCAGAGCGAGCGGCGCAACCGTCCGCCCTCCGAGCAGGCGCAACTGCACCGGCTGCGGGTGCAAGCCCGAGCGGAGCGGGCGGAGCAACGCTGGCTCGCCGCGAGCGAAGCTGGTCCCTCCAACCAGCGCCGCGACGAGGACGCCGCTGAAGACGACGATGCGTAGGGGTAGTCGTCGCGTAGATCAATAAAATGTTTTAGTTTAAATTTCCGTCGATGTTTAGTTTGAATTTTCGTCGAATATGTACGCAATTCGCTTAAATCAATGAATTTCGCCTAGTTTTCAAATTGCGTTTGTTTGGGCCGGAATTTGGGCTCGGGAGCGACTGGGAACGCTGCCCCCCCAGGTTCCAGAATAGCGCCGTTTGGCGCCGCGGCGGCCCCAAAACGGCGGCGTTTTGGGCCCTGGGGGGCGCAACGGCTGGAGATGCCCTAAAGAAGACACTATTTGGGGGGTGTGCTGGACAAATTTCCGGGGTTTCGCTTCGTCTCTACCGTGCCCGCTATCATCATTAAAAAAGTTAATAGAATTCGCCATAATCACCCTTTTATTCTTGAGAGAATTCCTTATTTGACACTCATTTAAAACCATGTTCCTTATTTGACACTGGAGAATTTTTTCTTCCCTATATGACCTCTAGTGTTAACTTATTTCCCTATATGACACTCTAGTGTATTTTGTACACATGAAAAGACCCTTTTACCCCTGTGTATAATGTGACCAGAAATAGTGGTGGAGGTCCTGGAGGACGACATAAAATTCAGGTCTGACGCAATTTAAAGCATAAACAAATTTAATACAAAGAAAAAAAAAATTGGTAGACACGTCAATCTATGTAAGCTACCTCCTGCTAGCTAATTCGTTGATCTAGTCTAGGCTGGCGATTCTGCGTGCTAGTAGTTCAGCTAGCTAGCAGCGTGTCCGTGTGTGCTGCTGCTTGCGCGCATGTGGCATGCTAGTACAGCCCTAGCTAGCGTCCGTGTGTGTGCTGTTGGGCGGTCGAGCTGCTCGCGACTCGCGGCTCTAGTTGGCCATGAGGTCAACGCCCCAGCTCCACACGATGAATTTTTTGTCGCGAGCATGAGTACAAGCTAGACCAATCACTTAATGTTGTGGTGTATAGTACACCTACGAGTAAGTGTATTTACAATACAACGACACGTATTTGTACGTCCAACGTCAACTCCATTCAAATTGATACGTCAATATTTTTTACTCATCTGACCCACGATATACTCCTTGTGTATAGTTATTACTGTGTACATATTTCTGGTCACATTATACACGGGGGTAAAAGGGTCTTTTCACATGTGCATAATGCACTAGAGTGTCATATTGGGAAACAAATTAAGACTAGAGGTCATATAAGGAAGAAAAATTTCTCCGGTGTCAAATAAGGAACATGATTTTAAGGGAGTGTCAAATAAGGAATTCTCTCTTTATTCTTTGAAGAAGAGGTCAAGTGAGCAAGTTGAAATTTAAAATTCAAAATTTGAATTGAGAAAGTAAAGCAAAGCAAAGGGAAAGGGAAAGGGTCGTGGCCGTGCCTGGCACGAGTGTCAGATCGTACGGTCCTTGTGAGGGCACGTGTCGGGGTCTTACTGGACCTCTCCCACCCACTCCCTCCCGTTTCCCGCCCATTTCATCCCCAATCTCGCTCCCCCACCCACTCCACTCCACTCCAGAAGCTTCCTTCCTCGCCTTCCTCCGCCACCGCCGCCGGCGAAGAGAGAGAAGGGAAGATGGGTACCAGGGATGTTCCGCTTGGCTTCCAGTTCGAGATCATCCTCGGCAAAGGTACGTGACCCGAGCACGGCACCCTAATCGATCTCCCTCCGCCGCGCCGTCTCATCCTTCGATGCTGCGCAGACCGCGAGCGGTGGCCGCCGGAGGCCAGGTTCATCGAGGCCGCCCACCACGGAGACCTCTGCGCCATCAAGAGTAAGCCCCGCCCGCACCTCTCTTCTCCCTCGCTAGATCCGGGGGCTTAGGGTTCCGACCTGGCCACGGTTACCGGCGAGGTACGGCTCCGGGGTGTGGATTTTTCTTGCGATTTAGATCGGAAGCCGGGACTTGATTCCTTGGGTTGCTGGGGATTTAGACCAGAACGCTCGCTGGGGCTTGGTTCCTCGATCGGGTCCTTGCGGATTTTCTCTCTCTCGTCTCGTTGCAAATCAAATTGGAGGCTTTCTGGCAGTTCTTGCAAAGGACCAGTCGCGATTTCTTCCTGATTTGGGGGTGAAAGTTACTCCCTTTTGTCTCACTACTAGGTTCCTGTCATCATTGGTGATTTAATCTGATCCTAGGGCTTAATTCCTGGGGCACTTTTGTGTGACAAGTTCTTCAGGTCTTTTGGGGGATTTTTTTTCTCTCGTTGCAATCAAATTGGGGGCTTTCTGACAGTTTGTATGAAGGATCAGTGGCGACTTCTTCCGGATCTGGGGTAAAAATGATCCCTTTTTGCCATGATGCTACGCGCCTGCCATGGTTGATGGTTTGGTCTGATGTTGGGGCTTAATTCCTCGCGTACTTCCTTATTTTTTTTACCAAGTTCTTAGCTCATATCTTGTTGCAGAGATTGCAAAGGAGCTGGACGTGCACGGGCATGGGATCCTGGTGACGGTGGCCAGCACGACCTACATGGGCATGAACGCACTCCACGGCGCTGCTGGCAGCGGCAAGCTGCCTGCCTGCTGGTATCTCGTTGAGGAGCTCAAGATGGACGTCAACAAGCCCGACACCTCCCAGAGTAATTTCTTTGTTCATGCCTTTGTGACCATAGATTTTGATCGATCATCATCATCGACTTTAACTGGGTTGTGTGGATCATGATGACAGATTTAACACCCGTGGAGCATGCCATTAACTACGGCAACCTTCCTGCCGTCAGGTACTTTCTTGATCATGGGGCCGATCTGCATCAGAAACGTTCAGGAAGCGTCACTCTACTTCATTCAGCTGCAGTCCGTGGTATAAAACAAAGGATCTTCCATTTTCTTTTCATTTTCCTCTGCCGTAAGAATAGGCTGTTGTTTCATGCTCAGGGTCTTTACGACTCCCTTTGCTCCCTCGTTTTGTGCTAGACTGACCATGCATGTAGCATCAGATGTCATTGGAGGACCTCTAGTTGAATCTGGAGGGAATGCGGTGGCGATAGGAGTGGATTTGTTTCACCAAAAGCCCAGCTAGCCTAATATAAACAGTTTTCTTGTTGCCATACATTAAAACAAGCATGATGTTATGCGCTTATGGCCATCAGCGTCTGAATAGTGACCAGTCTTATGAAAAGTTTAAACATAGCTGTCACATTAATTTGTAAAAAATCCATGTGTCATAGCGCTGCTATCAATATTTGTAGACATTGTATTTATCCTGCCCACTCACTTCTCTTAGAATATCTATGTCATATGTTCTTTTGTTTTAGCCATTCAAAATAGTTTCCTGAGAAATGTCTAATTACGTTGTATATATCTGATACGATGACTGTTTAGTTTGGTATGATTACCGTTTCTTTATGGTATTTCGTTCTGCATGTCTGTTCAGGGAAACGTGACCCAGAAATTGCCTTCCCCCAATAGTTATTGAAACATGTTTCCCAAAAACGTTATCTGTATATACTCTTCACAGTGTTATGACCCTAATCTCCCTTTTCTCCTTTTCTCCAGGGCACTCTGAAATAGTAAAGTTTCTTCTTTCTAGAGGAGCTGATGTTGATGCAATATCAGTTACTGGGATACCACTCTCTCTTGCTGCTTTTAAAGGACATGCTAGTACCATCAAGATCCTTTTGCAGCACAATGCAGATGTACTATTCAAATTCTTACTGGATCTGTTGGCTTTCAACTTCAATTCTCTCTTTTGCTGCCCTTTTGTTAATTTTGCCAAAAAATTTCACCTGTATTTGAGGGCATTATTAGTTGGTGACTAGCTATGCCTCACCAGCAGTTAGGCGACTATGACTTAGTTAGTTATCCTTGGGTTCCCAACCACACATATGGCAAAATTCCTCTTCTACAACTAGGGTGCCCTGTGTCACTAACTAAACAAAATGTGTGGTAGGATTCCCTTAGGCTTAGCGTAGTATGGCACTCTGTACATGTTTTGTATATAATGGCAACCTTCGTAAATCAACCAAATATGCCCTGCTCATATTGTCAATGCATTAGCCACACGAGGCATGCTGGGACTGGTGACCCACACAACAATTCTGAAGAATCAGTGGGGGCAAACGGACTATAACTTTATAAGCTATACTCCTACATTATTAAAGAAGTATTGGCTCAACTCTTTTTCCTTTGCAAATTCCATCTTTCTCTTGGAACTTTCATATTTTGGATGAAAATAAAGTTATTTATTTATTTTTCCAGCCCAACAAAGCCACTGGTCAGTTAAGACCTTTAGAGATGGCGTTACACAAATCTTTTGTGTCCTGTGTGAAGCTATTGATTCAGGTATAATATTCTTTGTTTATACTGCAGTGGAATTGTAGGATTTCTGTAAACTGTTGTTCAGTTTAGTTATCTCCCTATTAACGATGAGCATGATTGGCTTGTCAAACTTACATCTGATAGGGTGGAGCTGATGTGAGCAGTGCTAGTCCTTGTGATAATCTTTTGGCAAAGGCTGCAGAGAAGGGCTTAACTGAAGTTATTAAGTGCTTACTGGAAGCTGGTGCAAACGCAAATGTTCCTGACACGGTGAGAATGCTCATTTCGTGTCCTGCTTGACTTCGTAATTCCAATAGACTTTTCTTATACTGATATGCAATTGTTGTACGAGTTATGATGTAAGTACACCTACATGATGCTATCTGTAGTATAAAAAAGAAGGCTGTGCTAAGTTAAATTTTGCACAAGCTTGCTACTGTCTCACCCTTTCTCATTTGTGCCATCTCTTTGTTAGTTTAGTCAGGTAATGAATCAATATGGTTTGCATGGATCTTGTCAAGAACATTTACTTATTTTCTAGTGTTGAATATTGCTTCTTAAAAGCTTTCCTTGTTCCTAAACAGTTTGGTAGATTGCCAATAGAGTTGGCTGCTGAGTATGGTACACGGGAAGACGTTGAGATGCTCTTTCCTTTCACCTTGCCAATTTCAACCGTGACAAATTGGAGCGTTGATGGAATCATTAGTCATGTGAAGATGGAAATCGAGCAACTTGAGGTATGTCACTTGTAGCAAGTTTTCTTCAAAGCTATGACAGTTTTTGGTCCATGCTAAATCTCTAAGCAATGTTGGTAGACATGTTTAACTGAAACTTTATAGGTCAAGAAATCGCCGAATGCTCATGTGTTTTCTTGGATCTGCTTTGCTGTCTAAGATCTGTTCCTGAACTCTTCTTATGTGAACGATGCATTATGGGATAACTTATTGTGCTTACATGTTAATTCGTTAATTCATCAACAGGTGTACCAATTAATTTCCTTAAGCATCTATCTTACTTCATTTCATGTCTGCGAGGTTGCATTTTCTAGAGGACTGTTTCTCCGTCGCATGGACCTCCTAATATATATCCTGACTCAAGTTATTATGAGTTTCACAGGATGGCAATTTTGTGAAAACGAGGATGTCTGACCTGAAACGACAAGGGGATGAAGCATTCAAGAAGCAGGATTATCTGAATGCATCAGTGTTCTACACACAGGTATATTCCCATTTTTTTCCTGTGTAGACCGGAGGTACAAGCGTACAGCCATTAATCATGGTCCTGAATTTCAGTTTAGTTAGTTTAATAATTATATTAATTGACACAGCAATGCTTAAAATTTTAACCAACTACGTCACTATGCTATCACATGAACCTATGAAAGACTAGTCATTAGCAGTGTAGTCTGGAGAAGTTTCACGCCTATATGAAATGTTAGCTTAACAGTGTAGTCTGGAGAAGTTTCACGCCTATAGCTAGTACCAAAAAATGGTGATAATTATGTTTAAAATAAATACATAAGAATCACGGCACACTAATCTATGTTGATCGTTTTGTTGTGAGGAATTTCAGGCCTGATCTGCTCTTTCATCACATTTTAACTCTTCCGTTCTTATACCTGGAGACCAGATGACAAACTATTGATCCAAACTGAGTAGTATTTCTGGAATGTGGCAACAACATCAATTTTCACTGTTTTATCTGCTATAGGCACTGAAGATGGATAACTTCAACGCGAAGTTGTTGTCAAACAGGAGTCTTTGCTGGCTTCGCATGGGAGATGGACAAAGGGCTTATGAGGATGCAAAGGAATGCAAAGTGCTTCGCCCGAAGTGGGCAAAGGCGCACTATCGGCTAGGAGCAGCTCTAATGTTTACAAAGGTGCGATACAACAGTTCATTCTGAAAATTGAGGGGCTCCTTTTGATATCTGCTATTTGATTCCAAAATGTCCTTGCCTTCCCTTAGGATTATGACAGTGCCTATCAGTCTCTCTCGCGCGCTTTAGAGCTGGACCCTGAAAGTGAAGAGATCGAGAAATTGTTCTGGTAAGAGATACTCTCTTACGATCTGTCTTGTTGTGTTTTCTTGAATGTAATTTGTCAGCAGTTACAGGCTGTGGGTGGTTGTCATCTTCGGTAGAATTCAATTCAGTATTTTGATCAACCTATTATTGTAGGGAGGCAATGGAACTGAGGAAATAACCGCTGCGCGCAAGCTACGGAGAGAAGCTCATGCAGAACGGGAAGATATTTTTTTGGCCCTGTCGATAAAAACGCTACTTTGAATTATGTTGCCCTTTTATCATGCAATTTGTGTAACGTTGCAGCAGCTTACCTTAGAAACTTATTTTGAGTTATCTGAAACTCACCAAGTGAAAGGTGGCAGTGGATGATGAATTGGCTTCAGCTAGTGTAAAATATTTGCTGAAATATTGTGCCACTGATGCATCTTAGTTCAAGGTTTAATTATAGTCGTTTCAAAATCTGGATAGTATGAGATCGATGTCCTTTTGAATTTGTATGTTGGATGGTAACCTTTAAAAAAAAAGTGAATGTTGGGGTTCGACATATAATTTGTGAGTCACTGGAATGAAGTTTTGTTTTGAGATCAGAATTGGTCCGTTTATTATTATCATTTTCTTTTGCTGGTAATCACATCAAAATGGGTCCGTACAATATGGGGATTTTTAGTTCTTGTTGATGATACATTTGCGCGTGTAAATATGACATGAATTTGGAGAAAACCCTGGCGAATTTTTCGCTTAGTGCATCCACTTGGCAATGGCACCGGCAGAGAACTGGTTGACAAATACTCCCTCCGTCTCATATTAATTGTCTCAAAGTTGGACAAAAATGATGTTTATTTTTGTCCAACTTTGAGAATTAATATGAGACGGAGGGAATAGTTTTCTGCTGAGTGTATTTGGTTGGGCACTCGGTAAAGTCTGGTTAACATAAGTTTCATGCTTGGCTCTGCTCTCAAACCTCACGTCTCTCACCGGTTTAGTGCCCTCGGGGACGCCCCTTCCCCACTCGGCGCCCCAAGCAAAACCCCCCAAAAGCAATTCTGTACCAAATTTTTAATTGTTCAAATACATAATATTTAAAGTTTTGCATAATTATGTTTTTAGGCCATAATTTAAAGGTTTAGGCATTACAAAACGATACGAATTGGTTCACGGTCGGGTATCAATCGACGTTGACGACGTTGTTAGAGCCGAGGAATCCCGGGTCGGGGGTGTAGCCGAGGAAGTCGTCCAAGCCGAGCTCGGCGCCCAGGGTTTTGCCGGCGAGCTCGACGCCCTGGGTGTCGCCCAGTGTTTCGTTGCTGCCGCCGCTCGGGGTCGTTGCTTGATGACCCACAAGTATAGGGGATCGCAACAGTCTTCGAGGGAAGTAAAACCCAAATTTGTTGATTCGACACAAGGGGAGCCAAATAATATTTACAAACCTTAACAACTGAGTTGTCAATTCAGCTGCACTTGAAAATAGATTTGCTCGCAACAATTTATCAGTAGTAACAGTTTTATAGCAGCAGTAATAGAAAAAATAACAGCAGGAATAAAATAGTAACATCAGTAGCAATCGCGGAAAACAACAGGATTAAACTACCGTAGGCATAGTGGGTGGATGAACGGGCGTTGAAAGGATAAGATAGTTCATATAATAATCAAAACATGAGCATTGCAGATAGATAATAAGAAAACATCCAAGTTGTAGGCAAACCATAAACATGTGTTCCAATATAGTCATACGTGCTCGCAATGAGAAACTTGCACACCATCTTTTGTCCTACCAGCCCGTGGCAGCGGGACCTCTAGGGAAACTACTGGTAATTAAGGTGCTACTTTTAATAAAGCACCGGAGCAAAGCATTAACACTCTGTGAACACACGTGATCCTCACATCGCAGCCATCCCCTCCGGTTGACCCAATTGCTGTCACTTTGGGGCCTCGGGTTTCGGACAACGACATGTGTAAACAACTTGTAGATATGATCAAGAAACATAATTATACTCATGAAACAATAACATATTCAGATCTGAGATCATGGCACTTGGGCCCTAGTGACAAGCATTAATAATGACAAGTTTCAACAATGGTAGAAAACACCAACAATGGAAACACGGCATTATGCCCTAACAATTTGGCATTATTATATGACCGATCTCATCCAATCCCTTCCACCCCTCTCAGCCTACAGCGGTGTTTACTCACACATGGACGGGGGAATCATGGATGATTGATGGAGAAGAGGTGGCAGTGACGATGGCGATGATCTCCTTCGAATCCCCGTCCCGGCAGGGTGCCAGAACAGGAACTTCTGATCTCCGAATTGGGTTTCGAGGTGGCGGCGGAGCTCTGTGGTGTTTCTGTGAAATATGATGAACCCCCTGTTGTTTTAGGGTTACGAGCGATAAGTAGTCGAAAGGGGAGCCCGAGGGGGGGCCTGGGGGGGGGCCACACCACCAGGTGGCGCGGCCTAGGGGGGCGCGCCCAGGGGTGGTGTGGCCCCTCCTGGCCCCTCTCCGGGACTACTTCTGGATAAAGTGTACCCACTTGCCCTTAAGAATGGAGTAAAACATAAATGCTAGGGCACCTCTGAAGTTCAAATGAAGACTAGAAGTAAAGATATCAAAGATACAAGCATCAAAGTTATACCACAATCAACCGTGTTCAAGGACAAGCACATTACATTAAGAATGACAGCCATGCTCTCAAGAAGGTGCATAAAATGAGAAGGTGAAGACTCAGCATAAAAATAAAAGAAAGGCCCTTCGCAGAGGGAAGCATGGATTAACTCTTGGCTAGAGCTTTTTATTTTATTAAACCGACGTATTGAAAACATTTTTTAGAGAGGTGTATGCTTATGTGAACGAATAGTAAACAGACAATACAGTATGTTGATGACCCACAAGTATAGGGGATTGCAACAGTCTTCGAGGGAAGTAAAACCCAAATTTATTGATTCGACACAAGGGGAGCCAAAGAATATTTGTGAGCCTTAACAAGTGAGTTGTCAATTCACCTGCACCTGAAAGTACTTTTGTTCGCAGTGGTTTATCAGTAGTAACAATTTTATAGTAGCGGCAGTAGTGAAATAATAGCAGCAGTGAAATGAAAACAACAACAACAATAGTGTTTGAAGTAAACAACGATATTAAATAATGTAGGCATAGGGATAGATGAACGGACGTTGCATGGATAAGATAGTTCATATAATAATCAAGACATGGGAATTGTAGATAAATAAGATAAAGCATCCAAGCACTAAGTAACCATAGGCATGTATTCCGTAAATAGTCGTACGTGCTCGCAATGAGAACTTGCACAACATCTTTTGTCCTACCAGCCCGTTTTCAGCGGGGCCTCAAGGGATCTACTAGTAATTAAGGTGTTCCTTTTAATAGAACACCGGAGCAAAGCATTAACACTCGATGAACACATGTGATCCTCGCATCACAGCCATCCCCTTCGGTTGTCCCAATTTCTGTCACTTCGGGGCCTCGGGTTCCGGACAACAATATGTGTAAACAACTTGCAGGTATGATCAATAAACAATAATTATCATCGTGATTCAGTAACATGTTCAGATCTGAGATCATGGCACTCGGGCCCAAAGTGGCAAGCATTAAGCATAACAAGTTGCAACAATGTCGATAGCACCAATAGAGGATACTAGGTACTATGCCCTAACAATCACGACATTATTACATGAACGATCTCATCCAATCCCTACCATCCCCTTCAGCCTACAGCGGGGGAATTAATCACACACGGATGGGGAAACATGGATGGTCGATGGACATGCGTTGGTGATGACGATGGCGATGATCTCCTCCACTTCCACGTCCCGGCAGGGTGCCAGAAGAGGAACTTCTGATCCCCGAATCGAGGTTCGGGGTGGCGGCGGAGCTACGGACTTCTTTCTGGAAAACTATCGAACCCCCTCGTGTTTTAGGGTTGAAGGCTATTTGTAGTCGAAAGGGGAGACCGAGAGGGTGTGGGAGTGGCCCACACCACCTGCTGGCGTGTCCTAGGGGGGAGCCGGGGGTGGTTTGGCCACCTCCTGGCCCCTCTCCGGGTCTCCTTCTTGCTCCCAGGGTCTTCTGGTGTTTTAGGGACAATGGGGTCTTTTCTAGGAAATTTCTCGAAAGTTGATTTTTCTGCACAAAAACGAGACGCCAAAGTAATGCTGCTGAAAACAGCGTTAGGCCGTGTTAGTTGCATTCAAAACACACAAGTTTAGAGGCAAACAATAGGAAAATTGTTCGAAAAAGGAGATACGTTTTCGATGTATCATACGTCACAAGCCAACTAGACTTCACAAGAGCGGCTCCCATAGAAGGACGCATCTGGTTAGAAGGTCATCCCTGTTTCTCTTTTGTTTACACAATTATGATTTGACTGATAAATCAGGGGCAAAAATAGTGAAGAGAATTTGTTGTATTAATTTGGGGCTGGGCACCCCGCTGCAAGCTCTTCTATAAATTGGATAAGCGGATGAAGCCACTAGTCCAGGGTGTGAAATCCAATCAACAAGTTAGATAAACATTGTCTATTTACTTCCTCATGAGCTAAAACAGGGGCACAAAACAAGAATAATTTTTGAAAGTTTTAAAGGTAGCACTTGAGAAATTTACTTGGAGTGGCGGTTAAATACCACATGTAGGTAGGTATGGTGGACACATTTGGCATACTTTTGGTTTTGGGAGTTGGATGCACGAGTAGAAATCATACTCAGTACAGGTGAAGGCTAGCAATAGACGGAGAGCGACAATCAAGAGAGCAAAAACTATCATAATCATGCTTGCGACAAAACAAAATTAACAGGGGCATAAAAGTGATACAAATACTCTAAGACAAAATAAACCATTGAGGCTTAATTGACTTTTTGTTTTCAGTCATATGCATGCGTGAGCATGTGCCAAATCGATTCAAGCGAAACAATCAGAGGGAGATACCACAATGTCATACCCTTCTATGAATAAAACAATGCAAGCAAACATTTATACGACATGCTATCTAATATTAATAAGTTGGAACTAAACATGTGAGAGCACGAACTACTAAGCGTCAATTAAATAACATACACCATACACGAACAAACTAAACATGTCCACATGGATGAGTATATGTACAAAAATAAAACAAATAGAGTTCATACCAGCCTCTCACCACAACTTGAATTATTGTAAATAGTCACTATTGCTCTTCACTCGTGTGGATTGAATAATATAGAATGATAACCAAGCTCCAGCAGAGACACGGAATACTGATGAACTCTGCAACAAAATTTACAAAATGAAAGAAGAACGACAAATATTTTTGGGTTTTCGAATATTAAAACAAGAACAGAAGGAAACAAGCAAACAAAGCAAAATATTTTTCGAATTTTGAATTTTAAACCGAAACGAGAAAGGAAAGCAAACAAACAAAAAAACTAAAAAAAGAAAATAAAAAGAAACAACAGAAATATTTTTGGTCTTTTTGTGTTTGGGAAAGCAAGAACAAAACAATAAAAACAAAAAGAAGCGAAAGAAATGAAAACAAACGGAAGAAACGAAAACATGAATATATAAAGAACCGACATAAATATTATATATAGATGAGTGTGATGTCTGTATACCTCCCCTAAGCTTAGGCTTTTGGCCTAAGTGGAGATCAATACCAAGCGGGCCATGAGGTGGCGCCCCCGTAGTTCGTCGAGGATCAGTGATACGTCATAAATGTATCCTTAATTTCTGATGTTCCATGTTGTTTCCCACATGTTTTGCTTACACTTTATGTCATTTTTATCGATTTCCCGGGACTAACCTATTGATAAGATACCACAGAGCCAGTTCCTGTTTTCTGCTGTTTTTAGTTTCAGAAAAGTTGTTCTGGAAATATTCTCGGAATTGGATGATTCGAAAGCCAGAAGTCTTAGAAGTCCCAGAAGCATCCAGAAGTCCCGAAGAGGCCTGGAGGGGGGCCATAGGGTGGCACACCACCCCCTGGTCGTGCCACCTGGTGGTGTGGGCCCCCTGGCCACCCCCCGGCATCGCCCTTTCGCCTATATATACTCCCCGATGCATAAACCCTAGAAGGATCGACCTTTTCCACAAAATACATCTGTAGCTCCGTCGCTGCCGCCGATAAGTTTCGGGGGACAGATATCTGTTCTGGCACCCTGTCGGGACGGGGAAGTGCCTCTGGAAGCCATCTCCATCGACTCCACCACCATCTCCATCGCCGTTGCTGTCTCCTATGATGAGGAGGGAGTAGTTCTCCCCCGAGGCTGAGGGCTCTACCTGTAGCTATGTGGTTCATCTCTCTCTCCCATGGTGTTATCTATATGTGATCGTGAGCTTTGCAATCTGGATGAATAAGTAGATGTTACTCTTCATCTTTTGCTACTCAAGTGCTTTATTAATATGAACTTTGGAGTCACCTTGTCCCGCGGTGTGAAGATGACAGTGTGCACATCGTGTGTGTATCCTCTATGAATTGTGGTGTTTGTCTAGTACCTTCTGGGGCGCTCATAGTGACAGCGTGGGGTTAACTAGACATGGGAATGCCTACTTTAAGGAATGCTTTTTGTAGGCCTATGCAATGATTAGTGTTCGTTATCAAACCGGAGTGGTTAAGAATAGCATAGTGAAGAGAAGATATCTAGTTATTCAATTATGTGATCATTGTTGAGAGTGTCCTCTAGTGGAAGTAGGAACCCTAGGCCTTGTTTGCAAGCATTGAAACACCATTTTCTGCCTGTTCTACTACATGTTTGCTTGCTGCCATATTTATTTCAGATTGCTATTATTACTTATAACCATCCATATTACTCGAATTTCACTATCTCTTCGCCGAACTAGTGCACCTATATACCTGACAAGTATATTGGGTGTGTTGAGGACACAAGATACTTCTTCTATCTTAATTGCAGGGTTGCTTGAGAGGGATATCTTTGACCTCTACCTCCCTGAGTTCGATCAACCATGGGTGATCCACTTAAGGGAAACTTGCTACTGTTCTACAAACCTCTGCACTTGGAGGCCCAATAATGTCTACAAGAATAGAAGCGTGCGTAGATATCAAGCTCTTTTCTGGCGCCGTTGCCGGGGAGGTAAGGTAAAAGGCACTCACATCCTCGGGTGTGAGTGCTCGAAGTTATTTCCTTTAGATTCTGCAATTATATCTTTTTGTTTCTTGTTTTCACTAGTTAGGCTTATTTTTACTCGCTTCTTGTTTTTATTTTTTACTAGTAGTATTAATGGAAAACAACAAAAATATGAGAGAGCTTTATAATATTTATCTTGAGTTAGGACAAGAAGTCTTTGAAGATAAAATAAAAAAACCTATGGAGCTTTATGTGCATGCTAATAGCAATGTTATTAGTATGAATTCTTTGAACACCATTATTGCTAATGCTACGGAAAAGTCTAAGCTTGGGGAATCTAGTTTTGATGAATATGATATTTTTAGTCCCCCATGTTTTGAGGAGGAAATTTTCTTTGATGATATCTTGCCTCCAATATATGATGATTATAATGATTGTGGTATTCTAGTTCCACCAGTTTACAATGATGAATATGATATTTTCAGTCCACCTACTATTGAGGAAAAAATTAATTACGATTCAATATGCCTTCTATATTTAATGACTATGGTGATGAGAATGATAATGATATCTATTTTGTTTAATTTGCTCTATTAATAAGAATGACTATGCTTATGTGGAGAGCATTAATTCTTTTATGCATGTGGATCATGATAAGAATGTTTCTTATGATAGTTATATTGTTAATTTTATTCATGATGCTACTGAAAGTTATTATGACAGAGGGAAACATGGTTTTATGCCTCTCAATAATATTAAGTTTCCCCTCTTTATGTTGAAATTTTTGAAGTTGCACTTATTTTGTCTTCCTATGCTAGTCACTTTCTGCTTCGTTGACTTGTTTTTCGACAAGATTCTTTTTCATAGGAAGTGGGTTAGGCTTAAATGTGTTTTATATTTTCTTCTTGATGCTCTCTTATTGTGCTTCAACTCTTATTCTTATGTGAGCATCTTTTAAAAATCACTATGCCCAGCTGAAAGGCGTTAAAGAAAAGCGCTACCGGGAGACAACCCGTTTTATTTCGCCATTTTCAACCTGTTTTCTTTTGTTTTCTTTGCACCTGGGTGTTGTCTATTTCTTTAGCAACCCCGCTGTATATTTTCTTTTGTGTTTTTGTTGAGCCAAGTAAAGCCTCTAGTGGAAAGTTGAGGCTATATTTCGGATTTCTGCGCAGGAAACAGATTTATGTTGTCCACTGTTTATTCCGTATAAAATCAGAGAAAACTCAAAATGATCTGAGTTTTTTTGTGCGTAGTCCTGGGCTGTATACGCAACTTTTCTTAGTTTACCACTTTTTGATTTGAGAAACATAAGATTTTCGAAAAAAATCATTTTTACCTGCTGTCCTGTTTTGATAGATTTCTGCCAATAATTGCATTTTCATCTTAATCTCTTTCTTTTGGTGTTCTTTTGAGAAAAAGAATTTTAAAAGAAGTTGTGACAGTAGCTAATGTGTTTATGAGTGTTAGGATTGTATTGAAACTGAACCATGTGAATTTATTATTTCGATTTGCACTAACGTTGCTAATGAAGATTTTGAGAAGTTTGGTGTGAAGGAAGTTTTCAAGGGTCAAGAGAAGAGGATGATATGACGTGATTAAGAATACTGAAGAGCCTAAGATTGGGGATTCCCCGGAGGTACATACCAGCAAATTCCAAGAAGACTCAAGCGTCTAAGCTTCGGGATGCCCAAGGCATCCCCTTCTTCATCGACAAATTATCAGGTCACTTCTAGTGAAACTATATTTTTATTCAGTCACATCTTATGTGCTTTACTTGGAGCGTCTTTTATTTTCGTTTTCAGTTTATTTGGTTTTATTTGCTGTAATAAATGGTTGATCTTATCATACTTGTGTGGGAGAGAGACATTCTCCGTTTTCATTGCTTAGAACACTCTAGTTTTCATTCTTATTGTTCTGTGAGTGTTCACTTTTTGCTAGTACTGCGTTTAGCCTTTGTTTTCATGCATCTCTTATTCAGAACTGTTAGTTTTAGTAGTGTTATGTGAGTGCTCTCATATTTTATTTCTGTATCATGTAGAGTATTTTTGTTAAAACATATCTTGTATGGTGCTTGTTGGGAAAAGAAAATGTTGGTTGAAGTAGAATTTTTAATGGTGCAAGTAGAAGCTTGTATAGACTATGGCTAGAACTTTTTCATATCATGCTAGATGTTATTTTAGTTTTAAATCCTTGTGGTTATTGAGTCGCATGATTAGCCTCAAACAGCTGAGAGTGTTTAATGTGTCATTGAAAGATTTATGAGTTGTTCTTGTAGTGTTGAAGCATAAATTTATGGTATTCTCTTTCGAATGTTTTATTTGGTTGACTTGGCGCATGCTCACACCATGTTTATGACTATGAACCAGTCACTAATAGCCTCTATGATCATTTAGTTTTTGAACGTGTGATACCGCTTATGCTTTAATTAATGATGTTTATGTCGCTAAGCATGATTGTGGATCTTATGCTCTCTTGATTTGTCGCTTCCAGACTTTTGCTAGCCTCCACCTGTACTGAGTATGAGCTCTACTCGTGCATCCGTCTCCCTAAAACCAAGTTTTTCCCATTGTGTCCACCATACATACCTACATGTGGTATTTAACTACCACTCCAAGTAAATTTCTCATGTGTTACCTTTAAAACCTCCAAAATTACTCCTGCTTTATGTTCCTGTGTTTGCTCATGAGGATGTAAATAGAGAATATTTATCTCACTTGTTGATTGGATTTCACACCCTGGAATAGTGGCTTCATCCATAGAAGAGTTGGCAGCAGGGTTCCCAACCCCAAATTAATACACACAAAATCTCTTCACTATTTTTGCCCCTGATTTATGAGTCAAAGCATAATTGTGTAAACAAAAGAGAAAGAGGGATGATCTTCTATACCAGTTGCGTCCTTCATATGGGAGCCGCTCTTGTGGAATCTAGTTGGCTTGTGACGTACTGTATTTTCTGTTTACCATTCGTTGACATTAGCATACATCTCCCAAAATAGAGACACTCCTCCATGGTATGTGATTGTTGGCAGGCACCCGAGGATTTGGTTAGCCATGGTTTATGAAAGATGGATGGGAGGAGTGGAAAACTTTTAATAACTCTGTTTAATAAAATAAGAAGCTCTAGCACATGAGTGATCCCTACTTCCCTCTGCGAAGGGCCTTTCTTTTACTTTTATGTTAAGTCTCCATCTTCTAACTTTGTGCACAGTTGAGATAGCATTTTTGCCATTCTGAGTTTTATGTGCATTTGTCCCAGAAACATTATTAATTGATTCATGATGTGTTATTGCTTGTTCTCAAATTATTTGCTCTAGTCTTCCTCATGAACTTTGAAGATGTCCTGGCATTTATGTTTTGCCCCACTCTTAAGGACTAGCAAAATATCACGTTGCCATGCTTTCTCTATACTTGAAACAAACATATATCTTTATTTGCATTGTTATTCATGACCTTTTATTTGAGATACTTCTCATGATTCAATGTGATTGCTATGCTTTATTATTAAAGTTCTATTTATCATGTTTGTGTTAAAGTTATGTGATCTCAGCTTACATATGCTTTTACATATTATGATCAAGATTGTGTGGTAGCATGTCACCTGAGAAATTATTTTATTTTATCGTTTACCTACTCAAGGACGAGTAGGAACTAAGCTTGGGGATGCTTGATACGTCATAAACGTATCCTTAATTTCTGATGTTCCATGTTGTTTTCATGTTGTTTCCCACATGTTTTCCTTACACTTTATGTCATTTTTATCGATTTCCCGGGACTAACCTATTGATAAGATGCCACATAGCCAGTTCCTGTTTTCTGTTGTTTTTAGTTCTAGAAAAGTTATTCTGGAAATATTCTTGGAATTGGATGATTCGAAAGCCAGAAGTATTAGAAGTCCCGGAAGCATCCAGAAGTCCCGAAGAGCCCCGGAGGGGGGGGCACAGGGTGGCGCTACCACCCCCCAGGCCGCGCCACCTGGTGGTGTGGGCCCCCTGGCGACCCCCTCGGCATCGCCCTTTCGCCTATATATATACTCCCCGATGCATAAACCCTAGAAGGATCGACCTTTTCCACAAAATACATCCGTAGCTCTGCCGCCGACAAGTTTCGGGGGACAGATCTCTGTTCTGGCACCCTGCCGGGACGGGGAAGTGCCCCCGAAAGCCATCTCCATCGAATCCACCACCATCTCCATCGCCGTTGTTGTCTCCTATGATGAGGAGGGAGTAGTTATCCCCCGAGGCTGAGGGCTCTACATGTAGCTATGTGGTTCATCTCTCTCTCCCATGGTGTGATCTATATGTGGCTGTGAGCCTTGTAATCTAGTTGAATAAGTATATGTTACTCTTCATCTTTTGCTACTCAAGTGCTTTATTAATATGAACTTTGGAGTCATCTTGTCCCGCGATGCGAAGGTGACAGTGTGCACATCGTGTGTGTCTCCTCTATGAATTGTGGTGTTTGTCTAGTACCTTCTGGGGCGCTCATAATGACAGCGTGGGGTTAACTAGACATGGGAATGCCTACTTTAAGGAATGCTTTTTGCAAGCCTACGCAATGATTAGGGTTCGTTATCCAACCGGAGTGGTTAAGAGTAGCATAGTGAAGAGAAGATATCTAGTTATTCAATTATGTGATCATTGTTGAGAGTATCCTCTAGTGAAAGTAGGATCCCTAGGCCTTGTTTCCAAGCATTGAAACACCGTTTTCTGCCTGTTCTGCTACATGTTTGCTTGCTGCCATATTTATTTCAGATTGCTATTATTACTTATAACCATCCATATTACTCGCATTTCACTATCTCTTCACTGAACTAGTGCACCTATATACCTAACAAGTATATTGAGTGTGTTGGGGACACAAGAGAATTCTTGTATCTTAATTGCAGGGTTGCTTGAGAGAGATATCTTTGATCTCTACCTCCCTAAGTTCGATAAACCTTGGGTGATCCACTTAAGGGAAACTTGATGCTGTTCTACAAACCTCTGCACTTGGAGTCCCAACACTGTCTACAAGAATAGAAGAGTGCGTAGACATCAATGAGCCCACCTCCTGAAATGTGCTCGAGGACGCCCCGGTGTACTGCATGGTGTAGTCCTCGAAAGGCGCATTCCACCTCATTTGTTGCCTATGGAACTCCATCAAGCGCAGCTGCTCATCTAGATCTCCCTTTGGGCGCGACCATGGCATCCTGTCAACTTTCAACAAAACAGGTTGCGGCAAAATAACTTCCCTCTCATCTCCGTCAATAAATAAAACTCTATATACTAAATGTTCGGCAGTAAAGTTAGCAGTAATAAAATGATGAGCCTTCATGGCAACAAGATTAAGTCTATAAGGAGCTATCAATTCATCATGGGAAGCAGTAGGAAAGCCTAGAGAAGTTGCTATTTGTGTAGCAATAATGCCCCCATAAATGGGTCCCTTAGCAACTAGGCGGCGAGTAATGAGAGAACCAAGGTTATACTTGTTGCTACGGTTAAGTGCAGTAGCAAGAAAAACAAGATGATACTTTGAAATGTTGCTAGTTTTCTCCCTACCAAGGATACTAGTAGCAAGATAGTAAGTAAAATATCTGATAGCAGGAAGCTGAATGTTCCTTATCTTCCCGCGCTGAGTGGAGCGACAATCATCATTGGTAACTCCTCGACAGAGCTCCATAATATCAGCGGGTCTCTCCTAAATCTTGCACGCTGTCCCAAAGGCGTTGATACCTATTATGTTGGAAAACTCTCCAAGGACAGGGAAAAGGGACTATCATATATCTTAAAAGCAACAATTGGGTTATATGGTGAGTTATGAAATCTAAAACTCTCAACAAAAGTCTTTGCCAGAATAGCATATTGGGGACTTTCATCATACATGTAGTTGGTTAAACCAAACCTTTCAATCAGCATCAAGAAGTCATGAAGTATACCTGCACCTCTCAAAAATTTATAGCAAGGGAAACTAGCTGGATTAGCAATTCCATCGCCTCCCGCATCATCGATGCTTGGTGCAATAAGGTCTTCATTATAGGATGGCCTCAATAGAGTAGATAAACGTGAGGGCCTTGTTCTTCTAGGTGCATCACTCCTAAATATTTCTCTATAGTTGTGGATGTCCATTTCTAAAAAAAATCAACAATCATCACAAAAAATAGGTTTCAAGCAACTATAAGATGAAAACTACTATAGAGACTTATAGGAGAGCTAAACATGCACCAAAAATATATTATTTCAGCTTAAATCAAGCATGCAAACTCACATAAGCTTTCACCTACAGTACCAAAATACTCAAGAAATACTCCACTAAACAAAATTCTACTTGGATAATTGGAGGAGTCACATACCGGAGAGCAAATGCAACAATTTTCAGCAACAATGGTGGGCTGAGCAAAGAGATCGAAAAATCTCGAGGAAGAACTGCAAGAACTTGGGTTCCAGGAAATGTTTTGAGTTTGGGGTGAGAGAAGAGAATCTTTTGCAGGGGAGAGAGTTAGTGGAGGGCCAGGGGGCGCACACCATGCCCTGGCGCCACCAGGGGCTGGCCACGCCACCCTATGGTGTGCCTAACTTGTGGGCCCCCTAGGGTCTCCCAGTTGGCTCTCTGCCTCATTTTTGACATAAACATTATTATTATTATTCTGGAATTTTTCGAGAAACTTTTTTTTGAGGTTTTTTTTCAGAATTATATAATTAATTTAAAACCCAGAAAAAATGTGGAAAGGTGGAAAACAAAAACAAAACCAGAACTACAGAGGTTCTATGACACTCCAATAGGTAAATAACCAAATAAAACAAAGGTGGAAGTGGTGAAAAAAAAAGTATGGTTGGTAAAAAAATGCATAACCACAGTAATCAGGATGAAAACATGACTATGGATGGTGGAAAACATAATACTACTAAAGTAGCAAAGTGATAACATGGTGAAAACATAACGGGGAAGGTGAAAACATAGTGAAAACATTGTTCACTTCATTCAGAATCACTTTGTTAACATGGTTGATCAAGTCTTGTTACCAAAATAATTTTTATATGAAACAATACTTTTCTTAACACTAAATACTTATGTTACCTCAACCTTGATAAACATAGTCCCAATCATAATAATTTCATATTCTTTTGGTGGCATTGGAATGGGACAATAAAATTCTCCAATCTTGATGGTCTCAATATTTTCAATTGCATTTAGACCATATCTTCTATCAATCTTCTTGGGAAAATAAACAATATGCTCTTTATCATTAACATTGAAAGTTTATTTTCCTTGGTTGCAATCAATAACAGCCCCTCAGTGTTAAGAAAAGGTCTCCCAAGAATAATAGACATATTATCATCTTCATGCATTTGCAACACAACAAAGTCGGTTAATATTTAACAATTATTAGCCACTTGAACATGAACATTCTCACATATGTCAACAGGGATAGCAGTAATTTATCAGCCATTTGCAAAGATATATCAGTATGTATCAATTTTTCCAAAGAGAGTCTCTTATAGAGAGAAAAAGGCATAACACTAACTCTAGCTTCCAAGTCACATAAAGCAGTTCTAACATAATTATTTTTAATAGAACAAGGAATAGTGGGTATACCAGGATCTCCAAGCTTCTTTGGAACCTTACCATTAAAATAATAATTAGCAAGCATAGTCGAAGTTTCCTCATTAGGAATTTTCCTTTTGTTAGAGACAATATCTTTCATATACTTTGAATAAGGAGGCCGTTTAATAGCATCAGTCAAGGGAATTTGCAAAAACAAGGTTTTATCCACTCACATAATTTATTATAATGTTGTTCTTCCTTTGATTTGTGTTTCTTATTAGGGAAAGGCATTGCTTTTTGTACCAAAGGCTCTCTTTCAGTACCATGTTTATTAGCAATGAAATCCTCCTTAGTATACTTCCCAGTTTAGTTTGCTTATCAGGTTCAGCTACAGTTTCTTCTTTATCAGAAAAACACTTTTATCATTACCACTTTCAGTTTCAGCATCAGAAATAGATATACTATTAGGATCTTTAGCAGGTTCAGGAGATTCTACAACAGTTTTATGTCTCTTCTTCTTTTTCTTAGAATGAGAACTATTGCTTTTAGGTTGTTGAGAATCTTGTTCAATTCTTTTAGGATGTCCTTCAGGATACAAGGGATCCTGAGTAGAAACGCCACTTCTAGTAATTATTTCACAAGCATGTTTTTTTCTAGAAGCATTAGCTAGCATATCTTTTTACACTTTAGTGAGTTGATCAATTTGAGTTTGAACCATATGAAAATGTTTAACAACCATTTTAACATCATTAGAGTTCTCTCAATAATACCATGCAAATTAGCAATAGCTCTAGATTTTTCCAAAAGATGATTTTGCACTCTCATATTAAAGTTGTCTTCCTTAACAACATAATTATCAAATTCATCTAGGCATTGATCAGGTGGTTTAGAATAGGGAATAAATCTATTATCAAAGTATTGGAGAGAGTGTACCTCAACTGTTGATGGGTGAGGAATTGGCTTACGTAATTTTTCTATAGGAGGTAGATTCTTCACATCTTCAGATGTAATACCCTAAGAGATTTCTTGGCTTCCTTCATCACTTCATCATTTAATTCAATCACCCCTCTCTTCTTGGGTGTTGGTATTGGTGTTGGCTCTGGTGTAGGAGGCTCATGTATAGTCCAATCGTCATTATTTTTGGCTATTTTAGCCATTAATTCCTCAGCTTCTTATGGAGTTCTTTTCCTGAAAACATAACCAACACAACTATCCGTGTATGTCCTAGATTCAACAGTTAGTCCATTATAAAATATATCTAGGAGCTCACTTTTAGGTAATGGAATGCCAGGGCTAGCTCTTATTAAAGAACAAAACCTTGACCAAGATTCAGGCAATTTCTCTCCTTCAATTTGCTCAAAGTTAAAGATATCTTGCACAAAAGCATGTTTAGCACTAGTAGGAAAATATTTTTAAAAGAAAGAATTAACCAAATCCATAGGACTAGTAATAGATCCAGGTGAAAGATTGTTAAACCAAGTTTTAGCCTCATCTTTCAATGAGAAAGGGAAGATCTTGGTAACAAAGTGAGTACGCAACTTAGTACCATCAGAAAATAAACTACTCAAAGAAGAAAGCTCATTCATGTGTTCCATAGAACATTTACTTTCAGTTCCACAAAAAGGTTCCTTCTCAACAGTAGATATGTAAGATAAATCTAGAGAGGAATCATAATCCTTATCTCTAATGTGTGTGGGAGATGTAGCAAACTTAGCATCAAGAGAAGATTAATATTTTACAACATGTCTTGCAAGAAGACTCTTAAGAGCACTTTCACTAGTAGTAGCATGAGCTTCCTTAATAAAGTCATCATTAATTTCAATATAGGTTTCATCAAGATCATCACTAGAAATATCAGGTGAATTAACAGGTGTACCAATATTTTCAACAAGAATTTCAGCACTTTCAATTTGTTTAGATTTATCAATTGTAGCATCTAAGAAAGGACCTAGTGAACCAGTATCATCAAGAATAGTAGAAGCATCATCAATAGTATCAGAAACATTTTCAGTCTTAGCAGAAGTAACAGTGTGTGTAGCATGTGGTGGTGTAAGAAGCTTACTCATAACAGATGGTGAATCAAGAGCAACAGAGGTGTTCAGAGTTGTACCTCTCCTTGTAGTGGATGGTAATATAGGAACTTTTCCATCATGAGTCTTGACCATGATGAAAGGATTGCAGCAAAATATATCACGTTCAAGCGAGCAAATAAATAAAGCTATGCTCCCCGGCAACGGCGCCAGAAAATAGTCTTGATGACCCACAAGTATAGGGGATCGCAACAGTCTTCGAGGGAAGCAAAACCCAAATTTATTGATTCGACACAAGGGGAGCCAAATAATATTTATAAGCCTTAACAACTGAGTTGTCAATTCAGATGCACCTGAAAGTAGACTTGCTGGCAACAATTTATCAGTAGTAAAAGTTTTATAGAAGCAGTAGTAGTAAAATAACAGCAGGAATAAAATAGTAACATCAATAGCAATCGCGGAAAACAGCGGGATTAAAGTACTGTAGGCATAGAGAGTGGATGAATGGGCACTGCATGGATAAGATAGTTCATATAATAATCAAAACATGGGCATTTCATATATATAATAAGAAAGCATCCAAGTTCTAGGCAAACCATAAGCATGTGTTCCAATATAGTCATACGTGCTCGCAATGAGAAATTTGCACACCATCTTTTGTCTTACCAGCCCGTGGCAGCGGGGCCTCTAGGGAAACTACTGGTAATTAAGGTGTTCCTTTTAGTAAAGCTCCGGAGGAAAGCATTAACACTCCATGAACACACGTGATCCTCACATCGCAGCCATCCCCTCCGGTTGTCCCAATTGCTGTCACTTTGGGGCCTCGGGTTTCGGACAACGACATGTTTAAACAACTTGCATATATGATCAAGTAACAAAATTATACTCATGAAACAATAACATATTCAGATCTGAGATCATGGCACTCGGGCCCTAGTGACAAGCATTAAGAATAACAAGTTGCAACAACAGTAAAAAAACACTAACAATGGATACTAGGCACTATGCCCTAACAATATGGCATTATTACATGATCGATCTCATCCAATCCCTTCCATCCCTCTCAGCCTATAGCAGTGTTTACTCACACACGGATGGGAGAATCATGGATGGTTGATGGAGAAGAGGTGGCGGTGATGATGGTGATGATCTCCTTCGAATCCCCGTCCCGACAGGGTGCCAGAACATGAACTTATGATCCCCGAATTGGGGTTCAAGGTGGCGGCGGTGCTGTGTGGTGTTTCTGTGAAATATGACGAACTCCTGTTGTTTTAGGGTTACGTGCGATAAGTAGTCGAAAGGGGAGCCCGAGGGGGTGCCTGGGAGCCCCACACCACCAGGTGGCGCGTCCTAGGTGTGGGGCGCCCAGGGGTGGTATGGCCCCCTCCTGGCTCCTTTCCAGGACTACTTCTGGCTCCGGGGGTCTTCAGGTGTTTTAAGGTCTTTGGGATCTTTTCTGGGCATTTTCCCGAAAGTTGATTTTTCTGTACAAAAACAAGACACCGGGCCAATTCTGCTAAAAATAGTGTTAGTCCGTGTTAGGTGTATCCAAAACTCACAAGTTTAGAGGCAAACAATAGCAAAAGTGTTCGGAAAAGGAGGTACATTTTGGATATATCATTGTGTGGCGCTTAGTGGGCGCCGTGGGGGCCAAGGATTTCGTCGCATTGGGCACAGTGGGCGTCGTGGACGACGATCCGTCTGCACTGATATGGCATAAACATATCCTTAATTTCTGTTGTTCCATGTTGGTTGCATGTTATTTCCTACATGTTTTCCTTACACTTTATTTCATTTTATCGATTTTTCGGGACTAACTATTGACAAGATGCCATAGAGCCAGTTCCTGTTTTCTGCTGTTTTTTGTTTCAGAAAAGTTGTTCTGTAAATATTATCGGAATTGGACGATTCAAAAGCCAGAAGTCTTAGAAGTCCCGAAGAGTCAAGGAAGTCCGAAGGAGACCTGGAGGGAGGTCCCGGAGCCCCCACACCATGCCTGGATGCAGGTGGGCCCCTGACCGCGCCTGGGGGTGGTGTGGGGCCCTCGGGCGCCCACCGCCATTGCCCTTTCGCCTATATATGCCCCCCGATGCATCAACCCTAAATCAACTAGCCTTTTCCACCAAAAACATCCGTAGCTCCGCTGCCGCCGCCGACAAGTTTTGGGGGGCATAAATCTCCGTTCCGGCACCCTGTCGGGACGGGGAAGTGCCCTCGGAGCCATCTCCATCGACTCCACCGCCATCTCCATCGCCGTTGCTGTCTCCTATGATGAGGAGGGAGTAGTTCTCCCCTGGGGCGGAGGGCTTTACCGGTAGCTATGTGTCTCATCTCTCTCTCGCATGGTGCGATCTTTATGTGATCATGAGCTTTGTAATCTAGTTGAATATGTAGATGTACTCTTCATCTATTATGCTACTAAAGGGGTTTTGTTATGAGATCTCCGTAGACACTTTGATCACCATGTAAAGGTGACAGTGTGTGCATCGTGTGGTTTAGCATTATATTTATATCTTGTCTTGGATGACCCTATGAAATTGTGGTGTTTGTCTAGTACCTTCTAGGGCGCTCATAGTGACAGCGTGGGTTAACTAGATACGGGAATGCGACTTTAAGGTGTGCTTTGTACTCCTACGCAATGAATTAGTGTTCGTTATTCAACCGAAGAGTGCTTCGGAGTAGCATAGTGAAGAGAGATATTTTTGCATTCAATTATGTTATTATAGTTGAGAGTGTTCACTAGTGAAAGTATGATCCCTAGGCCTTGTTTTCAAGCATTGAAATACCGTTTACATTTAGTTCTGCTATATGTTTGCTTGCTTCCATTTTTATTTTAGATTGATAATATCAGTTATAACCATCCATACAACTTGTATTTCACTATCTCTTCGCCGAACTAGTGCACCTATACAACTGACAATTGTATAAGGTGTGTGGGGGACACAAGAGACTTATTGTATCATAATTGCATGGTTGCTTGAGAGGGATACCTTTGAACTCTTCCTCCCCGAGTTTGATAAACCTTGGGTAATCCACTTAACGGAAACTTACTGCTGTTCTACAAACCTCTGCACTTGGAGGCCCAACACTGTCTACAAGAATAGAAGCGTGCTTAGACATCAATCTCTTTTCTGGCGCCATTGCCGGGGAGGTAAGGTAAAAGGTACTCACATCCTCGGGTGTGAGTGCTCAAAGTTATTTCCTTTAGATTATGTAATTATATCTTTTTGTTTCTTGTTTTTATTTTCACTAGTTAGGCTTAATGGAAAACAACAAAAATATGAGAGAACTTTATAATCTTTATATTGAGTTAGGACATGAAGTGTTCGAAGAGTAAAAAACCTATGGAGCTTTATTTGCATGCTAGTAGCAATGTTATTAGTATGAATTCTTTGAACACCATTATTGCTAATGCTATGGAAAAGTCTAAGCTTCGGGAAGCTAGTTTTGATGAATATGATATTTTTAGTCCCCCAAGTTTTGAGGAGGAAATTTTATTTGATGATACTTTGCCTCCAATATATGATGATTACAATGATGAGCATGCTATTTTCAGTCCACCTACTATTGAGGAGAAAATTAGTTATGATTATGATATGCCTCCTATACTTGATGATTATGGTGATGAGAATGATAATGATAGCTATTTGGTTGAATTTGCTCCCACTACTATTAATAAGAATGACTTTGCTTATGTGGAGAGTATTAATTCTTTTATGCATGTGGCTTATGATAAGAATGTTTTATGTGATAGTTATATTGTTAATTTCATTCATGATGCTACTGAAAGTTTTTATGAGAGAGGGGAACATACTCTTATGCATCTCAACAATATCAAGTTTCCCCTCTTTATGTTGAAATTTTTGAAGTTGCACTTATTTTGTCTTCCTGTGCCAGACACTTTGTGCTTTATTGACTTTTTCTTATACAAGATTCTTTTTCATAGGAAGTGGGTTAGAATTAAATTTCTTTTACATTTGCTTCTTGATGCTCTCTTTTGCTTCAATTCATAATTCTTATGTGAGCATCTTCTCAAATTATCATGCCCTGAAAAGGCTTTAAAGAAAAGCACTTCTTGGGAGATAACCCATGCTTTTATTTTTGCTTTGTTTTTATCTGTTTTCTTTGAGTCAAGGGTTGTATACTTATGTATAAACTCCTTTGTATATTTATTTTTATGTTTTAGTTGTGCCAAGTAAAGTTTCTGACGAGAGTTGGAGTTGGTTTTGGATTTCTGCGCAGAAAACAGATTTTTGCTGTCCACCGTAAATAATCGTATAATTAGGGATATTAAGACAAAAAGGAGCTCTCTCCCGACCTGAGCATCTCTGGCCGTACGATCGCGTTTTCAAGACGAGTTTGACCGTTCGATCTTCTCCACTTACCGCACTGGGCCAAAAATCCCTAAGGATGCTATTCTGGGCCTCAAATTGGACTGTTGTGGTTGACTGGGCCTTAAATGACCCACTAAACCCCAACTGGAACTGAGCGAACCAAATTTTGGTAGGGAAAAGCACGTATCATATAGAACCCTAAAAAATGAACATACCACAGAATGGTTGGGGAGGCCAGGCGGCGATGGAAGAGGATGCGGCAAGATCTCTCCCTTCACAACACCATAGCCATGTCGCCGATTCGGGTCGCTTCCGCTGCCAGTCGGCCAAGCTGGTCAGCGGCATGAGCTAACATCGTTCACCTCAGGTGATATACCGCCATCACAGCTGTTCCACAGTTGGCGCGCGCTAGGGGTCGCCGGCGTGGCTACGGCTAGCCTGCATAACAGGAGCGGCTCCTCGGGTGCCTACCAACGCCAAACCGCGCCTCCTCCTTGAGTACCGCGTCGCCTCGGTATCCCTGTCTCGACTAGCCTATTGTGCAGCTTCCCCATGCACGCCGCCGGTACATGGCCCCGCGTCTGGACCTAACTCAAATTCAGCCTTATAATATCAGTGTTCGGTATCATGTTGCATCTTCATATTGCTCTGATTTCCCTGTTCAGTCATTTTTGTTAGTTTTAGTTAGAACAAAACAGATTCACCATTTTAATCTCGTAATATTTTGCACTTGCTGAAAATTCCAACTATCAGGGCAGTATAAATTAGAAATTTATATATGTACCTACTTTGTGATACCTCTTTTATTGATGATTGATTGTATCGAAACAAAATTGTTTTCACAGACTCCGGTGACCACAAGGATACTCTTGGAGCTCCTCTATGCCATTGCAGGTAGTCAATTGCCTCGTGATTTTTTAAAAAGATTTCATATTCACTTTGTATATAATAACATGCATTTACTTATGCCTGAATTTGGTGGTTTGGATTTAAATTAGGCATTATGATGAAAAAGCCGAGGCAGCACAAGGATTTAAAACTGCCCATGTGTTTCAGAAAGGTGAGGCTGTTTGTAGAATGTTTTAGTTTGAGATGTACCACAATATTATATGTTCCTCTTACAGTGAGTGGTTAAGTTCCACAATATGTTCCTTTGTGTTGCATATCCCTTGTATTAAATAAAGAGACATATGGTTCATTTCCTCAGGGAGACGAAATTATCCTGATGTCTCTCACGTGATGTAGCATATATAGTATGGTATAAAACCAGGGAATGTAGTTTGTCCTAACCTTCCGACAGAAGGGGTATGATATAAAGTGAGAGCACGGTTTGAATCAACCAGTGATGTATGGTAAACAACTTTAGAACGCAATTTGTGCTTCTATATCCCCTCGAAAAGATATAAAGCGAAAGCTCGATTAGAATCATTTGTTCTTTAACAGTCTGATCTACTTTTGCTTACCTGGGACAACAATTTTGCTGGAGAAACCAAGCACGTCTGCTTTCCTTATAGTGGACACCACAGACTCAGCGAAGCAGAGAAGTGCCTCGGTCTATTTTCTCCACACCTATTTCTTATACATGCTTGAATATTTGTTTCTTGCAGGTTATTATCTTTGAGGAGATCAAAGACGCAACATCGAAGTTCTAAGCCCCTATCCCTTTGTTTTCCTTGAAGGCTACCGCTCCGCAACAGAGAAGTATAATCCTTTTGTAGGAGCCACCAACGATTTTTACGGTCTTTCCCTGCCTCGGTGTACTCAATCCAGGTGCCATCTTCTCCCAAAATCTCGCTATCTCATTGTCTCTTTTACACTTTGGCTCAGATTTTTCCTAATTTTTGGTTTGTCACTGGTTAGCTTTATTTGTATGTCGTCGCAGGGATCCTAATTGAACACTGATCCTCCAGTTTTGTGATATAAAGAAATTTCACACCTTTTAAGTGAAAAGACAAGAATAGTTGTAAACTTTTTTCAAATGCTTTGCTGCCGTGTTGAGATTAAATATCTACTAAAAATTTCCAGGTTAGAGCTTGAAATTAAATCAACATCTTCAGTTCATAATTTTTAGAATTTGGATCATACACGAAAAGAAACATACTTGGCGCTCGATTACTTTTCAATTCAGGGGAAGTACTAAATTTTCATTGATATTTATTTATGAGGTCCATTTCTATTTTCCTAGAGTATTGTGGATGCCTCGGGGTTGTCATTACTGGTTTTGAGCACTGTTAAAAAAAATTCTCATCTATGTTTGATGCAGATTTAATGGTGTGCACAAATCTATGGTAATGCTAATAGCTGAACTTTACAGTGCTGCAGGTTGTGCAATACGGATATTAAAGTAACGCTGAATTTAGTTGAATTGTCATCTGCAACCTCTTAAATCCGATGAAATAGATTGTTACTTTTCTATTACCTGAACAACATAGTACTGTAAGATCAGGTGTCATCAAGTTTCCTTACATTGACTGACACGAAGAGCACTTCCATAGTAATCTTTTTGATGAAACATGATGATTACGTTCGGTAGGGTTCTCAACTTGATATCCCAAGGGCACGTAGAATTTGTATCCAAAATCGATTTATAGTATTGTTTCTTGCATATGGAAAAAAATGGATATATACACTCGACGGTCTGATGGGTCGTTTGGTATGTGCTTCTGTATTGACTTATTTACTAGGTGCATGAATGATCCAAGTAGAACATTATTTCGCTAATTTGGGGTGAACAAATTATGTGTTAATTGCTTCAATTTTTTTTTTGCTGTGAACAGGATTTTCTGTCCCTAAAATGTCAATTGAACAATAATTGCAAATATATCATAAGGTAAAGCATCTTGAACCATAATATCGGCATTGTTTAATCGATTCCTCTGTTTTTTTATGGTCCTTAGTGGTTAATATTTTGGACAACTCCATGGTGATTAAGATCTCTGCACATTACGAGATTGGCATGCAAGTACATATACATAGTACTACTCCACTGACTGAACTTTTCTTGTCCTGTACAAATGGCAGGATCAATGCAATAGAGTGTTTCTGTGTTTGGTCTTCTTCTCCTGGAATGGAATCATCAATTATCAGTTTGAAAATTTGGTCTCTTCTATCTTATTTGTGCAAATGGCACCTGATTATCTCCGGAGAAATTAAGAAATGCTTGTGTTTAGTTTACCAAAAGTAGGCAAGTATTACTCAGGCTAAGGTATGAAAAACACGTGGCTTTTGAGATTCTGAAAACTATGAAAGTAATACTACACTTTCTATAAGAGCTCACTGTCTTCCACTCTTTGTTGATATCATTAGCATAATCCTGGTTATGCCATCTCAAGTTTGTGTCGTTACTGTCCTGTTATATTCATTTTGGATATAATAGCTTATTCTCTACAAATGCTACGTACCTTCTTAGTCTTTTAGTTACGGTACTCTTTATGCTAACCAAAATTTTGGTTGAGCTCTTCAGTAAATTACAGATTGTGGATTTAATTTCCAGTCATTGGTTTTTTGGCTATGGGCACCAAAGTTTCTTCTTTATTCAGATGTACTTCTACATTTGTCATATATATTTCACGCATCTCTAGCTAGATGGAGATCCTGCAGCACTGAATCCAGGACGCCCATAAATTATGATCAGTACTTTCTTGAAATTTCTTTTTCGTATATACTTAATTCTAATATCACAATGTACATCCGAGTCTTTTAATTTTATATATCTGCAAATTGAGTTAGCCTTTTCCTCTTCCGTTACCAATAAATATGCCAATTTATGTAAATTTAACTTTCATGTTCTATACCCAATATATTGTGAAAATTCTAACCATTTTATCGCCAAAAGGGACGGGCGCGGCAACGCGCGCCATCATGATCTAGTTCACAGAAAGATCAAAATGACTTGAAACTTTTTGTGCTTATTCCTCAGCTAATTCCTAATTTTTTATTTCTTTAAGTTTTTTATTTGAGCAACGTAAGTGCCCCGAGAAAATTCGTCTTTACAAACTGTTCTGGTTTTGCCAGATTCTGCCATTTTTCTTGCATTTGCTCTTTTATGATGTCAAGTGGATTTTTTTGCTTCACGAAACATCAGTGGATGTAGCTAATATTTAAAAGTATTAATAGCACTTGTGACCATATAGAACCCATGGATTTTTATTGTTGCACTAATCCTCTAATGCGAGTTACTCTTTGAGTGTGGTGTGAAGAAAGTTTTCAAGGGTCAAAAGAAGAGGGTGATATATGTGATCGAGAAGAGTGCAAGGTCAAAGCTTGGGGATTCCCCCGTGGTTCATCCCAGAAATTTCTAAGAAGACTCAAGAATCTAATCTTGGCGATGCCGGGCATCCCCTTCTTCATCAACAATTTATCAGGTCACTTCTAGTGAAACTATATTGTTATTCGGTCACATCATATGAAATTTACTTGGAGCGTCTGTTATTTTTCGTTCTGTTTTCTTTTGTTTTCCTTGCTGAAATAATATCGTTGGAACCTAGCATCCTTGTTTGGGAGAGAGACACACTCATCTTTTTCGTTTGAATACTCGTTATGCCCGTATTCTTAGTTTTTCTTCTAGTTGCTGCAAAAATTCCTGTTTAGCTCTTGTTTTCATTGCATCTCTTATTCAGAGCTGTTAGTTTTAGTAGTGTTATGTTAGTACTCTTATGCTTTCTTGATGTATCATTTAGATTGTTTTTGTTAAAACATATTTTGTATGGTGCTTGTTTGGAAAAAGAAACTGCTGCATTTGGTAGAATTATAAACGATGCAATTAGAAGTTTGTATGGACTATGGATAGACTTTTTCATATCATGCTAGATGTTATTTTAATTCTAAAGTCTAGTGGTGATTTAGTAGCATGATTTGTCTCAAATAGCTGAGAGTGTTTAATGTGCCATTGAAAGAATCATGATTTGTTCTTGTCATATTGAAGCATAAATTTCTGGTGTTCTCCTTTGAATGTTTTATTTGGTTGACTTGGCGCATGCTTACACCCTTTTTATGACTACGAACCAGTCACTAATATCCACTATGATCATTTAGTTTTTGAATGTGTGGTACCACTTATGCTTTGATTAATGATGTTTATGTCGCTATGCATGATTGTGGCCATTACTGCTCTCTTGATTTGTCTCTCCCGGTCTTTTGCTAGGCTCTACCTGTACTGAGTATGAACTCTACTCGTGCATCAAACTCCCAAAAACCAAAGTATGCCCAATGTGTCCACCATATCTACCTACATGTGGTATTTAACTGCCACTCCAAAGTAAATTGCTCATGTGTTACCTTTAAAACTTTCAAAATTACTCTTGTTTTGTGTTTGTGTTTTAGCTCATGAGGACGTAAATAGAGAATCTTTACCTCACTTGTTGATTGGACTTTCACACCCTAGACTAGTGGCTTCACCCGCTTATCCAATTGATAAAAGAGCTGGAAGCGGGGTGCCCAGCCCCAAAATAATACAAACAAATTCTCTTCACTATTTTTGCCCCTGATTTATCAGTCAAATCATAATTGTGTAAACAGAAGAGAAAGAGGGATGACCTTCTACACCAGTTGCGTCCTTCAAATGGGAGCCACTCTTGTGAAGTCTATTTGGCTTGTGACGTACGGTATTTTCTGTTTACCATTCTTTGACATAATCATACACCTCTCTTAAAAAATAGACACTCCTCCACGATATGTGATTGTTGGCAGGCACCCGAGGATTCAGTTAGCCATGGTTTGTGAAAGATGGATGGGAGGAGTGTCAAACATTTTATACCTCCATTTAATAAAATAAAAGCTCTAGCACATGAGTGATCCCTGCTTCCCTCTGCGAAGGGCCTTTCTTTTACTTTTTTATGTTGAGTCTCCATCTTCTAACTTTATGCACAGTTGAGAGAGCATAGTTGCCATTCTGAGTTTTATGTGCACTTATCCCAGAAACATTATTAATTGATTCATGATGTGTTATTGTTTGTTCTCAAATTATTTGTTTTAGTCTTCCTCATAAACTTTAAAGGTGTCCTGGCATTTATCTTTTGCCCCACTCTTAAGGACTAGCAAAATATCACTTTGCCATGCTTTATCTATACTTGAAACAAACATATAACTTTCGATGCATTGTTGTTCATGATCTTTTATTTGTGTTACTTCTCATGATGCAAGGTGATTTCTATGCTTTATTGTTAAAATTTTATTTATCATGCTTGTGTTGAAGTTCTATGATCTCAACTTACATATGATTTTATATTATTGATGATCAAGTTTATGTTGGTAGCATGCCACCTCAGAAATTTTGTGTTTTTATCGTTTACCTACTCGAGGACGAGTAGGAACTAAGCTTGGGGATGTTGATACGTCATAAACGTATCCTTAATTTCTGATGTTCCATGTTGTTTTCATGTTATTTCCTACATGTTTTCCTTACACTTTATGTCATTTTTATCGATTTCACGGAACTAACCTATTGACAAGATGCCACAGAGCCAGTTCCTGTTTTCTGTTGTTTTTAGTTTCAGAAAAGTTGTTCTGGAAATATTCTCGGAATTGGACGATTCAAAAGCCAAAAGTCTTAGAAGTCCCGGAGGGTCAAGGAAGTCCGAACGAGACCCAAAGGGGGGCCCCGGAGCCCCCACACCATGCCTGGGCGCGGGTGGGCCCCTGGCCGCGCCTAGGGGTGGTATGGGGCCCTCGGGCGCCCACCACCATCGCCATTTCGCCTATATATGCCTCCCGATGCATCAACCCTAAATCAACCGGCCTTTTCCAGAAAAAACATCCATAGCTCCGTCGACGCCGCCGGCAAGTTTTGGGGGACAAAAATCTCTGTTCCGACACCCTGTCGGGACGGGGAAGTTCCCCCGGAGCCATCTCCATCGACTCCACCGTCATCTCCATCGCCGTTGCTGTCTCCTATGATATGGAGGGAGTAGTTGTCTCCTGGGGCTGAGGGCTCTACCGGTAGCTACGTGTCTCATCTCTCTCTCCCATGGTGTGATCTTTATGTGATCATGAGCTTTGTAGTCTAGTTAAATATGTAGACGTACTCTTCATCTGTTATGCTACTCAAGTGGTTTTGTTATGAGATCTCCGTAGACACTTTGATCACGGTGTAAAGGTGAAAGTGTGTGCACCGTGTGGTTTAACATGATATTTATATCTTGTGTTGGATGACCCTACAAAATTGTGGTGTTTGTCTAGTACCTTCTAGGGCGCTCATAGTGAAAGCGCGGGGTTAACAATATACGAGAATGCGACTTTAAGGTGTGCTTTGTACCCGTAAGCAATGAATTTGTGTTCGTTATTCAACGGGAGAGTGGTTCAGAGTAGCATAGTGAAGAGAGATATTTATGCATTCAATTACGTTATAATTGTTGAGAGTTTCACTAGTGAAAGTATGATCCCTAGGACTTGTTTTCAAGCATTGAAATACCATTTACATTGAGTTCTGCTATACGTTTGCTTGCTGCCATTTTTATTTCAGATTGCTATTATCACTGTTAACCATCCATACAACTTGTATTTGACTATCTCTTCGTCGAACTAGTGCACCTATACAACTGACAATTGTATAAGGTGTGTTGGGGACACAAGATACTTCTTGTATCGTAATTGCACGGTTGCTTGAGAGGGATACCTTTGACCTCTTCCTCCCTGAGTTCGATAAACCTTGGGTAATCCACTTAACGGAAACTTGCTGCTGTTCTACAAACCTCAGCATTTGGAGGCGCAACATTGTCTACAAGAATAGAAGCGTGCGTATACATCACGCACCGAGTCCCATCTCGGCGTAGATTTGCGCGCGGAGACGCTCGCACGCCGTCTTTGCCAGTGGATCAAGGTTGGACATATGTGTGGTGAGTATCATGAAGTCCCCTTGCCTCTTCTTGTACGCCTCCTTCCCGGGCTCAATATCAATCTTCTTGTCCGTCTTTTTGGAAAACTCCGCCCACTCGGCCTCGGTAGCGGCACGTCTCTCGGCCGAGTTCTTGGTGACGTTCTCCACGACCTTGCCAATGGCGGCGTGCACTCGCTCCGAACTTGCCCCTGCCTCAATGGCCGCCTTGGCTTTCTTGTTTCCCATTGGCCTTTCCGACTTCATCACGACCTCATTAATTTGAGCATCGTCGGACTTTTGCTTTAGTCGGAGTTTTTGTTTCTTCCATTTCTCATTGTTTTGCAACTTGTTGAAGCAATGTAGAAACACAAAGTCCTTGCTCCCGTTGACCGCCTTGTACAAGGTGAGAGCATCAACAATCTAGCAACAAGAGATTTCAAGATTAGAAAAAATGCATGAATGTTCTCATAGCATAGGACAAGATGAGACACCCAAACTTACTTGGTCTTTTACACTCTTGCCACTCTCCGGCCTCATCGTAATGTTCTCAAAAGGTTCCTTGAAACTCGTTCACCGACTTTTAGATTGCGGCCCATCTATGAGCTAGCGCACTTTGATTGCGATCCATGACGACCTCCACATATGACATTGGGTACTTGCGCTTCCCGAACTCCGACATGATCCTCTTCCAATAGGAGTCGCTTGTTTCGTTGGTTCCCGTGATCACGTCGTGGGTGATGGCACTCCACGAGTAAATCAAGAACTCGTCCTCTTTGACGGTCCACGCTATGCCACGACTTCCAAGTTTCTTTTTCTTCCCATCCTTGCTGACTTCTTCCACATCGTCACTGCCACCATCTTGTTCTTCATCATCGGGGTACTCCACGTCTTGCTCCTCCTTGTCGACAATTGTGCTTCCGCCACCATCTTGCGTCTACATCAACGGAGAACAAACAATGGAGACGGCGGGTCGGCGCAAAAAACAATGGCGACATGGCCATGGCGGGTTGGGCCGTACCTGGCTGCCGAAGGGCGCATGGGAGCCGTTATCGAAGCCGCCGGAGGGCGCCTGGTCGCCGAAAAGGGCGCGGGGACCGACGTCGAACACTTTGCGGGCGCCGTCATCGAACGACAGGGTGCGGCCGGACTGGGGCTGCCCGGACATCGTGCCGTCCCGACGTATTCCTGACGACTCCTCGTACGTCTCGTTGAGGTCGAGGCCCTTCCTAGCGTCGCCGGGTGCGCCCCCGCCGAGCATGGCGTTTGGGTCGAACCCGCCGTAGCTACCGTTGTAGCAGTAAGCGTAGCCCCCGGGCTCGTTGAAGTTAGGGGAGAGGCCCGGGCTAGGATAAAGCCTCGACTGGGAACGTGACGTGCTCGTGCCGTCCAAGGTGAACGGCGACCCCGAAGGCGACGAGCTCGAGCCGCCTCCCGGGCTTCCTCCAACGGCGCCGACCAGCAGGTCGAGGCTCGTCGCTGCAACACGGGCTTCAGTCTTCTCCTGTCGCAACCGGCGCTCCTTCGTGGTGATGTCCCGCCGGTGTTGGTCGGCTGCCCATTCGGCGTCGTTCATGCCAGCCAGGTGTTCCTTCGCATGGCGCGGCTGCAACATGCGGCGCTTAACGCCGAGCTTGTCGGCCTTCGCGGTCTTCGGCGGCGGTCGCAGCGGCCCTTTCGGAGGCATGGCGCCGACCGCGGGGAGGTGGGAAGTGGCGGGAAGAGGGAGGCGGCAGCGGGAAGGGAGTGACGGGTCGCGTTGGGGGATTGGAGGGTTTTTAGTGGGCGTTTTGTGTCACTTGCAGGACGGGCCCGCGACGTGGAATGACTCGTCCGGAGCCCCCACGGGAGCCCCTAGGAGACGGGGTTGGGCTGTGTTTGCTGGACGGGAAGTCCCAATGGAGGACGCGAGTGGGCGCGCTCGGAGATCGTCCGGACAGGAAGGGGGTTTGTGTGTGTGTGAGGGGTGGGCGCCTTTTGGCGGTACGACTGGAGATTTTGTTTTGATAAAGGGAAGTATATTAATATCGCGGAGATACAAATTACACCCGGCCTCTGCAACAACGCAATAACCATAGTTATTACGGATGCACACAGCCAAAAGACAATAAAAAGAAGAAATAAAAAGAAAAGTCTGCTACAGAGTTACAGTCCTCGCGGTATCCGCACAACCACCACCTAAACAACAGCTGATGTCCATCTCTTTGAAAACAACGTCTCCAAGAAGAACAGTGCCAGGCACAACCAATTAAGGCCGGACCTTGGGTTTTCACCCTGAAGATAATCCTCGCTCTCAAAACAACGGCTCCAAGAAGACCAGTGGCAGGCACAACCAATTAAGGCCAGACCTTGGGCTTTCACCCTGAAAGGTAGGACTTTTGACTTCACGCATGATGTCGGCCCCTCTTACATACGGCTGCCACGAATCTTGTAACTCCAAGCCAGTTCCCCATCGATGCAAAGACTCCGAACACCGTTGCTAGTCCTCCAATCTCACCTTCGATGACTGAGTATTGTGGCCGAATTCCACCGATCCAGCAATCTCCAGGCGTCGCCCATGGGATTTCGCCGGCGGAGCCTTTCGGGTCGACACCCCGGCTTGATCAAAGAGAACCTACATCAGGATCCTCATCTTCGCGCGATGGGAAATCCAAGGACCACCTCCTTGATTCTATTGTCTCGCGGCCCCGACGCTGCGAAACGACTCCCGGCAGGGACGTTTGCGGGAGGGGAAAGATCTCCTGGATTCCGCATCCGCTGCCACCGGCTGCCCACGCAGACCCAGCCACTAGCCACCGCCAGAAGAACCAGGGCTGATGCCCCGGCGTCTGTGATCCGCCGTCCGCGCCAACCGTCCAGGGCCGACCCACGCATCTGGCCGCAGGCCTCCCGCCGCGTTTATGTTGAGGAGGCAAGGACCCGCCGGCCGCCGTCCACCACGCGGAGGGTTGTGCCCCCGGTGGCTTCCTCCGACGGCAGCGGGTGGATTCCTCCGCCTCTTCGTCACGCAAGTCTGCAGCGCCCCTCAAGCGGTTCCGTCGACGGCCTTGAGCGGGGCGGTCACGCAGGATGGTGGGCGCGAGTCTGGTGGCGGTTGGCGGCGGGTTGTCCGCGTTCTAGGCTCCGGTGGCGGCACGACCTGCTGCTATGCGGTGGGGTTCGTCACTTGAGCTCGGCGGCGGACTACACAGGCGGCTCGACATTTTGGCGGCGGCGACGACATCAGCAAGGCTCCCCGGCGGCGCGGCCTCCTCTGTCTTTGGCGGCGGGAGGCGGTGGTGCTAGGGACCGTCGGCGGCAGGGCTCCCGGTGGCGGCGGATGCGGAATCCAGGAGATCTTTCCCCTCCCGCAAACGTCCCTGCTGGGAGTCGTTTCGCATGTCGGGGCTGCGAGACATCAGAATAAAGGAGGTGGTCCTTGGGTTTCCCATCGCGCGAACATAAAGATCCTGATGTAGCTTCTCTTTGATCAAGCCGGGGTGTCGACCCGAAAGGCTCCGCCGACGAACTCCCATGGACGACGCCTGGAGATTGCTGGATCGGTGGAATTCGGTCACAATGCTCAGTCATCGAAGGTGAGATTGGAGAACTAGCAACGGTGTTTGGAGTCTTTGCATCGATGGGGAACTGGCTTGGAGTTACAAGATCCGTGGCAGCCGTATGTAAGAGGGGGCGACAGCATGCGTGAAGTCCAAAGTCCTACCTTTCAGGGTGAAAGCCCAAGGTCTGGCCTTAATTGGTTGTGCTCGGCACCGGTCTTTTTAGAGCCGTTGTTTTGAGAGCGAGGATTATCTTCAGGGTGAAACCCAAGGTCTGGCCTTAATTGATTGTGCCTGACACCGTTCTTCTTGGAGACGTTATTTTCGAAGAGATGGACATTCGCTGTTGTTTAGGTGATGGTTGTGCGGATACCGCGAGGACTATAACTCTATAGCGGGACTTTTTTTTTATTTCTTCTTTTTATTGTCTTTCGATTATGTGTATCCGTAAGGTCTATGGTTATTGCGTTGTTGCAGAGGCCGGGTGTAATTTGTATCTCCGCGGTATTAATATACTCCTTTTTATAAAGAAAATAATAATAATTCTGAATGAGTGGTTCTTCCCTTGTTCGTAGCAGGCAGACAAGCGCACGGGCCAGAGGTTTTGCTTCGGCAACGTGCATGCGCCGGTGAAACAGGTACGCGGCCCAGATAGCTGCAGAATCGCTAAAATGAAGGGGAGGGGAGGCCCATTCTGTTGGTCGCCGACCAGAGCAGAGACCAGAGAGGGAGGCGGAGCGGGGCCGGCGGCGGAGTTACGCGACGAGGGCGATTTTCGAGCCGACGAGACTCTTCCATCTCGGCCCCCCTCGTCTCTTGGCCTCACTCGCCGGCGCCGGAGATTGGCGGCGGCGGCGGCGAGGGCGATTTTCGAGTTGAAGAAACGCTTCTATCCTAGGTGAGGATCCTCTGCCCTCCTCATCTCTTGTCCTCACTCGTAGTTTGCATCGATCCCTGGCTACTGAATTTCCGATTACCCACATGTACCAGTCTGAATCTTGTGGCAACTCAGGCGACCCGATGAGCTAGATGGCGATCCCTGCCGTCGCTGGTGGTTGGTCGCCGACGGCGGTCGTTGTGGGCAGGGATGGGACGGCTCGGGGCAGTGCACGCCGCGGTGCTTCGCGACCTTCAGCAGCTGAATTTCAACGATGTGATCCGTGAACCACGCCCCATTGTCTGCGGGGCCAAGAGGGCATCCCATCAGTTGAGAAACATCATCGTACCTTTACAGCAACTTCTGGGGTCCAAATCAGGCAGCAGTGATGGAGGCGACAGATCAACCAATTTCTCTGTGATCTAGAATTATTGATTGGGGCTCGGGCATCCCATGTATCACACTGCCGTTGTGGAGGCCGCATTCTTCATCACCTCTCTCTCTGCTCGAATCCATTGCTCCCTACACCCAACCACTCCCCACACCCAGCTGCCTCCACCACTACTCCAAGCGCCGAACCACCGGCGAGGTGGTCAAGTGAGATGGCGGCGGCTCTCGGCTCGGCGGCCACGCTCCTTGGCAAGGTGTTCAAGATGTTGTCTGAAGCCCCGGTGGCGGCATACGTGGACAGCCTCGAGCTCGGCCACAACTCGGAGCAGATCAAGGCCAAACTTGCGCACACACGAGGCCTGCTGCACAACACCCAGCTGAGCCACGTCGGACACAACCCTGGCCTGCAGGAGTTGCTGCCGGCGCTGAGCAGGAACGCCGACCAGGCGGAGGACCTGCTGGATGTGCTCCACCATTTCCAGATTCATGACAGGCTCCACGGCACCAGCTACGCCACCACCCAGCCCAATTTTCTCCGCCATGGTCGCAATGCTCTCCGCCACACTGCCAGCAGCTGGGCCACATGCTTTTCTTGTTCGTCTGCACAAGATGATGCTGATTCTGCTAGTGGGGATGATGGTGACAAGTTAAGTTTCCACCCAGTGACCATGTCCAGAAAAATCAAGTCAGTGTTACAGGACATGCAGACGCACTGTGATTCCGTCTCTGATTTGCTTGGCCATATCCCAAGCAACAACATGACAGTCACCCTACGCCGGCCTCAGGTTGGATCCACAATTTCACAAGATACATTGTATGGCAGAAGAGACACTTTTGAGGAAACTGTCAATCGTATCATCAGCTATGAACATATTGTTTCTGTTCTTCCGATAGTTGGTCCTGGGGGTATTGGAAAGACAACTTTCACCCAACACCTCTATAATGATGCAAGGGCTGAAAAACACTTCCAAGTCAGGGTCTGGGTATGTGTATCAACTGATTTCGATGTGCTGAAGCTCACCAGGGAGATCCTTGGCTGCATACCAGCAACTAAAAAACAAGGAAGCACCCGTGTTGCAAATGAAACAACCAACTTAGACCAGCTTCAGCTATCCATAGTGCATCGTCTCAAGTTCAAGAGGTTTATAATTGTCTTGGATGATATATGGAAATGTGACAGCGAGGATCAGTGGAAAACCTTGTTAGCTCCATTCACAAAAGGGGAAACCAAAGGAAGCATGGTACTTGTCACAACTCGATTCCCAAAGGTAGCAGGCATGGTGAAAACAGTTGATCCACTAGAACTACGAGGTTTGGAGTCTAATGACTTCTTCACATTTTTTTGAAGCCATGTGTATTTGCCGAGCTCCGACGGTCCTCCAAACATGACCCTGAGGTGCGCGTGCTGCTGGCCGACGCATGCACGGTGCCCTAGCTCACGTGCCCTGCCACGTCCGCCTCCATATAGGACGCCACCACGGCGCTTAACATCTCATATCGGCGCAGGAGCGTCTCTTGCATCCTCGATGCGTTCGCCGCGGCCATGCGGGCCGAGGAGTATGCGGCCGCGCACCACGTCCTCTGCATCGACGCCTACCGCCCCATCGTCGGGGCCAAGTGGTCCCCTATTTGTCGCTCTCGTCGCCCTCCTCCGTGGCGCCGGGAGGAGCACACGCGTCGAACGCGGCGCTGTGCGGGCGCTCCTCGCGCGCGTGACGACGGACGGGCGGACTGTGATCGTCGTGAATGTAACCTCCGTGGCGCGCAGGTGGCCGAGTGCGCCGAGAGCCTAGACGCGTTCGTGTGGTGTCAGGGAAGTGCATCCTCGTGGGCCTCATGGGACCCGGCGGCGGGGAGGGCCAGGGAGAGGGCTGCGGCAAAGCAGGAACAACCTCGTCATGGCCAGTGGAGAGCGGGACGTCGCAGAGGAACGGTAGTTGGTTTGTAAATCAAATGCTAACATAGGTAATTCCATTTTGTGGGCTTGGCTATGTATTAATCGGTAACATAGGTAACGTCGCAGAGGAACGGTAGTACAGTACGTGTTAATCGTCTTGAGACAACGACTTGTGTTTGTTCAGGTATCTCTGCTGTCAATAATACACCACAGGAATCTGGTAGCGTTTCTGGGATACTGCCATCAGGATGGGAAGAGCATTCTGGTTTCCGCGTTCATGATGAATGGAACTTTGAAGGAGCATCTTCACGGTAATCTCGTTTATTTTATTCCCATCGATCATATCAGAAAGAAAGAAGTATATTTCGACAGCGAGGACTTGCCACGCAAAGAGCCCCGTCTTTCATTAATTGTCTGATTTAGAGCGAGTATTGACTGATTTAGAGTTTCTTCTGGCAAGAGCCCCGTCTTTCATTAATTGTCGTTCGAGCCGGTCTAGGACTCCACACAATCATTCCTTTGTCGTGTGTCAGTTATTTTTGCCATGTGCAAGATATTGGACACACGATGCTCCCACTCTTTGCGTAAATTTATCATGTTTATGTGGAGAAAGTACTAAGCATATGATATTTACTGATGTTTATCCGTAATTTCTGACTGCATATGCCATGATGTTTACTACTGACGTTGGGCAAGGACGATTGCTTAATTAAATGATGACATCAAACAGATACAACAATGTATTTTACCATGTGGACTGATTAGCGTTAGCTATTTAACAATTGAAAATCACATTCGCAGATAATTAGAACTTGTATCAAACAAGCAGCACTTCAGGTTGTATTTTATTTGCAGGGAGGAGCAGCAGTTCATTGAGGTCACGAGCAATCAGCACAGCACATCATTATACTCCTTCATATCAGAAGAAAACTTCACAGTAACATTTATTTATTCTCTAACAGCATGTCCTATGTAACATATGCCTTTGATTCAAAATAGATCACGTAACCCGCAACAACGCTGCAGAGTCTTCATCTACTATGTTGCACTGGCTCGCTGGCATGCTGCTTATCCTTGGTCACATATTCAATCCTATACTTGGATATATTAGTAGTTAAGTACTTGGTGGTAGTACTCGGTCTTTTCCGTTCTTCATAGTTGAAGTAAAGATAATGGATTAACCTAACAGAATATTCATTTCACTGTTGCAAGGCATGGTCATTTATCTGTCATGTTTAAGATAAGAACCAGAGTTAAAGCTAAGATGTTTCATTTATCTGTCTTGTGTATTCTGTTGAGTGCTGGGAACTGTCATTGCATCTATTGCTTATGTTGACCATGACATATTGTTCCATTTTGGCTCTTTGAATTATAAATATGATAGTGACCCACTTTGCTTAGTTTGAAATTTTGTTTGTTCGAGTTAAGTGGAATATATCCTACAAGTTGCATGACATATTCATCTTCCTCTTCTTCTTTTCCATTTAATTCAGAATTATTTCTTATCGTGCTACAAATAAATAGAGTGCAACCTACTGTGATAAAGGTACTTCAAATTTTACTATCTAAAAAGCAGTAAGTGTTCCACTTTCTGCCTCCGCCTGCGTTTCGCTCCCCGCTTCGTCCAACTTCCAGCCGTCTTGCACCAGTTTTTATTCTTTTTTTCCTCACCATAATTACACGCTTAATTAATTATGCCATCAACCAGCAATTATTCCGCAATCACTCAGACGTCAAATTTCAGCCGAACCCTGCAGTCCCGGAGGTAATATCGTTTCCCCACATCACGCACCGAGAGACGGATGAACTCCATCTGCCCACCAGGTCACCACATCATCCACGCGAGCTCCAAACCCACCCCTGCACACGCAAGCCGGCTAGATCGGTTGACGGCTTCACGCAGTAGCGAAGCTACACATCGCAGGCATCCTTGTGGTCGGCCTCCTCCGCGTCGACGCACCAAGCGGCCCCTCTTCGTCACTCGCCGCCCTCTTTCGTGGCACCCGTGCCACCAACCAAGGACGACATCAACGTGCTTTTCAGCGTCGCGCTGTACCCTGCTCAACCGTGCGGCCCTTGTTTATCTCGGCGTCGTACGGGCACTAGCACTGGATTGATCACGTGTATAGGGAAAACACACCAAGCAGTGGATTATTGTTAGTTAACAGTCATTTGCAGACTGAATATGCCATGATGATTAATAGTACTGACGATCACCAAGGACTGAATGCTCCATTAAATGAGCTTTTGCAAAGCAGAGACACAACACTGTATTTTACCATGCAGCACTTCATGTTTTATTTTTGCAGGGAGGAGCAACCATTCATTCACCTCGAGCAAATGAGCAGAACACACTATTATATTCCTTCACATCACAAGGAAACTTTACACATTTATTTATTCTCTAACAGCATGACATTTATGTCTATATAACATATGCCTTTGTTACAAATAGAGCATGCAACATGCAGGCACAATGTGGAGTCTTCATCTCCTGTGCCCCATGGCTAGCTCGCATGCTGCTTAACCTTGATCAAATTCAAGACATCTGATAGTTAAAATTAATGTGTAAGTGTGGCTGGGTTGGAAGATAACATGAGCCAATGATGAGAACTGGAAAATGTATAATACGCTAAATATATCTTTCATTCGAGACAACAAAAGACGTAGGTTCGGTTTGCTTGTCTTTTGCAATGATTAGGCGTAGTCATACATAGTTTGGAATTACGAGGTGATTTTGTAATAAGAAATCGTAGTTTTATCATTTTGGATAGCTTCAAACACGGAACTAAACTATCTAATGAACTTGATTTAATTTTGGAAGTGTATGTGTATGAGTGTAAACGATGTCCAAGCTATTTGACGTTTTGAAAAAATATTATAAGAATTTTTAGTAATATTGAATCGGTATCTCTATTCTCACATAATAAGTACTCCACAGATTGTGCGTCCATATTTCTCAATTTAGTTACCCAAGATGGATGTTCCCTTTTTTTTTTGGTACGATTCCTATTTTATTTATCGTGGTGACTGGCTTGGTAGAATAAACCGCATGATCGTTCAATAATCCATAGGAAATTATCGATGTACCTTATTTGTTTGTACCGAAGTATTTGGGAACTTTGATAAATATACTTAATGTGCATAGTCTACTTGTGCAATATTTCATATAGCTCCCCACAATTCTTAGCTCACATGGCTTCCAGTGTTATCGTTTCACTACTTTAGCCTAGCTGATGTTCTAATAACCTCATTATGGACTGATTTTCAATACTGCATTTCAAAAGGGTGTACCATAGAACTTACAATATCGATAATCATGTAACAGTTTATTTAGTCCGCTGCAATGTATGTACATATATTACCTCCTTAAGAATTTTGTTGGGAGGTCAAAAGAAATGATTCGTTTTTAAATAAAAGTGTTTCTCGTTGGTAAGACGTGTAGTTAATTATGATGGTTTGATGTAACATATGTGTACACTGAGTTTGAAATTCATGCCACTATGAACGGAGAAATTCTTTAGTGACCATGGATCATATGTCACTATCTGCAACCAATTTATGCTTTCATTGGTATGTCTCTGGTTTGGCTTGAAACTGAATTTGCTGATGACCTATAAGTAATACTCATCAATTTCAGGGAACCTATGATGCTTGATCCAGTATTAGATTTACCTGGATGCAACTCAGTCGACATAAACCTACATGTTTTTTCTTGGAGTAGTGGATTGGTGTGAATAGGAGGGTGGATCAAGAGTGGACAACGAGTGAGCCGATAAGACACACGGGAAAACATTTTGGTTAATTATATTACACAACTTTATTTGATGCATAATGTCTATGTATATTTGTTACCCCGTTGCAACGCAGGGGCACTTTGCTAGTAGCATACAAATCGGGTATATGAGAGTTGTATCAATATTTTGCCCTGCAATTATGTATTAATTTCATACATATTATAAGTGATTTACATTTAATAAAATCATTAAAAGTCAAAATTATTAAGCACACCGATTGTTGTTTCTCAGTTGTTTGATTCTAGGATTGGCATTGTAGGATGAAAATAGTATTGCTGTAAGAGTGTTAAATTTCTTGCGGAAAAATCTATGGTTCGAATTGTCTGAACAATAAATTCGAACCAATTTATGGTTCGAATTGTCTGAACAATAAATTGTGTAGTGGCAAAATACACGATATTGAAATTTCCTTGTGCTTGTAAACATACCCTTGCTTATTAAAAACTCAAATTACATATGTTTTATTATTATTTTCATCCATACAACACATACTCAACGTAATTCCCGAAGGGCTCATAGCAGAATAACAAAATATTTCCTACTAATGAAACACCAAAACTTGTCAGAATCTATCTATTAGAAATACGGTAGCGGTCGAGATTTTGGTGACACACCCTTATAGACCGAAACGCGGGGATTACGCTCCCGTACAAGTGTTGCTGAGGAACACGACGTAGCCGACCTCAAGGTCATGTAGAACTTGGCGTGTCGATGACGACCCCGGTACAACGACGGTAGTCCTGGCGCTGCAAGTGCAGCGCCTCCGCGTACGCGCATGCGTACGGTGCTTGACGACGACTCCTCGTACTCCGATCCGGCAGTGGTTGCGGATGTAGATCTCCTGAACAGAATTCCAACAGCACGACGGCGTGCCGAGGTGAAGTGATCTCTCACGTGCTCAACCCTAACTTAGGTCTGTGCACCGCGGGAGAGAGGACGGTGGAAGTAGAGGAGGTAGGAGTGGTCTCACAATTTTCTGTGATTTTTTTGGATTTGCTGATGATTTAATTGATCAATATCCCTCTCTATATAAAGGGGAGGGGGTGCCCTTCCCTTTAGCTTCCCCATGTGGGACTAAACAAAGGAGGAGGAGGGGGAGTGGTGCGGCCAGCCTTGAGGGCTTAGCCATAAAATTCAAAACAGGCAAAGATATACTCCCTCTGATCCATAAAAAATGTCGCTCATTTTGTATTAAGTTAGTATACACTTCGTATTAAGTGAGCGACACTTTTATGGATTCGGAGGGAGCTATAATTTATTGAAAATATATATACGTATAGAATGCAAAGGAAATCTATCCAAAGTATTATACTCCTTTTTTCTAAATTAATTAAGTATTATACTCCTACTATCAGCCTGTTTTTTTTTGTTTGGAGGTTTTTTAGATTCTGAATGAGTGGTTCTTCACTTGTTCGCATAATTTTAAAAACCTGACCGGACCGGCGGTCCGATCGGAAAAAACCAGAACCGGAGCATTGTCCGGTTTTTAACGTCAATTGGTATTTTAGTAAAAAACCAGAGAAATCTGAAAAAAAAAATGCATAAACTAGGAGTCAAACCCCTTACTCTGAGCCAAAACGTGTTATAAGTCCCAATAACCAACTAGAAAAGCAATATTTAGTGATTTACTAGTGGATTGTACCCTATATAATGTGTATTTAGTTGATGTCATGTCAATATTTTTAAAATTTAGCTTACATTTTCCAGTTTTTTGTCGCAAATGAACCATTAAACCGACGGTTCGACCAGTAAAAAGCTGAACCCAGAGCCTCACCGGTTCGATGGCCGGTTCGGGTTTTTTAAACTACGCTTGTTCGTAGCAGGCAGAGAAGCGCACGGGCCAGAGGTTTTGCTTCGGCAACGTGCATGCGCCGGTGAAACAGGTACGCCCAGATAGCTGAAGAATCGCTAATATGAAGGGGAGGGGAGGCCCATTCTGTTGGTCGCCGACCAGAGCTGAGACCAGAGAGGGAGGCGGAGCGGGGCACGCCGCGGTGCTTCGCGACCTTCAGCAGCTGAATTTCAATGATGTGATCCGTGAACCACGCCCCATTGTCTGCGGGGCCAAGAGGGCATCGCTGTTAGCATAATCTTGCCTTAATCAAGTGTGAGTCTAATTAGAAAACTAATAGTCAGCAAGGTGGTCATCAGTAGTCCGGTGCATGTCCGTGTCCTAGTAGAACTGTAGAAGTGCTAGTGCTAGTTGGTCTAGTGTTTCCAAGTTAGTACTGGTAGTAGCAGTTCTATAAGGAGACAAAGTGAGTTTGAGTACGATTCGGTTTGGGTGTATTTGGTCCGGCCGGCCGTGTATATATACACAGCACGAGGCTGCACCTTGTAAGCCAGTTTGTACCGATATATTGAAAGAAATAAAGAGGAAAAACACGGGTGCGACAAGCGCCCTTGGCAAAAGGATTTTTCGTGTGTGTTCGTCTAGTTTGATGTGATCGATCCTGTGGGGAATCCCAACAATTGGTATCAGAGCGAGGTCGAGAATTTGAAGCCCCGCTTGCCCCGGGGAGGCGACCCGTACTAGCGCCTCGGGGCGGGCGATCGTCGTTCGTTGAAGCGACGAGGAAGACGGCAGGCGATTGTTGTTCGGCAGAGCGATACGGAGGCGGCGGCAAGAGTTGTCGTCGGCAAGACGGTGGAGGTGGATGACCGTTGAGGGAGCGGTGGTGCTGAGGTGCGGTGCCGGGAGTCTCGTCAAGATCGTCAACTGGGTGTTTAGATGAGTCAAAGTATGTGCACGTTTGCATGTGTGGTCGGCGTCGTGTCAAGTAAGTCGTCGGTGGGTCCAAGTGCTTGTCTCTGTGAGGATCTGTTGTAGCTGAAGCGTCGCGGTTGAGGGACTGTCTGGTGTGATTTATCACCATGGACGAAGGCGCAAAAACAAGATGGCGTGTGGCTGTCAGCGCGCCTCAACCAAGTCTACATGTCTCGACGAGAGGATCAAGTTCAAGTGTGAGGGGGCGGTAAACCAGAGAAGGTGAGTCTCTTCAATGAGGCCATGGCTCTACATGAGGCTGGAGTAGATGGTCTAGTCCACGAGGTGTCGGCATGTATCACAGCTAGGTGGATGGAGTGATCCACGGGTGGTGTTACCACAAGGTTTCTAGCGTGGCTGGGTAGTCCATATCATGTTTGAGTTGGTCCGTAAAATTCGCCAAGTCGAAATTGGGGAGAGCCAATTAGACTTGTCGTGGTGCGAGAAGTAGACAAGACGCAGATCTGCAAGGGAGTCAAGATCAGAGAAGCATCGGAAGATCAAGAGTCAAGATTAGGGAGAGATTGTTAGCATAATCTTGCCTTAATCAAGTGTGAGTCTAATTAGAAAACTAATAGTCAGCAAGGTGGTCATCAGTAGTCCGGTGCATGTCCGTGTCCTAGTAGAACTGTAGAAGTGCTAGTGCTAGTTGGTCTAGTGTTTCCAAGTTAGTACTGGTAGTAGCAGTTCTATAAGGAGACAAAGTGAGTTTGAGTACGATTCGGTTTGGGTGTATTTGGTCCGGCCGGCCGTGTATATATACACAGCACGAGGCTGCACCTTGTAAGCCAGTTTGTACCGAGATATTGAAAGAAATAAAGAGGAAAAACACGGGTGCGACAAGCGCCCTTGGCAAAAGGATTTTTCGTGTGTGTTCGTCTAGTTTGATGTGATCTATCCTGTGGGGAATCCCAACACGCATCAGTTAAGAAACATCATCCTACCTTTACAGCAACTTCTGGGGTCCAAATCAGGCAGCAGTGATGGAGGCGACAGATCAACCAATTTCTCTGTGATCTAGAATTATTGATTGGGGCTCGGGCATCCCATGTATCACACTGCCGTTGTGGAGGCCGCATTCTTCATCACCTCTCTCTCTGCTCGAATCCATTGCTCCCTACACCCAACCACTCCCCACACCCAGCTGCCTCCACCACTACTCCAAGCGCCAAACCACCGGCGAGGTGGTCAAGTGAGATGGCGGCGGCTCTCGGCTCGGCGGCCACGCTCCTTGGCAAGGTGTTCAAGATGTTGTCTGAAGCCCCGGTGGCGGCATACGTGGACAGCCTCGAGCTCGGCCACAACTCGGAGCAGATCAAGGCCAAACTTGCGCACACGCGAGGCCTGCTGCACAACACCCAGCTGAGCCACGTCGGACACAACCCTGGCCTGCAGGAGTTGCTGCCGCCGCTGAGCAGGAACGCCGACCAGGCGGAGGACCTGCTGGATGAGCTCCACTATTTCCAGATTCATGACAGGCTCCACGGCACCAGCTACGCCACCACCCAGCCCAATTTTCTCCGCCATGGTCGCAATGCTCTCCGCCACACTGCCAGCAGCTGGGCCACATGCTTTTGTTGTTCGTCTGCACAAGATGATACTGATTCTGCTAGTGGGGATGATGGTGACAAGTTAAGTTTCCACCCAGTGACCATGTCCAGAAAAATCAAGTCAGTGTTACAGGACATGTAGACGCACTGTGATTCAGTCTCTGATTTGCTTGGCCATATCCCAAGCAACAGCATGGCAGTCACCCTACGCCGGCCTCAGGTTGGATCCACAATTTCGCAAGATACATTGTATGGCAGAAGAGACACTTTTGAGGAAACTGTCAATCGTATCATCAGCTATGAACATATTGTTTCTGTTCTTCCGATAGTTGGTCCTGGGGGTATTGGAAAGACAACTTTCACCCAACACCTCTATAATGATGCAAGGGCTGAAAAACACTTCCAAGTCAGGGTCTGGGTATGTGTATCAACTGATTTCGATGTGCTGAAGCTCACCAGGGAGATCCTTGGCTGCATACCAGCAACTAAAAAAGAAGGAAGCACCCGTGTTGCAAATGAAACAACCAACTTAGACCAGCTTCAGCTATCCATAGTGCATCGTCTCAAGTTCAAGAGGTTTATAATTGTCTTGGATGATATATGGAAATGTGACAGTGAGGATCAGTGGAAAACTTTGTTAGCTCCATTGACAGAAGGGGAAACCAAAGGAAGCATGGTACTTGTCACAACTCGATTCCCAAAGGTAGCAAGCATGGTGAAAACAGTTTATCCACTAGAACTACGAGGTTTGGAGTCTAATGACTTCTTCACATTTTTTGAAGCATGTGTATTTGGTGATCACAAGCCTAAGGAGTACGGAGATGAGTTATTTGATATTGCAGGAAAAATTGCAAGTAAGCTAAAGGGTTCCCCGCTAGCAGGCAAAACAGTTGGTAGACTATGGCGGACAGACCTTTCTCACGAACATTGGCATGAAGTTCTCAAAAAGCATGAGTGGCTAAGTCTTGGAAACAATGATGATATCATGCCATCTTTAAAAATTAGCTTCAATTACCACCCTTTTGATCTGCAAAAATGCTTTTCATATTTTGGCCTTTTCCCAGAAGATCATCCGTTCGATAGTTCAGAAATGAACCGCCTTCTTGTTGCAATTGGCATCGCAGACTCTACTCACCAGGTTGACAGGAATTACCTGGAGGAACTACTAGACAATGGTTTTCTCATGAAGAAAATTGATTCTGGTGGTCAACACTGCTATGTATTGCATGATTTAATGCATGAGCTATGTCAGAGTGTTTCTGCACAAGAATGCCTCAGTATAAGTGACTTGGATTTCAGAGCTGATGCCATTCCACAATCTGTTCGACACTTATCTATCACCATAGAAAATAGATATGATGAAAATTTTGAGGATGAGATTTATAAACTAAGGGTAAGGATAGACATTACTAATCTGCGGACTTTGATGATATTTAGAGGATATGAAGAGAGAATTGCCAAGATTTTGAAAGATTGCTTTCAGGTTATAAATAGTCTGCGTGTCCTATTTATTGAAGTGGACTCTTCTGAACATTTTCCAGGTAGGTTTTCAAAACTTATCCACCTCCATTTTCTCAAAATTAGTTCATTTGACCATGAAATGAGTTTACCTAATACACTATCAAGATTTTATCACTTGAAATTCTTGGACCTAGATAATTGGTATGGTAGTTCTGTTTTGCCTGAAGACTTTAGCCACCTTGAGAATTTACATGTTTTTCGTGCTAAAAGTGAACTCCACTCCAATATTCGCAATGTTGGAAAAATCAAGCATCTGCAGAGGCTAAAAGAATTCCATGTTAAGAAGGACAATATGGGATTTGAACTGGGAGAACTTGGGGCAATGACAGAGCTTGAAGAAGAACTGATTGTACGTGGTCTTGAGCATGTGGCAACCAAGGAGGAAGCTAGTGCAGCCAAATTGAAGTTGAAAAGGAATCTGAAGGAGTTAAAATTACTTTGGGAAGAGATCAACCAACTATAGATGCTGATATTATTGATGCTCTTCAACCACACGCTTATCTTAGAGTACTTACAATTGCAAATCATGGTACTACTGTTGGTCCTAGGTGGTTGTGTATTGACATTTGGCTAACAAATTTAGAGAATCTCACTCTAGAAGTCGTGTCTTGGAGGACCCTTCCACCTTTTGGGAAGCTGCCAAATCTCAAGGTACTCATTTTGAAGAGAATTTCTGGAATGCGTCAGTTTGGGCATCGCTATGGTGGCACTCCAAGCGAATGTTTTATGCGCTTGAAGGCAGTTGGGTTTCATGACATGCCGGAACTTACTGAATGGGTTGTGGAACCTAATTGCCGTTCCTTTCCAAGTCTTGAAATAATCAAATGTGTCAAGTGTCCCAATCTCCGTGTGATGCCCTTCTCGGAGGTATCTTGCACCAGTTTGTGCAAACTTGGAGTTTCTAGGTGCCCCGAGATGTCTCTACCCTCCATGCCTCACACCTCCACACTGACAGATTTGGTTGTTGAAGAAGCTGATTCAGAAAGGTTGAGTTATGATGGAAAGAAATTGGTTGTTCGTGGGTATGGCGGTGTTTTGGCCTTCCACAATCTTGACAAAGTAGAATATATGACTATGAAAGATGTATCTCACATTTCATTGACAGATATAAAAAAGCTTAAAGTCCTAAAAGAACTAGATATTGGTAGATGTGACGGCTTGTTCACTTAAGAGCTGGATGGCAGTATTGTTCTCTATTCAGTTAAGAGTCTCAGATTAGATGTATGTCATCTTATCAGCAACTCATCATCAAAAGTGTTAAACTATTTCCCATCTCTTTCTATGTTGGAGATAGTGTGTTCACATCCAGACCACTATGAGGAATGTACAATTCAGTTCCCCTCATTCAGCTCACTGCAGGAACTTAGATTCTCAGACTGTAAGGGCCTGGTTCTCCATGTGATGCCCTTGTCGGAGGTATCTTGCACCAGTTTGTGCAAACTTCGAGTTTCTGGGTGCCCCAAGATTTCTCTGCCCTCCATGCCTCACACCTCCACACTGACAGATTTGGTTGTTGAAGAAGCTGATTCAGAAAGGTTGAATTATGATGGAAAGAAATTGTTTGTTAGTGGGTATGATGGTGTTTTGGCCTTCCACCATCTGGAAGAAGTAGAATACATGACTATGAAAGATGTATCGCACATTTCGTTGGCAGATATAGAAAAGCTTGAAGTCCTAAAAGAAATAGATATTGGTAGATGTGACGGCTTCTTCCCTGAAGAGCTGTATGGCAGTATTGTCTTCCGTTCAGTTAAGCGTCTCAGATTAGATGTATCTCATCTTACCAACAAATCATCATCAAAAGTGTTGAACTACTTCCCAGCTCTGTTTGTGTTGCAGATAGTGTCTTTAGATCAAGAACCTGACTATGAGGAACGTGTAATGCAGCTCCCATCATTCAGCTCACTGCAGGAACTTAGCTTTTCAGACTGCAACAGCCTGGTTCTCGTGCCTGTGGAAAATGGAGGAAGAATTCAAGAGGGCAAATCATCGCTCCAATCAATAAAAATAACAGCATGTGGCATGTTTTTCAATCGGTGGCCCATGGGAAAGGTTGAAGGTGGAGGTCAGACCATCAACCCTTTCCCTGCTTCCCTGAGGTAACTTGATGTTGAAGAAGAGCCAAGCATGAAGTCAATGGCTCTGCTCTCAAACCTCATGTCTCTCACCAGTCTAAGGCTCGTAGAATGCAATAACTTAACAGTGGACAGATTCAATCCTCTTATCACGGTTAACCTGAAAAAACTGGAAGTTACAGGCAGCAACAGCGTAGCAGCAGATCTCCTCTTAGAGGTGGCAAGGACCAAATTATTGCCTGCGGGTTACAACTCTAGATTGGGGAAACTCTGGGTTGATAACATCTCTGGATTGCTTGTTGCTCCTATTTGCAACCTCCTCGCCCCGACCCTCCACACACTCACTTTCTGGTTTGATGGGACGGTGGAAAAAATCACGGAAGAGCAAGAGAAAGATTTACGGGTTGCTGGGGTCTGCAGTCCCTTCCTCAAGGGTTACATCGCTTGTCTTCTCTCAAGGAGTTAATTGTCCTTAATTGTATGAAAATCCGATCAATGCCCAAGGAGGGCGTCCCCATTTCGCTGAGAAACTTATGGATAAGGCCTGGCAACACTGAGATAGATGAGCAAATTAAGAATATCGTAAGAACTAACCCCAATTTATCTTTAAACCGAGGTAACACTTACTGCCTCCCTGTTTTTTTTTTCTGAAGTGAGACTTCTTCGCTATATTTTACCTCTTATTAACTTCTCAAATCTTACAGATTGTTGCTGAATTGAGTGATGAGGTGTTGACCTCTAAGTTGGCCCGATCTTCACGAATCGACAAGAACGAACGAAGAACGCACGAAGAACGCGATGAACACGATGAACACGAGAGGGGGAATCGAGGGGAAATCGTGGGCAAACGCGTGGAAACACAAAAGGGGGAAGATAACTCGTGAAGCCTACGAGGGATCGCAAACCCAAGTCAACAACACGCTAATTGAAACCGATTCCTCTCACCGGTCGGTCCACCGATCCAACAGAAGCCCAAAGGGGAAGGTTGGCAAGCGCTACTAGAATCACTATGTGAGAGAGTAGCTCCTTGGAGAGATCTTGATACGGTCCTAGTTGAACATCATCAACATAGGAGTAGCCTCGTAAGAGGAGTCACCTCACAAGAGGGATACAAGGGCAAAGCCCGAAGTTCTCAAATCATCCCTAAACCCTAGATCTAGCCACCGGAGTTCCTTATATAGTCGGGGTCGAAACGGGGGTCGAAACGGTGCAAAAACGGACCAATTCCGTGCATTTTGGGCTTTGCCTGCGTGGCCGGCCTGGGGGCGCAGAGGCCGGCCTCGAGGGGTGGCCGGCCTGGGGCCGGGGTGGGGAGGAGGCAGGTCGGCCTGTCTGTTGGGTGCCCGGCCTGGGGCCGGGATGGGGGAAGGCAGGCCGGCCTGGAGGCCGGGGCGCTCGGGCAGGGGGCCGGCCTGGGAAGGGGGGAGGCCGGCCTGGCCGGGAGGGAAGGCCGGGAGACCCCTTTTCCCTCCGTTCTTCCTCCTCGGAACTCCGATCTTGACGCCGTCTTCGCCCATGTTCTTCCTAGCTTAGTGTGCACCTTCTTGGATGTGTTCTTGAGCATCTTTGGCACCATCTTGGGTCTCCATGTGGTGATCCCACCTATGCATGTAGAGGGGTATTTCATGAGGTAGAGCACCGTTCACCAAGTCACCGGAAACGTACGGAGGTAGGAGTGAGTTCACCTTGTTGCGTATCGGTGTTGTGCTTGGTGGAATACGGTGGGCTACATCATCTCTCCCCCCTTGAAAAAGAGTCGTCCTCGACTCTCGTTCCATCCATATGTGAGCGGGAGAAGGAATGTTGACGACGAAGATGTCGTTGAAGTTGAGCCGCTTGTCGAAGTTCATGTGACGTTAGGCTCGTAGTGGGGGTGGTCCAAAGGTGATGAAGATCATGAAAGGGTCCCCCTTGGATGGTTGAGGAAGATCTTGCGAGGCGGTGTAGTCGTTGAAGTTGAGCCTCTTGTCGAAGATCATGCCAAGGTATGCTCGTGGAGGGTGTGGTCCAAAGGCGATGACGATCTTGACATGATTCTCCATGGGTGGATGAGGATGATCTTGCGGTAGTGGTAGAGTGTAGTTGTGGCGATCATTGTCGTTGACGCGCTTGTTGAACTCCAAGTGAATCTTGACGAAGGGGATGTAGACGTGGTAGTCATTGTCGTTGACGCGCTTGTCGAACTCCAAGTACATCTTGACGTAGGGGATGTAGATGGAGAAGTCGTTGTCGTGGAGGTGCTTGTTGAACTCCATGCACATCTTGACATGTGGTATGTAGGCGTAGAAGACATTGTCGTTGACGTGCTTGTCGTACTCCATGCACCTCTTGACATGTGGAATGTAGGCGTCGAAGGCGTTGATGTCGAAGTGTTTTTGACGTGCCGTGTAGATCTTGACTTGCGGAGTGTGGATGGAGGATGTTTTTTCGTAGAAGCTCTTGTCAATCTCCATGTGGATCATGATGAGCGGAATGTGCTCCTTCCAACCCTTCAAGTCGGTGCCGATGTTCATGCGATGTGGAGAGCCTTGTATGTGGAGAAGGCGATGATGTTGAGGATGCTTGATAGGGTCACCAAATCTCTGCAAAATAGACAACAAAGATGGAGAGAAAGTTGGTAGGCCGTTAGTGTCGATAAGCACACATGGGGTTTTGCTCTCAACTCTCATCTCACTTTTGGTGGCTATCAAGGCGAGGCCTCTACGAACACTCATGCTCTTTCCACTCATTATAGGCTTGTGGCTCTCACTCACGTGATGGTGGATCTCTCTCTCACCACTCATCTCACTAGAAACTTGAGAGGGGACACTAGAAGGCTCCAAAGTCTTGACACAAGAGGAGTGCGGATTTGTCGAAGTCGTTGCATTGCTTGGATTCGGTAGTGTCATAGCATGTGGCGAGGAGGAGCATCTCATATCTTGGATTGATCTCCAAGTGTGGAAATGGTGGCTTTCTTGGAGGAAGAGGTAGGGTCATGGCTTGTGTTGAAGTAAGCTCCATCATCTCCGTGATGTGGTCGTGTAAGCCATGCCTTGTACCATCCTCAAATGGTCGATGATGATGATGATAAAGATTTCCTTGGCTAGAATGGTGGCTTGAGCGTGGCCTTGTGGAGGTTGGCATGAGATGCTTTGAAGTCAAGCGGGGAGTGTCACCCAATTCGTCATTACCTCCATCAATGATAGATGGGCCATTGACGCCGGCTCTAGAGAGGTTGCATCGTTGGTCCTTATCTTGAGGATAGGCTTGAAGAACTCGCGTCAACACTCGCGATGAGTTCGCGGCCTCATTGCAATAGACGCTTTTGTCACCATTGGTCGGCATGTCCAAGGAATTGAGAGGTAGTTGGTGCAAGGCATAGTATTGGCCTTCACTCATGTAGTCATGGTCACCATTTTGGTTGGCAACCAAGATCATCTCGTTGATAGCATTGGGAGCTCTCTTGTCGATGGTCGGAGTTGTCACTTGTGTCATTGGAGACGAAGAAGAGGAATGCCTTAGAGATTATGGCAAGGGATGAGCCTCTTTGACAATGTCACATGCATCAACGTCTTTATCATAGAGTGGTAGAGTGGTCTCCTCATACATATGGTGATGTTGATCTTGTGTCATGGGAGGAATAGCTTCACACTCTTGATGGTGGTGTTGCGCTTGTGGCGATGAAGGAAACTCATGGCCTTGATCATGAAGGTCATTGTTCATCTTCATAGAATGTCGCACATGATGTAGATGTAGTGGTGATGATGAAGTGAATCTCGCCTCATGTGATGCAGAAGGAGGAGGATCCTTGTCGAAGGTGGGGTGCGAATAGAAAGCACAATCTTGGTGGAGATGAGGCGGAGACTCCCATTCCTCATATGGATGATGACGCGCATGGTCCTTGCACCTTGTAACATTGAGGCAAACGACGCTCAAGTCGTTGTCTTCATGGCCTTGATGATGCGATGGAAATCCGTGGTCAAGGTGATACGGTGCTTCATCCAATGTGGTAGGAGAAGAATCATGGATGGCATCTCCATTTGACGGACCATCTTGGTCGCCGCCTTGGCAATCCCACATTATGTGACCATGGCCCTTGCAAATGGGGCATAAGAGGTCTTCATCTTGAAGGAGAGGGGAAAGTAGGCTCATAGCATCCGTGCCTAGTGGTGGTCGAAGTGGGCGCTCATAGGGGTCTTCATCAAAGATGGGAAGTGGAGTAGCATGTTGAGCAATCCCACTTGATTGTTGTCGATGGTGGCGCTCAATGGGGTCTTCCTCGAAGATGGGGAAAGACAAGCCATAGGGAGCATTCGCACTCGCTTGATGTTGAGAAGGGCTCTCATTTGGGTCTTCATCAAAGATGGGCGGTGGAAGCTCATGTGGGTCATCCTCGTTGGTTTGGCGATGGCGATCATGATGGAGAGGATGGCGCCGGTGGTCATTGTGATGGAGTCGAGGGAGGCATTCACTAGAAGCCATGTTGAGGGCACCTTCTTGATAATGGCCTTGGTCTTGGTGGTCATTGTGGTGGTGACACACATTTTTCCTTGGAAGCCTTGAATGTGGGCAAGCACCATCCACGAAGCCATGTAGACCATAGTCATGAGTCGAGCTTGGAGAAGGTGGGTGATGAAGAATATCCGGTCGTAGAGGGTGATCTTGAAGAGGGTCACCACGGCCTTGTCGGTGTCGAAGTCGAGGTAGTGGTGATGGAGAGCGATGCTCAAACCAATGTCGTCGCGGAACTTGTGGTGGAAGATGCGGTGAGGTGGGTGTACCACTCTCTTCCATATGGCGATGGTGATCATGGCGACGGTCTTGGTGATGAGCGTGGTGATGAGAGCTTGAAACTTGTCGATGACGAAGCTTGCGGCGTTCCCGCACATCATGTGTGGGATGACTCCGAAAGTCATTCGGATGCCTTGGCTTCGTGGCCTTCTCTCTTGATGGGGCCTCGAAGATGTCCTTCTTGTGGCGCCGTCTAGATGTGGAGGATCTTGACGTGGCCAACTTGTCGGATTTCTTGTCGTTGCGCCATCTTGAGGTTGAACGTCGTTGTCGTGTCTTGGCCTTGGCATTCTCCTTGAAGCTCCATGGTGGTGAGCATGAACCATCGGACATATGATGTCTTGGCCACCGAAGTTTGGCGAGGAAGCGCTTGTAGGTGAGCTCGTCCATGTAGGAGTCATTGTCGGTGTAGTAGGGCTCCATCTCGTCATCCAAGCTTGCGGCGTCATTGTTGTAGTAGTGGTTCATGTCGATGTAGCTCATGGAGTCGAAGGTGGCGTGGTGGTTGTGGTACTCCTCCATGTCGATGATGCTTGGGGAGGAGTAGTCGGTGTAGAGCTCGACGTCGTGGTCGTAGTAGTGGTGGTGATCCACCATGTCATGTTCGTAGTAGTGGTCATCCATGATGTCGTGCTCGTAGGAGTGGAGGTCCATGTCTAGCTCGTTGTAGTCGTAGTGGTCCATCATGGACTCATCATGATCATCATGGCCTCCAAAGTCTTCGCTCTCGCTATACATGGTTAGTGACAAGCGCAAGTGTATATATAGAGTGTGAGGACCTAAGAGCTCAACCCTCACCTTTTTAGAAAATGTTGGAAACTAGTGGACCAAGCCAAGAGAAACCGATAGCAAAAAGAATGAAGTGACTTGAGTTCGAAAGATCCCAAAAACACGCTCCAAAACACACACGGCTTATGGGTGGATGGCAATGGGTTAGAAATGTGGCGAGAAAGCGACAAATCCAACGAAAAGTATGTTGTAAAACGTGGAGAAGAATCAAAGAAAAGTTAGCACGAAAACCAAACCTAGTGGAGGAAAATGATATGGTGGAAACGAAAAACACACACACACAAATGATAAATGGGGTTAGTGCGGCCAATGGACGAGCGGAGACGAAATATACCTATCGAAGACTAAGCTCAATGCCACACCAACGCAAGGAGGACGCTAGCTCGAGTCGCAATTAACAAGAGGCAACAAGATTCACAATGTGGCAACCGGTCACTCTCTTCTCTCTCGCAACTCGAAGCTATGCGTTCCTACAAATGATAGCAATTGGCATTGATCTTTGCTTCTTTTGGCTCTTTTTGCTTCTTGCTCTTTCTCCTCTTTTTTTTTGTTTTTTCGCTTTTTGATGATGATGATGCGGAGATGATTCCCAAATGCCAATGCCTACTCGTAGCTATTCTCTCAAAGCGCAAAACTCGCACTCTTGGTGCCACAATGCGATGCCAAGCGGTGTAAAAGAACTAGTCCAAGTAGGTAAGGTACACAAAGGAAAGGGTTAGTTCAAGCGGAAGCAAGTTATACCTATGCGGTGGATGATCTCGGACTTGCGGCTGGTGGATGTCGATGTCGTGTGGATCCGATGATGTAGATGCGTAGGCGATGTCGATGTCGACGCGTAGGAACTTGCCTCACTCAAATCGGAGCAACGACGACAAAGAAAAACAAGATACAAAATCTGTCCAAGAATCGAAGAGTAGGATTTTTCTGAAATTTTTGCTCAAATTCGAAATTTCTCCCAAATCAAGAATTTTTTTGGACAAATTCAAGAATTGTGGCTAAATAGGAAGATGGGGAATGGTTTTTGGCAACAAATCTATGAAACAAAACCACGAAAAACTCAATGAATCAAGAGATCGGTCGAAATCCCTTTCGGCTATTTTTGGTCAAATTTTCGAATTTATGGTGGATAGAAGAAAAATTGGTGGTAGAGGAGGGGGTGGGGTGTCGGATTCGTGTCAATCTAGCTCTGGATACCAGATGATGAGGTGTTGACCTCTAAGTTGGCCCGATCTTCACGAATCGACAAGAACGAACGAAGAACGCACGAAGAACGCGATGAACACGATGAACACGAGAGGGGAATCGAGGGGAAATCGTGGGCAAACGCGTGGAAACACAAAAGGGGGAAGATAACTTGTGAAGCCTACGAGGGATCACAAACCCAAGTCAACAACACGCTAATTGAAACCGATTCCTCTCACCGGTCGGTCCACCAATCCAACAGAAGCCCAAAGGGGAAGGTTGGCAAGCGCTACTAGAATCACTATGTGAGAGAGTAGCTCCTTGGAGAGATCTTCATACGGTTCTAGATGAACATCATCAACATAGGAGTAGCCTCGTAAGAGGAGTCACCTCACAAGAGGTATACAAGGGCAAAGCCCGAAGTTCTCAAATCATGCCTAAACCCTAGATCTAGCCACCGGAGTTCCTTATATAGTCGGGGTCGAAACGGGGGTCGAAACGGTGCAAAAACGGACCAATTCCGTGCATTTTGGGACCACGCCGGCCTGGGGGGCGCAGAGGCCGGCCTGGAGGGGTGGCCGGCCTGGGGCCGGGGTGGGGAGGAGGCAGGCCGGCCTGCAGGCCGGCCCCTTCTGTTGGGTGCCCGGCCTGGGGCCGGGGTGGGGGGAGGCAGGCCGGCCTGGAGGCCGGGGCGCTCGGGCAGGGGGCCGGCCTGGGAGGCCAGCCCGAGGCCGGGGTGGGGGTGAGGGAGGCCGGCCTGCTCGGGCAGGGGGCCGGCCTGGGAAGGGGGGAGGCCGGCCTGGCCGGAAGTGGAGTCCGGGAGACCCCTTTTCCCTCCGTTCTTCCTCCTCGGAACTCCGATCTTGACGCCGTCTTCGCCCACGTTCTTCCTAGCTTCGTGTGCACCTTCTTGGATGTGTTCTTGAGCATCTTTGGCACCATCTTGGGTCTGCATGTGGTGATCCCACCTATACATGTAGAGGGGTATTTCATGAGGCAGAGCACCGTTCACCAAGTCACCGGAAACGTACGGAGGTAGGAGTGAGTTCACCTTGTTGCGTATCGGTGTTGTGCTTGGTGGAATACGGTGGGCTACATCATTGAGGCTCCACTCCACCGTTGTTACAATCTTGTGCACATAAGTTGTCAAATCTGCACACTAATCAGGTGGTTAGTCCATGGAATGCCAGGTTCTGCTCCTTGCTTTATATGATTTCATTCATATCCCACTCATGATTCCTTCATGTGTTTCCTAATCTACAAATGTATTGATATATTAATCAGGTCTTATGCATCTTTACCTTTTTCTAACTATAATTCTTAGTTTCTTCCACAGGCTTTGCTGGTAGCCTTTGTTCTGTCCCAGACTACACAGCCCTTACTACTGGAACGACGTATTACTGCATCACAGCTTGCATATAGTGGATGCATGCTAAATTTAAAGACTAAGGTAATACCATATGGACCTAGAGGTGAATATCTTTCTTTTTTAACTTTTCAAAATAATCTCATTAAGTAAACGAGCCGAAATCTGCATTCTAGTTAGCTGCTCCTGTATGGAAATTCGATGCCGATGCATTCTGCGACCTATTTCAGAAGTGGAAGCAGGCCTGCCAATAACGGAACACGTGACAGCAGGTGTGAGATACAACAGACTCTTCGTTCTGCAATGTTGGGCACTTTCGGACCATTCCGATTATAGGATTTTTGTTTGAAACATAATGTGCTCACTTTTTCGTAGGTTCTGAATTCTGACAGGGCCGCAGTGTGTACATAAGATATGAATCCTTTCAGTCATGTAAAGATTGCGATATTTATGTGCATCTGCAAGCAAGACATGTCACTTGCGGTTCACGATTACAGAATTGATATTTCTCAGATGTTCAGAAGCACATTGACGTGATCCTGGGACTTTTCGGGTGGCTACCGGATGCTTTGCCTGCTGCTGAGGACCTGCCAGTGGAGTGCCTAGTCTAGGGCGTGGAGTGGTTTTCGTTCCTCTAGTCTCTCTCTGTGGATAGCTTCCTGAACATCTGTCTGCTGTTTAACTCTGTGTGATGTTGGATTTTGACATGATTATTGCCATCTGGAATGCGCGTGGACTAAATTCTCCTGCTCGTAGGGCGGCGGTCTTCCAGGTTCTAGCCCCGTTGGGGGCCAAAGTGGTATGTTTGCAGGAGACTAAAATGGAAGTGATAACACCGCAAGTTGTGAGGGACTGTCTGGGAGCCGCTTTGGACGAGTTCTTCTTTCTCCCAGCCATAGGTACGAGGGGAGGCATCCTTCTGGCGTGGCAATCTGCGCTGATCACGATCTCCAACCCGCACCTGTCTAAGAACGCCCTCACAGCCAGTGTCTCAATAGTGGGCGAGCAAGACTGGTGGTTCACAGGTGTATATGGCCCTCAGGGCGTGGCCGAAAAGCAGGAATTTCTCCAAGAGTTGAAGGACATTAGGGATCTGCATGCAGGTCCTTGGGTGGTCGCCGGTGATTTCAACCTCATCTCCAGCCCTGAAGATAAAAACCAGGGTGTCTTGCATAGGCCTATGATGTGCCGCTTCAGACGGACTCTTTCGGCCCTAGAACTGAAGGACGTTTACTTGAATGGCAGAAGGTATACTTGGTCCAATGAGCGGCAACAACCAACCCTTGAGAGGCTGGATAGGGTCTACTCCACGGTGGATTGGGACGACATCTGCCCAGATGCCTTCCTTTCGGCTGGATCCTCGGGCCCCTCGGACCACTGTCCGTTAATTCTGAGCTTGGCCCCTCATCTGATGACGGGGCGTAGATTCCACTTTCAGTCCTTCTAGCCTAAGGTGGACGGTTTCCAGGAAGTGGTTCAAGAGGCGTGGGCATCGGTGAGCTACGAAGCAAACCCCTTCAAGCTATTGGATAATAAGCTTCGGGCAACAGCTAAGAAGCTTGCCAGCTGGAGTAGCAAATTCATTGGGAATATCAAGTTGCAGATCCTTCTAGCAAATGAGATAATTCTGCGACTAGAGGCGGCCATGGATAACAGAGAGCTTTCGGTGGAGGAAAGATCTTTGAGGAAACTGTTGAAAGGGAAGTTGCTGGGTTTACCCTCACTTGAACGCTCCCTCGCCAGGCAAAGGGCGCGGATCCTGTGGCTGCGGGAAGGGGATGCGTGCACCAAGTTCTTTCACTCTCATGCCAGCCACCGCAAGCGGAAGAACTTCATCGGACACCTCCTAGTGGATGGGCAAAGGCTAACCAGCCCTGAAGATAAAGCGGAAGCCCTGGACGAATTCTTTGATAATATCCTGGGCGTGGAAGTTGAGCGCGAGTTCTCGGTGGACCTAGACTTTCTGCAGCTACCTTCTATGGCGTTAGGGCATCTTGATGCCTGCTTCTCTGAGGAGGAAGTGTGGAACGCTATCCGAACCATGCCGCCAGATAAGTGCCCGGGACCAGATGGATTCACAAATAGGTTCTACGTGGCTTGTTGGAGCATTATTAAGGACGACATTATGAGTGCCTTCAGATCGCTTGAGCGACGAGACCTTCGGGGGTTCAGTGCGGTAAATCACGCCTTCATCACTCTTCTCCCAAAGAAGGCTGGCGCGGAGGAACCGAGGGACTTCCGGCCCATCAGCCTTATCCATGGCGTGGCGAAGCTGATTGCGAAAGTCCTGGCTTGCCGCGTCACCCCAGTGTTACCACAGTTGGTTGGAGCACATCAGAGTGCATTCGTGCGTGGACGGTGTATTCATGATAACTTCATGACAGTGAGGGAGACTGCGAGGAAGCTACACTGCAAGGCCACGCCGGCGGTGCTCTTGAAACTCGACATCACAAAAGCCTTCGACACTGTTAGCTGGGCTTTCCTGCTGGAAGTCCTACGGAAGCTAGGTTTCGGGGACATCTTCATCACCATTGTTTGCGCCCTACTGTCGTCGGCCTCCACCAGGGTGTTAGTCAACGGCTGGCCTGGTTCTCGGATCCTGAACAGGCGTGGATTGCGTCAGGGAGATCCGCTCTCCCCGCAGCTGTTCATCTTGGTAATGGAAGTGTTGTACCGGATGATTGAAAATGCCACTGCGCAGGGGATGTTGACTCGACCGGCAGACACGGGTCTGCGGCATAGGACATCTATCTACGCCGACGACGTGGTAACCTTCCTAAGGCCAACTGCCGGTGACTTCCGAGTCTTTTCTGACATCCTCACGACTTTTGGGGAAGCCAGTGGGCTACACGCCAATCTGGAGAAGTGCTCCGCTCACTTGATTAGATGTGGAGATAGCGAGAAAACTTTGGTGGAGCAAGAGCTGCAATGCCCGATCCTGCCTTTCCCAATGCGGTATCTCGGGCTGCCGCTCTCCCTAAAGAAGCTCACAGCTGCGCAGTTGCAATTCATCGTCGACAGTGTTGCAGGCCATCTGCCGGGATGGAGAGCGAATTTGTTAAACAAAGGTGGAAGGTTGGAGCTGGTGAAAACCACGCTCTCGGCTGTCTCGATTTTCGCTATGATGTCCCTGGATCTTCCGTCGAGGACCTTCGCCGACATCGACAAGATTCTTAGGGGTTTCCTTTGGAAAGGCAGAAAGGACGTGCACGGTGGACATTGCCTCGTGGCGTGGGACAGGGTTTGCAGACCAAAGCAGCTTGGAGGCTTAGGCATCCCAAACCTCCGTCTGATGAACCATGCCCTCCGGGCAAGGTGGTTGTGGCTTCAGAGAACTGACATCTCAAAGCCGTGGAAGGAATTTAACTTTCAGGTGCCTAGAATGGTAACGCACCTCTTCGAAGCTGGTTCATCCTCGGTGGTGGGCGATGGGGCCAACACCTACTTCTGGACAGATAGATGGCTGCCGGAGGGAAGAATACGGCATGTGACCCCTCACCTTTGGGAGAAGATCCCCAAGCGCGCCCGAGCTATGCGTAAGGTTAGAGAAGGACTCGCAGGGGATTGACTACTAGATGTTCCTCCCAACCTAGAGGAGATTGAGCTGCGAGAGCTCCTCGGGCTGTCGGATCGGTTAGCCGGGTTTACCCTCCAGGAGGGTGTGGACGACGTGCTTCGCTGGAATGGGAACCCAATTACCAGTACTCAGCCCGCTCAGCCTACCGCGCCATGTTCGCTGGGACAGTGGGTCTAAGTGGAGCTCAGCAGGTCTGGCGATCTAGGGCTCCGAACAAATGCAAGTTCTTCATGTGGCTGGTCCTGAGGAACAGATGTTGGACAGCTGATAGGCTGGCCAGTAGAGGGATCCCTCACCCCGCGGCTTGCCCCCTGTGTGACCAACAAGGAGAAGACATAAACCACCTCCTGCTTGGTTGTGTAGTGGCGAGACAGGTCTGGGTGACGCTCCTGGGTCGGTGGGGATTGGGGGATTGGATCCCAAGCCAGCAAGCCGTGGTGTCCACGTGGCTCCCGGCGTGGGTTCTAAATGAGGCGGACCAGAGAGATATGTGGACAACTATCACCCTTACCTGCTGGTGCCTGTGGAGGCACAGGAATTGCGTGGTGTTCGAGGGGCACCAGCCTTCAGCGGAAAGAGTGATCGATCTAATCCAATCGGAGGCTGTCTTGTGGTGTGCGGCAGGGTTCTTTAGAGGTAGCCTAGGACAAGTGGAAAAGTGGAGGTTTCGAGAGTAATCCCGTTTAGAGATCCCACCTAGCGTTCTCGGCGTCTGTGCCGAATCGCGTTGTAACTGGCCTTTGGCCTCTCTTCTATGAAACCGATGCGTCTTTTCCAAGACGTATCCTTAAAAAAAAAGTGCACCGGAACTAAATTTCAGATCCTTAATTTATGACTGCATTCAAAGTGCAAAGCAACCACTTTGGTTTCTGTTAAGGTGTGTTAGTATTGGTCTAGGAGTCCGTATTAGTCTAGATGTTATTTTCTTATTCCCCAAGTCATGTGTAATATATATATGCACTATCAATATAGACAAGTTGCATCCATAACATGGTATCAGAGCCCCAGGTTTAGGTTTCTTTTTTTCTCGCACGGGCAACTCGTGCTATCGATCCAATAAAGATCGATTTTTGTATTCCTGGTCTTCGATCGGTCTACGTTTCTCTGTATGTTTCTCTGTTTCTGATCGATTCCTGGTCTTCGATCGGTCTATGTTTCTATGTATGTTTCTCTGTTTTTTATCGATTCCTGACTACATCAATTCCAGATCGAGCTGTGCCTGTAGCTTTCCTGCTTGCGTCCCAGACTGCTGCTCCTGCTAGTACATCTAGCAACTCGTCCTCGATCTATTTCGGTCTTCTCCCACGATCGATTATGCCCTTTCCGCTGCTGGCCTAGAACGTAATGCTTCCGCGTCATGGATGTCCCAACGCTGCTCTCGACCAAGGTTTTGGTTCCCGATAGAAAAAAATTTCCCGAGAAGGGTCGGGATTTCCGGTTACCGCGGTTACCGGATAATCTCGACCGGTTACCAGGCGAATTTGAAAACAAGAGTTTGAAAATTCAAAACAATCATTCCTAATATAACCATTTACCGAGGGTTTTTGTTAAAATCCAAAAAAATTAAAAAATTTCGGGATATTTTGACCGGTATGACAATTTCCCGGGGGTGATCAGGATCTCCGGTTACCGGGCGGTAACCGGATTTCCCGACCGGTAACCAAAACCTTGCTGTCGACTACCAGAATAGTTCGATCGCGATGGCCCCTTCATCCCAGCCGTGTATGGTCGCCGCCGCCCAGAAAGCTGTTCGCCCGATTCGGGCCACCTCTGCCTCCTCGTTCACGCTGTCGTACTCCTCCGGACTGCTGCTCTGCACCAGTTTGATCGATCGGGTGGATTTTTGTACCCTCATTTTCTTGGTCCTACTCCTTTATATGGGATTTTTGTGGCCTCATTTTGCATTGCCATTGATCAACGCAAATTTGTGTACTTTGCCTCCCCCCCGAGTAAATGCAAGTTGATTATTCATCTAATCTAACAAGGTATCAGATTAGATTTTCCACGTACGCGCGCCGCCGCCCGTCTAGAATCCCGGGTCTGCTCGTCACGCGCGTCTCTGCCCTCGTCCGCGGCTGTCCCTGTTGCCTGTCTTCGTCCGCTGCTGTCACCGGGAGGTCCGTCGTGGCCGTCCTCGTCTCTGCGACCCAGGCCGCCGTTCGTCTCCGCGAACCAGGCTGCCGCTCCGTCCGCCGCTGCCCGTTACCGTCCGTCTCCGCCACGGCCGTCCCCAGGCCGCCGCTCGTTGCCGTTGGTCTCTATCCCGGCCTCCTCTGCCTCTCGTCTAGCCCCGGCAGCCTCCAGTTCGCCGTCGCCGTCGGCTCCCCGTCCCGGCCGCCGCCCATCTGCCCCAGATCGCTGTCTCCGCCGCCCAGTCCCAGGTCCGCCGCCCCTGCCATTGGGATCTAGATTTTAGAGAACACTTTCAAGTCTGAACTTCAGAGTGGGAGATGCTCTGCACCAAAATGGAGGATAAATCTGCTGCCATGTACTCATGTGGTAAGTCACCCAAATGAACCACTCTGCTTTTGAGAACCCACACACACTCTGTTCCAATCGTATTCTTCGGCAATGGGGTCGGGTCATATAGTGCCTTCTCCACTTGGAGCACTAATCAATTTCAAATGCCAGAGAAGAGATATTCTAAATGTCAGAAAAATCTGTACATGCCTAATGTTCACACAGAAATTGTTAGATTGATCTCACGAAGGGCCCAACGGCCACTTCGTGCCCTTTGGTCAATGCGCCCTGATCGGGGGCGCCCAACCGCATATGGTTGGTGGGCCCCTGTGCCAGCGCTATAAAGACAGGTGAGGGGCCGGGGCACAGGGTACGAGATTCGCCGCCGCCATTTCCCTCACCAACAAACCCACATCCGATCTAGGGTTAGCGCTCGCGCACGGGAAGCTCCACCACCGTCACCATGTCCACCACCGACACGCCGTCGTCGTCGAAAGGTTCAGAAGGTGGTTTCTCTCCCCTCTCTATCTCTCTCTCTTCCTCTCGGTTTTTCTCTCGATCTGAAACACTAATAGTCATCACAGAGGCACCACTGTGTTCGATCTAGACCTAGCTAGATCAATAGAGTTTCAACATTGGTATCAGAGCTTTGCTGTTAGGTCTAGTCGTTCCACGGTGCAAAGAAAAGCAAAAGTAAATCCCATCCCCAAATCGATACCCTAATCCCTAACAGAGAAGAAGAAAGAGGGGAAGGGGAAAAGATAAATCGGCTCACCGGGGTCGGGCGCCGCCGCTGTGCCGCGCAGTTCCTCTCAATCCGGATGCGCATCGGCAAGCCGAGGCATCCGGACGAAGAACCACCGGAAAAGTAAAAATAAAATAGACCCCATGGGGGCAAAGGGCGCCGCCGGCTGCGCCGCTTGACGGCAGTGCTCTCTCCTTTTTGGGAGGAAGCACACACCGGCAAAGGTACAGAAAGGGGCGCCGCCCGTCGATTGTTGCACCATCGCGGGAAAGGAACCAGAGGTGCCCTCCCGAGGATCTCTCTCTCGCGCTGTGAGGTGGAAAGAAAGGTGAAAAGAAAGGGGCAAGGGGAGCGCGCGCGGCGGCTCAGCGGCGCGGTAGCGCACCGTCGCTGGCCTGCCGGCGGCTCGACCCAAAGAAAGGGGAGCGCGCGGCGGCGGCTCGGCGGCTCGGCGGCGCAACCCAAGCGAGCGCAAGCGCGCGATGGCGGCGCGAGCAGAGAAACAGAGGAGACGGGGGAGTCGGGGGCGAATGGATGCCTAGGGTTTGACCCTGGCCCTCCCCTGTCCGTTTTGTCCTAGCGAAAACGAAGGAGGGCCGTCGGATCGCATCCGACGGACGGGATCGAATCCCTAGCGAGTAGAGAGCGGACCGGGCCGCTGGGCTGGGCCCAGGCAGCAGTTAACTACCGCCTACGTGGCAAATAGAGAAATGAGCGCGCAGCTGCTAATGGGCCGCTGAGCGCAGGGCGCTGCTGCGGTAAATACCGCACAGGCGCGCGACAGCGTTAGCCAGGCCGTGGGCCGGGCCAAAGTCAGCTGGGCAGTTTTTCTGCCAATTTTTTTTTCTGGTTTTCTGTTTTTTCTTTTACAGAAGCAGAATTAAAGTATTTTAGTCCATTTTTTTTTGGGCAAAATTGTTCTAGTTTTTTCCTATTCAATTATTTCCAACGAAATCATTGTTTTAGGAAATACAAAAGTAAATGAAATATTCGTATAAAGTATGAAGTGTATGAATTTTGTATTCATGTTTTCCTCTGCAAATTGAATAAAAGTGCTCTTAAATAAAGAAAAATGGGATTAAAGTGAGAATTATTTTTAAGAGCATGTTAAAGTGATAGTTATGATTTATGTTATTAAATAACCAACGTTGTTAATAGCATTGTCATGATTAATTGTTATAGTGTCATATATGCTTTTATTGCTATTTTCTGCCCAACGGTGATATAGTCATAATTGCATAAACAGTTGTGTGTTATAATTTTAACCAACGTTGGATTATTACATGCAATTGTTGTTGTTTTTCTCACTTCATTGTGGTTTTCAGGAGGGTTCTACTTGATGACATGCATCAAGGACATCCCGACCCTGAGAGGCGACAACTACAGTGAGTGGAGGAAGAAGGTGGAATTTGCCTTCATCTGTGCAGAGGTTGACTGGGTTGTGGACACTCCACAGCCTGTCAAGCCAAAAGAGCCTGTTAAAGAGGCAACTGATGATGATGCTGCATGGGAAAAGAAGAAAAGAGACCATGCTCCTTTGGAGTTGTCATATTCTATTGAAAACAGAAAGTGGCAAACAGCCAATAAAAAGTGCATGACATTTATAAATAATACAATTGAGAACGCAATCGTGGGCTCAATTGCAGAGTGTGATTCCGTTACGGAGTACTTAGAAAAGATAAAGAGCCAGTTCACTGGCTCTTCAAAGGTTTATGCCACCCAGTTGATCAAACAGCTGGTAACTGAAAAGTACACCGGAGGTGCACATGGCATCCGGGAGCACATACTGAGGATGAGCAACATGGCTGCGAAACTTAAGCCCATGGATGCTGATCTTGAGCTCAAGCCAGCACTGCTTGTCCATCTGATCATGGCTTCACTGCCAAGTCAGTTTGACAACTTTGTGATAAACTACAACATGGCCCCTGAAAAGTGGGATGTTGAAAAGACTATTGCTATGTGTGTTCAAGAGGAGGACAGACTCAAAGCCTCACATGGTGGTTCTGTGAACTATGTGAGGGATAATAAGAAAAGAAACTATGGTCAAAGTCATACTGGTTCTCCTTCAAAACCACATGGGAAAGGTCCCCAGCAGCAGCATCATCAGTACCCACAGAGGTTTTTTCCAGTGGACAAAGACACTTGTCTCTACTGCAAAAAGACTGGCCATTACAAGCAAGATTGCCCAGACTTTTTAAAGTACATAATGGCAAAGAAAGGTAACAATGTTGTTTCCTTTGTAAATGAATCCCTGTATACACAGTTTTCCAAATCTACATGGTGGATTGACTCAGGTGCAACTGTTCATGTTGCAAATTCTTTACAGGGATTCAGTTCGACCCGGAGCACGCTAAGAAGCGAAAGATGCATTCAGGTCGCTAATGGAGTTCAAGCAGACGTAGAAGCTGTTGGCAACATCTCCTTGGAGTTTGCTGATGGTTTCACTATTCTGCTTAGAGATGTTTTGTTTGTTCCTTCACTACACAGGAACCTTATCAGTGTATCACGCTTAGACAAAGACAATTATGAGTGTTATTTTGGACATGGCAAATGTGCCTTATGGTGTAATAATATTCATGTGGGGGTTGCTTACCTCCACAATGAGCTTTATTTATTATCTTTGCGTGAAAAAGTTTATTCTGTGTCTAAAGTGAATGAGAAAGAATCTGGGTCGAATAACGAACAAAAGAAAAGAAAGAGAACTCATGACTCATCGAAATTATGGCACTGTCGCTTGGGCCATATTTCGAGGGGGAGAATAGAAAGGCTAATCAAAAATGATATTCTTCCACTGCTAGAGTTCTCAGAAACAGAGCAATGCATAGATTGCATTAAAGGAAAATATGTAAAGCAAATTAAAAAGGGTGCAAACCGAAGTACAGCAACACTGGAAATTATTCACACCGATATTTGTGGACCATTTCCTGTGAAAAGTGTGGATGGTTATGACTCGTTTATAACGTTCACAGATGATTACTCCCGATATGGATACATATATCCAATTAAAGAAAGATCTGAAGCGTTGGATAAATTTAAGATATTCAAGGCTGAAGTTGAAAATCAACATGATAAAAGAATAAAGATAGTGAGATCTGACCGTGGGGGGGAGTACTACGGCAGACACACTCCATATGGCCAAGTCCCTGGACCTTTTGCAAGGTTCTTACAGGAGAATGGCATAGTAGCCCAGTATTCAATGCCGGGCGGACCTCAGCAAAATGGAGTAGCTGAAAGGAGTAACCGTACTCTTATGGATATGGTGCGCAGTATGATGAGTTATTCCACTTTGCCATTGGGATTATGGATGGAGGCACTTAAAACCGCCATTCACATTCTCAACAGAGTACCAAGCAAGTCGGTGCCCAAAACACCGTACGAGCTGTGGACAGGAAAAGTTCCATCCCTACAGCACCTCAGGGTGTGGGGGAGCCCAGCTGAGGCAAAAGTGTTTAATCCAAACATTGCAAAGTTAGATACCAAAACAGTGAGTTGCCATTTCATTGGCTATCCTGATAGATCAAAAGGTTATCGTTTCTACTGTCCAGACAGATACACAAAGTTTGTAGAAACGAGACATGCGGTCTTCTTAGAGGACGAAATCAGGAGGGGGAGCATGGTAACTCGGAAAATTGATCTTGAGGAGAAGAGGGTGTGTGCACCTAATCCGATGATTCAAGAGCCGTTTTTCTCGCTACCTGTTGTACCTGTATCCTCAACCCCTGAGGTTGCGGTGCAAGCACCTGTTGTAACTCCAACCATGACAACTAGAGGTGAAGATTCGGAACCTGCTCGTCAGGAGCCGACTGAACCCGAAGTTGAGCATGAAAGGGAGGAGCATCAGTCTTCTCAAGAGGATGTGCCAGAAGTTGAGGCACGACATGAACAAGAGAATGAAGGCCTTAGAAGGTCTACAAGACGTAAAAAGTCAGTTATTTCTAGTGATTATAAAGTTTATAACATAGAAACGGCTTATAAGGAAGGTGATCCCACCTCATATGAAGAAGCCATGAGAAGCCGTCACTCATCTAGATGGGTGGAGGCTATGGAAGATGAAATGAAATCGATGAGTTCCAACGACGTTTGGGACTTAGAGGATATTCCCAAAGAAGCCAAAACAGTAGGCTGTAAATGGGTCTACAAAATAAAGTATGACTCTAATGGGAATGTAGAAAAATATAAAGCACGTCTTGTGGCAAAAGGCTTTACACAAAGAGAAGGGGTAGATTACAATGAGACATTTTCTCCGGTCTCATGTAAGGATTCCTTTAGAATCATAATGGCACTAGTTGCACATTTTGATTTAGAGCTACATCAAATGGATGTAAAGACGGCATTTTTAAATGGAGATCTAAAAGAAAAAGTCTACATGAAACAACCCAAGGGGTTTATCGTGGAAGGCAAGGAAGATAAAGGATGCCGTCTAAAGAAATCCATCTATGGATTAAAGCAGGCTTCTAGACAGTGGTATCTAAAATTCAATGATACAATAAAGAGTTTTGGATTTAAAGAGAATGTTGAGGATAAATGCATTTATGCAAAGTTCAAAAGTGGGAAATACATTTTCCTAATCTTATATGTGGATGATATCTTGCTTGCCAGTAGTGATGTCAGTCTTCTACGAGAAACAAAGAAGTTCTTATCCTCGAACTTTGATATGAAGGATCTTGGTGAAGCCTCATATGTTTTGGGCATAGAGATTCACCGAGATAGAACGAATGGAGTCTTAGGACTATCGCAGAAGGCATATTTTGAGAAAGTTCTCAAAAGGTTTAATATGCGTGCGAGTTCTGCCACACCTGCTCCTATAGTCAAGGGCGATAGTTTTGGGAAATTCCAATGTCCCAAGAACCAATATGAGATCGATCAAATAAAATCAGTACCATATGCTTCGGCTGTTGGAAGCTTACAGTATGCACAAGTGTGCACTCGCCCTGACTTAGCTTTTATCACCGGGGTACTCGGTAGATATCAAGAGAATCCAGGCACAGAGCACTGGAAAATGGTAAAGAAAGCATTGCGTTATGCGCAAGGCACCAAGGACCTCATGCTAACATACAGAAGGTCTGATTCCCTAGAGATAAGAGGGTATTCAGATGCTGATTTTGCGGGAGACAAGGATGATAGAAAATCCACGTCAGGATACGTGTTTACTCTCGCAGGAGGAGCTATTTCGTGGAGAAGCTCCAAACAGTCAATAGTTGCATCATCCACGATGTATGCAGAATTTATAGCATGTTATGAGGCCACGGGGCAGGCGATACGGCTAAAGAAATTTATACCCGACTTGAAAGTGGTAGACTGCATTAGCAAACCACTAAAGATGTACTGTGACAACCAGCCCGCAGTATTCTATGCTCACAACAACAAGTCGAGTAATGCTACAAAGCCAATAGAAATAAAGTATTATGTTGTGAAGGATAAAATCCAGGATCAAACTATAAGTCTCGAACATATAAAGACAAAGGATATGCTTGCGGATCCGTTAACGAAAGGCTTACCACCCAGTGTGTTCAAAGATCACATAGCTGACATGGGTTTAATGGAAAGCCTATGATTCCTGGATTGAGAGAGGCCCGAAAAGTAACAGTTTTTGTTTCAAAACAGAAAGGTATATTGTAGCTGTCTGATTCTATCGGCAATTGAGCTGTGACGATGAAACATGCTCTATGTATCAATATGTGATGAAACAAGTAAAAGTAAAAGGTATAAAGTTAAAAGTAAAAGTTGAGATCAAGAGGGAGAATGTTAATTAGATTGATCTCACGAAGGGCCCAACGGCCACTTCGTGCCCTTTGGTCAATGCGTCCTGATCGGGGGCGCCCAACCGCATATGGTTGGTGGGCCCCTGTGCCAGCGCTATAAGGACAGGTGAGGGGCCGGGGCACAGGGTACGAGATTCGCCGCCGCCATTTCCCTCACCAACAAACCCACATCCGATCTAGGGTTAGCGCTCGCGCACGGGAAGCTCCACCACCGTCACCATGTCCACCACCGACACGCCGTCGTCGTCGAAAGGTTCAGAAGGTGGTTTCTCTCCCCTCTCTATCTCTCTCTCTTCCTCTCGGTTTTTCTCTCGATCTGAAACACTAATAGTCAGTCATCACAGAGGCACCACTGTGTTCGATCTAGACCTAGCTAGATCAATAGAGTTTCAACAGAAATTTCTAGCCATACCTTCCAGCAGGGGTGTATTTGTAAAAGATTTGCATTAGCGATTTGGATCCCAAGGATTTGTAACCATAGGCTCGTTAGCTGCTAAGCTGCACTGCGCACCAGGCAATTCCCAGGCTGGTAGCTGCAGCTTCCCACTCTGCTTTCTCTCCGTGGAGTGCACCGTTGGGGAAGAGCCCCTGCTTCCCCTACGGCACCTCTCCCCGGCAGCGTAGACGGAGCTCAGAGCTGACGCGAGGCGGCTGGTGGTCTGCATATGGCGGCGGCTATCAGCTCGGCGGCCACGCTGCTCGGCAAGGTTTTCACGATGCTGTCCGCAGCCCCGGTGGCGGCGTACGTCGACAGCCTCGAGCTCGGCCAGAACTCCCAGCAGATCAAGGCCAAGCTCGCGCACACGCGAGGCCTGCTGCACAACGCCCAGGTGAGCGACGTCGGCTACAACCCTGGCCTGCAGGACTTGCTGCCGGCGCTGACCAGGAACGCCGACCAGGCGGAGGACCCGCTGGATGAGCTCCACTACTTTCAGATACATGACAAGCTCCACGGTACCAAATACACCACCCCAGACGCCAATTTTCTCCGTCATGGTCGCAATGCTCTTCGCCACACTGCCACTAGCTTCGCCGCATGTTTTTCTTGTTCGTCTGCACAAGATCCTGCAAGTGGTGATAAAATACATTTCCAACCAGTGACCATGTCCAGGAAAATCAAGTCAGTGTTACAGGACATGCAGACCCAGTGTGATTCCGTCTCCGATTTGCTCGGCAGTATCCCAAGTAATAGCATGGCAGTCGCCCTACACCGGCCTCAGATTGGATCCACAATTATACAGGATACGTTGTATGGCAGGAGGCGCACTTTTGAGGAAACTGTCAATCGTATCATCAGCTGCGAACAAACTATTTCCGTTCTTCCTATAGTTGGTCCAGGGGGTATTGGAAAGACAACTTTCACCCAACACCTCTATAATGACACTAGGGCTGAAAATCGCTTTGAAGTCAGGGTCTGGGTGTGTGTATCGACTGATTTCGATGTGGTTAAGATCACCAGGGAGATCCTTGGTTGCTTACCTCCAATTGAGAAAGAAGGTAGCTCTACTGTTGCAAATGAAACAACCAATTTAGACCAGCTTCAGAAATTTATAGTTCATCGTATCAAGTCTAAGAGGTTTTTAATTGTCTTGGATGATATATGGAAATGTAGTAGTGAGGATCAGTGGAAAACCCTCTTAGCTCCATTCACACAGGGGGAATCAAAGGAAACATGGTACTTGCCACAACTCGATTCCCAAAGCTAGCACAAATGATGGAAACTATTGATTCGCTAAAACTGCAAGGTTTGGAGTACAATGACCTATTCACATTTTTTAAATCATGTATATTTGGTGACCACAAGCCTGAGAATTACGAAAATGAGTTAGGTGGCATTGCAGAAAAAATTGCAAATAAGCTAAAGGGTTCCCCACTAGCAGCCAAAACAGTTGGTAGATTATTGCAGAATGACATTTCCGAGAAACATTGGAATGGAGTTCTGGACAAGCATGAGTGGCTAAAGCAAAAAAAATGAATATGATATCATGCCATCTTTAAAAATAAGCTACGACTATCTCCCTTTTGATCTGAAGAAATGCTTTTCATATTTTAGTCTTTTCCGCGAAGATCATCAATTTTACAATTCTGAAATGAACCAGCTTTTTGTTGCAATTGGGGTCGTAGACTATGCTCACCAAGTTGATAGAAATTACTTGGAAGAGCTAGTGGAAAATGGTTTTCTCATGAAGAAAGTTGGTTATCATGGTCAATACTACTATGTAATGCATGATTTAATGCACGAGCTATCTAAGAGTGTTTCTGCAGAAGAATGCCTTAATATAAGTGGCTTAGATTTCAGAGTTGATGCCATCCCACAATCTGTTCGGCATGTATCTATCACCATGGAGAATAGATATGACGCGAATTTTGAGGAAGAAATGTGCAAACTAAGCGGGGTGATAGACATTGCTAATTTGCGGACTTTGATGATTTTTGGAAGATATAAAGAAAGAATCACCAACTTTTTGAAAGATTTATTCAAGGAAATAAATAGTCTGCGTGTCCTATTTATAGCGGTGAACTCTTTAGAATCTTTTCCTGACAGGTTTTCAGAACTTGTCCACCTCCGATACCTCAAAATCAGTTTACCTTTCAATGACAGCGAACTGAGTTTCCCTAGTACAATATCAAGATTTTATCACTTGAAATTCTTGGACCTAGATGGTTGGCATGATATTTTTGATTTGCCTGAAAACTTTAGCCACCTTGAGAATTTACATTATTTCCGTGCTAGAAGGGAACTTCACTCCAATATTCGAAATGTTGGAAAGATCAAGCATCTGTAGGAGCTAAAACAATTCCATGTTAAGAAGGAGAGCATGGATTTGAACTGAGAGAAATTGGGCCATTGACAGAGCTTGGAGGAGAACTGATTATACATGGTCTTGAACATTTGGCAACCAAGGAGGAAGCTTGTGAAGCCAAACTGATGTTGAAAAGGAATCTAAATGAGCTTGGATTAATTTGGGATAGATAACAACCAACTATAGGGGCTGACATTCTTGATGCTCTTCAACCAAACTCTAATCTTAGGATACTTACAATTGCAAATCACGGTGGTACCATTGGTCCTAGTTGGTTGTGTCATGACATCTGGTTAACAAGTTTAAAAGCACTCATTCTAGAAGGCGTATCTTGGAGCACCCTTCCTCCCTTTTGGAAGCTTCTTAATCTCAAGGTACTCATTTTGGTGAGAATTTCTGGAATGCGTCAGTTTGGGCCTCACTGTGGTGGTGCTCCAGGCAAATCTTATATGCACCTGAAGGAGAGATGTTAGCATAGAACTACCACTTTACGGGCAAAATTCCGGAAAACTACCACTTTATGTTCTGATCGCACGAAACTACTACATTGCGTTTTCGATTTCGCAAAAATCACTAAACCTTCTCTGCTAGCAGATTGACAGCGAATCTGACAGGTGGGACCCATTCGTCAGGCTGATGTGACAGAAATTTGCTGAGCTAGACCCAGGCCCACTTGTTAGCATAATAAAAAAAGCCAAAAAACAAAAAGAAAAAATGGTCATTTTCTTCCGGCGGGTATGGCCGGAGGCCGTCATTCCGCCCCGACGCGCTTTGGGAGGACCTTGTCTGCGTAGGTGATGCCATGGCGGCGAGCTCGCTGAGTACCCCTGCGACTCCTCCGTGGCGCAGCCGACGGCGCTCCGCCCCGCCCATCCTGAATCCCAGCCAGGGGCTCGGCCAGCAGCACTCCCCCGTCCATCCCTGCATCCCCGCCAAGCACGCTGCCGGCGGCGCTCGCCCCGCCCATCCCCTGGCCGTGCTCAGAGGAGGATACCGCCGGCGCCGGCGACATGCTCCACCTCCGGCCGTTGCGGGGCGCACCGATTCTCGCCCGCATGGTGGAGTCGAGCCGCGCAGCGGGCGCCTGCGTGGGGACTAGCCAGGGCCGAGCGTGTGCCCACCGGCGCGTCGTGTGTGCGTCCACCGCCGTGCTCGTGTGCATGTGCGTGACTGCCGGGGCGGCCGAGCAAGTGGACGCCGGCGCGGCCTAGCAGGTGCGCTCGTGTGCGTGCACGTCGGCGCGGTCGAGCGTGACAGTGACTGCCGGCGCGGCCGTGTGCGTCCACCGGAGCGGCCGGGCGCATGGACGGCGTTGCGCTCGTGTGCGTGAACCGCCGGCGCGACCGTGCGCATGTCCATCCCCCAGTGCGCCCATGTGCGTGAATGCCGGCGTGGCCGTGTGCGTTCTCCGGAGCGGCCGAGGACGTGGACGCAGGCGCGCCGAGCGTGACCGTGAATGCCGGCGCGGCCGTGTGCGTCCGTCGGCGTGGACGAGCGCGTGGACGCCAGCGCGATCGAGCGCATGTTCGTCCGTCGGAGCGCTCGTGTGCATGAATACCGGCGCGGCAGTGTGCGTTCGCCGGCGCGCTCATGTGCGCGAATTGGCAGCGCAGCACAACCGGCGGCTAGCTGGCGGACGCAGCAGCAACGGCGAACCAGGAAGGCGAGCGGCGACGCTCGCACGGCCGGCAGACCCGGAGCTACTAGCTGGCTCAGCGGCGAACGCACGCGGCGGAGCTAAGCTAGCATGCACAGCCAGCGAGGCAACGCACGCACGCCTTCTAGCTCGTTTTTTTTTTTTTTGATATTTTGGTATTTTTTCTTTTCCTTTTAGATTTTTTATTATTAAATGGGCTGACATGTGGAGCCGAATGGTGCCACATCACAAATTTGTAGGCCCATCTCGTCAGTTTCGGTGCCAATTCGCTTGCAGATAAGGATTAGTGTTTTTTGCGAAATCGAAAATGCAATGTGGTAGTTTTTTGGAATTGAAACGTAAAGTGGTAGTTTTTCGGAATTTGTCCTGTAACGTGGTAGTTCTATGCTAACATCTCCCTGAAGGAAGTTGGGTTTCATGGGATGCCAGAACTTGCTGAATGGTTGTTGGAACCTAATTGCCATTCCTTTCCAAGTCTTGAAGTAGTGGAATGCGTCAACTGCCCCAATCTACGTGTGATGCCCTTCTCGGAGGGACCTTGCACCAATTTATGCAAACTTAGAGTTTTTGGGTGCCCCAAGATGTCTCTTCCCTCCATGCCTCACACCTCTACACTGAAACATTTGGATTTTCAAGACGCTGATTCACAAAAATTGATGTATTAGGGAAAATAACTGGTTGTTAGGTTGTATTTTTTTTTATAACGGGCATTATTACTTAAAAGTTTTAAGTATTACACCTGGCTTCTGCAACACGGCCGAAAAAAGAAAAAGAAAACAAAGGTTGCAACATATCAATTACAATCCGAGATGAATCAAATATGTCGACTATGGAGCAGCTATCCGTAGATCAAACCGCCACCCATGTGGGATAAAAATATCCCTCGCCACCCTTTCCAGCCGTACACATGCCTCCGTAAAAAGGCCTCGAAACTCCGCCCGCTGTAATGTGCACCACGAACGGAGAATACCTGTGCATCGAAATAGAACCTGCAAACGAGAGAAATTTTTATCATCGAAAATCTTATCATTCCTACGTAGACAGAGCGACCATATAACGGCTAGCGCTGCTACCCTGAAAATAGTTTTAAACCTCTTATCTATGCCATTCAACCAATTGTCAAAAATATTTGCAACGGAAGTTGGCGGATATAGGTTCGAACCTATTTGGATAGCTGACCATATAGAATTTGTTAGGTTGTATGGCGGTGCTTTGGCATTCCACAATCTGGATAAAGTTCAAGATATGCGCATTGAACTTGTATCGCACATTTCTATATTGGAGGCAATGCCACGTCTAGGCTCACTACAGAAACTTAGCTTTTTAGGCTGCAAGGATCTGGTTCTTGTGCCTGTGGAGAATGGAGGAGGAATTCCGGAGGACAACTCATCTCTCCAATCATTAATAATAAATCGATGTGGCAAGTTATTCTGTCTGTGGCCCCTGGGAGAAGCTAAGAGCATGTCTAACAGACCCCCTATGTTTTCACCCCCTAAGACGCGTGTAGAGGACCCTGTATGCACATTTCGCCGGCCAAAAACTCGTGCGAGCTAACAGACCCCCTACCCCCACCCCGGGGTAGGGGGTCTGCTAGCTCGTGGGGGTAGGGGGTCTGCTAGCTCGCACGAGCTTTTGGCCCCTCACAAAACAGGGTTTTGAACATTTTGCATATTAATGCAACATCTCACATTGCATAAAATTTTCGAAGCACACAATAATCATCATAATTATTACATTCAATGTTTCAAACAATAAAATTAACAAAGCACACAATAATAATCCTAATTATTACAATCAATGTTTCACATAATAAAATGTTTTCTGAACTGCCAATCAATGTTTCACACATAGAAGAAGAGGAAATGAATCTTTGGCCATGCAACTGCCAGTGGTGATCGATCAGATCTTGGGTGAGCTGGTGATGAGTCTCAGCATATTCAATGCCGCGATGCCCTGCAAGAAAAGCTTCAAGCCGATCAGGGTTTCTCTCGGGCACCACTCGGGTGCCAACATTATCATAGAAACATGGCAATCTTAACCCCCTCTCATCTTCGATGATCATGTTGTGAAGAATCACACAACATGTCATGATGTCGACAAGAGTCTCCTTGTCCCAAAACCGTGCAGGACCCCGAACAATGGCAAACCTTGCTTGCAAAACACCAAAAGCTCTCTCAATATCTTTGCGAGCAGACTCTTGTTCTCTGGTGAACTTTGCTTCTTTTCTTGTCAAAGGCCTATCCTTTCTCTCTTTAATTGCCTTCACAAGAGTTGCATAGTCCGGGTAAATACCATCTGTGAGGTAGTACCCCATGGTGTACTCATTGTTCATAACTTTGTCGTTGCAAGGTGGAGCATTACCCCTAATTATTCTTTTAAATAAAGGGGATTTATTCAAGACATTAATGTCATTGAGTGTCCCCGGTAGTCCAAAGTATGATGCCAAATCCACAAATCTTGGGATGCCACAGCTTCAAGCACAATGGTAGCATGAGTGCTTTTTCAACAATACATTCCATGCCATGCTTTTGGACAATTTTTCCATGTCCAATGCATGCAATCCAGACTACCAAGCATCCCCGGCCACCCTCTCTTTTCATTCATCTCCATGAGTCTCTTTGTATCATCCTCATTTGGAGCTCGGAGATACGTCTCGCCATACAACTTGATCACCATCTTGGCAAACATACGCACACAATCAGTGGTTGTTTGTACCCCAATGCGAAGGTACTCGTCAGTATAGTCCGCAGGGATACCATATGCAATCACCCTCATGGCAGCTGATATTTTCTGATATGGGCTAAATCCCATGACTTGGGCGGCATTCCTCCGTTGCTTGAAATAATCGGAATTTGCTTCACAGTCTTTCACGATTTTGGTGAACAAACTCCTACGCATGCGATATCTCCTACGGAAGAGACGGGGGGGGGGGGGGGGGGGGGGGGATAGCTAGGTACCTCGGCAAAATAATCTTGCCACAGTTGTTCGTGGCCGAGCGCGCGGTTCCGCGGGATACATATGCGGCCCATCGTGGAACCTCTTCTCTGATCTAGCAGCTTCGCGCGGTCTTTGAGGTCCTTGATGCGGAAGAGGAGCTGAATCATCTCCATGTCGTCGTCGTTCAGCAGCTCGTCGAGGTCCGAATCCCCCGATGACCAGCTCGACGAATCATCGGAATACTCCAAATCATCCATGGTGGCGTCCGCAGACATCTACGACGGTGAAGCACAGATCAGACCCCAAGCGAAATCGAAGAGGAACGCGGCAGAGTACTCACCATGGGGCGGCGACGGAGATGCACGCGGCGCGGCGAGTCGAGGGGCGCCGAGGTCCGGCGAGGGTCCAGCGGGGGTGCGGCGGGGTCCGGCGGATGTGCGGCGGCTCGGAGGCGACCGGATCTACGCGGCGGCGGCTGGCGGCTCTGGCGGCGGGGCGGAGGAAAACGGGGTTCCCAGCTGAAACTTCAGCGCGCCCTAGCTCGCACGAGGTAGAGGGTTCACCCTCTACATCCCCTCCCGACCCCCACATGTAGGGGTCGACGGGCCGCCCCCTACCGAAACTTGTAAAAATTCGTCCGGGGTGCTCGATTTAGGGGGTCTGCTAGATGGCCGGGTAGAGCCCAAACCCGTATATCAGCGGTTATTATACGGGTTTGGGCCATTTAGGGGGTCTGTTAGACATGCTCTAAGACCATTTACCCTTTTCCTGCTTCCTTGAGGGAACTTGATGTTGAAGGAGAGCGAAGTATGAAGTCAATGGCTCTGCTCTCAAATCTTACATCTCTCACTAGGCTAAGGCTAATAAACTGCAGAAATTTATCAGTGGTTGGATTCAATCCTCTTATCACAGTCAACCTCAAAGAAATGGAAGTGCATAACAGCAGCACCATAGCTGTAGATCTGCTCTCAGAGGTGGCAAGGACCAAATTGTTGCTTCCAGTTTCCTTCCGATTGGAGTGTCTCGGGCTAGATAACATCTCTGGATTGCTTGTTGCTCCTATTTGCAACCTCCTCGCCCCGTCCCTCCACACTGTTGGTTAATCACTGCTGCTGCTGCTGTCTGAAGAAATTCAGAGTAGGTGTTAGTTTCAGTTACTGTAGCCGTTCAGGCTATTGTCGTTTAAAGTTCAGTTAGGAATAAGCTGAGCTGCGCCTCGGCCGTTAGCTTTGGATTCCAGTAGATAGGATCGAAGCCCTGGTCTTTCGTGGGATGGCACGAAGCCGCGATCAAGGTGGAGATACCGGTGAGCGTGCGAGAGACGTTGGGATGGCAGCGTTGGTACCTCGTTCGTGTCCGGATTTTTCGTTTTTCAGTTAAACCTGTAACCACTGAATAAATAGCAGAAAGAGGAATTGAAAAGCTGTACGCTTTACACAGCAAAACCATCGTGTCCTTCATCTCCTCGATTGATATTCATCGCGTGAGTTCGAGCTTAGGACTGACAAGTGGTATCAGAGCCATATCGGCTTTTCGATCCGGCGATGTCAGGGAGCGGCAAGAGCAAGCTGAGGGACAGCGACGACGACAGCAGCGACGGTATCTCGCCGCGCTCCAGGATCCCAAATCCAACCGCAGTCGGCCGTGGGCGCGAGCTGGCGGTGGGGCGGCAATACGCGCCTGTCGTGTCGGGCTCCTCAAATGTGCCGCCGCTGACGAGCTCCAACTACGCCGAGTGGAGCCTCCTGATGGAGGTGAGTCTGCAGGCTCGAGGCCTGTGGACGGCGATCGAGGGAGGAGAAGACCTCGACGATGAGTACGGCTACCGCAACGACCGCGGCGCACTGGAACTGATCTACCGATCGGTGCCCACGGACATGCTCCCCGTCCTGCGCAGGCACAAAACCTCGCAAGCAGTCTGGGAGGCGATCCGGAAGATGCGCGCGGGCTCGGAGAGGGTGCGGGAAGCCAAGGCGCAGACGCTGCGCTCGGAGTACGACCAGCTCCGGCACAAGCCCGGGGAATCCGTCGACGATCTGGCCATGCGTCTGACGAGCCTGGCGTCGAGGCTGAGCGAGCTCGGCGATCCGATCGGCGATAGGAAGGTGATGCAGAAGTGGCTTCGCATCGCCCCCAAGCGTTACTCGCAGCTCGCCGTCTCCATCGAGAACCTGGACGATCTAGGCACGACGTCGATCGAAGAGATCGTCGGGCGCTTCAAGGCCGCAGAAGAGCGGTACCTGCAAGATGCAGAGGACGACAGCGGCAACCAGTTGCTGCTCACTGCAGATGAGTGGCGCGCGCGCTCAGGGCGGCGCGAATCCGGCGGCTCTTCGGGCGCAGGCTCGAACGGCGGGAAGAAGCAGCGCGGCAAGGACTCGGCTCGCTCCGGCAAAGGGCAGGCGGTGGGCAAGCGCGACGGGAATTGCCGCTACTGCGGCATCAAAGGGCACTGGGCCCGTGAGTGCCGCAAGAAGGCCCGGGACGAGGGCGACGGCGTCGCAAACGTAGCTGACGCCGAGGCTGAGGACGAGGACCCGGCCCTGTGTATGGCGGAAGTCGTGGCGAGCGAGGACCACGATCAGGTCGTCCACCTCGACGAGGAACGCGCCAAGGTGTGCCTTGGAGCAGAGGACGACGCCAAGGATCCGCGCTGGCACATGGACACAGGCGCATCCAGCCACATGACAGGGGACCTCGCCGTGTTCTCGGAGATCGATCAGAACGTCTCCGGCACCGTCCGCTTCGGGGATAACTCCGTGGTGCGAATCAAAGGGCGAGGCGCCGTCGTCTTCGTCGCGCACGGAGGGCGCCATCGCGTGCTCACGGGGGTGTATTACATCCCCCAGCTGCGCACGTCCATCGTATCCGTCGGGCGCCTCGATCTGGCGGGCTGCTCCGCAGCCGTGAAGGGAGGCGCCATGGTGGTGCGCGATCGACAGGATCGCCTGATCATCTCCGTGCCTCGCACCGGGAACTGCTTGTACACCACCGTGCTGCAGACTTCGACGCCCTGCGCAAACTGTCGCGCAGCGAGATGGTGCGAGGCGTCCCAGCCATAGAGCACGTCGATCAGGTGTGTGATGGCTGCCTGCTTGGGAAGCAGCGGCGCACCCCGTTCCCGGCGGAAGCAAGCTACAGGGCGAGCGAGCGTCTTGATCTTGTACACGGCGACCTCTGCGGCCCGATCGCTCCTCCAACGCACGGAGGGAAGAGGTACTTCCTGCTCCTTGTGGATGACAAATCAAGATACATGTGGCTGGTGCTGCTGAACAGGAAGGACGAGGCGCCGGCGGCGATCAAGCGTTGGCAGGCGGGCGTTGAGGTTGAAACGCGGGTGAAGCTCCGCGTTCTCCGCACGGATCGCGGCGGTGAATTCACCTCCACAGAATTTGGTGATTACTGCGCGGATCAGGGAGTGCGGCGCCACCTCACCGCGCCCTACTCGCCGCAGCAGAACGGCGTCGTGGAGTGGCGGAATCAATCCGTGGTCGGGATGGCGAGATGCCTGCTCAAGTCCAAGGGGATGCCGAATGAATTTTGGGGGGAGGCGGTGAACACCGCGGTCCATCTCCTGAACTGTGCGCCGACGAAATCGGTGAGCGGCATGACGCCGTACGAAGCCTAGACGGGGACCAAGCCGGCGGTGAGCTACTTCCGCACATTCGGGTGCATTGCTCACATCAAGGTAACGCGCCCAAATCTGAAGAAGCTCGACGACCGCAGCATCCGCACCGTCTTCATCGGCTACGAGCACGGAAGATCCAAGGCCTGGCGCGTCGACGATCCCGTGGGCAAGCGAGTCCACATTTCGCGCGACGCCGTCTTCGACGAGGCGGCGAGCTGGGAGTGGGACGCCGGGGCGCAGGCTCGCGGATCCTTCGTCATCGAGGATACGGTGACCGTGGGGTTCGTCCCCACGCCCACTCGCCAGGCTGGGAACGATCTCGAGCCTGGCATCACCACGCCGATGACGCACGGCACCATGGGGAGTGACGTCACAACGCCCGTGGCGAACAATGGCAACTCGGGCATCGCAACGCCAGCACCACATGCCTACAGAGGAAAGGGAGTGGCGGCTGGTTACGTCTCGCTGCCAAGCAACGCCACGCCGGACTCTGAGCTCGCCGGAGAGGAAGCACCACGGCGCTACCGCACGCTCGACAGCGTGCTCGCCGGCGACCAGCAAGAGGAACAGGATCCTGATGATCTGTACCTGATGGCAGGAGAGGAGCCGTGTTCGTTCCAGGAAGCAGAGCCACAAGCTGCGTGGCGCATGGCGATGATGGACGAGCTCGCGTCCATTGAGGAGAACAAGACCTGGTCGCTGATGCCGCTCCCCGCCGGCAAGCGTCCGATAGGTTTGAAGTGGGTGTTCAAGCTGAAGAAAAATTCCGCCGGTGAGGTGATCAAGCACAAGGCGCGACTGGTGGCGAAGGGATATGTGCAGCGCGCCGGGGTGGACTTCGATGAGGTGTTCGCGCCCGTGGCACGGCTCGATTCCGTGCGGCTGCTGCTGGCCATCGCTGCTCATGCTGGTTGGGGTGTGCACCACCTCGATGTGAAATCAGCATTCTTGAATGGCGAGCTGGAAGAAGAGGTCTATGTCACTCAGCCGCCGGGCTTCGAGCGAGAGGGAGAAGAAGAGCAGGTGCTGCGCCTCTCCAAGGCGCTGTATGGACTGCGCCAGGCCCCGCGCGCCTGAAACGCCAAGTTTGTCGACACATTGCTGTCGCTCGGGTTCCAGCGGAGCGCGTCAGAGCACGCTGTGTACGTGCGGTGCGACGACAAGGAACGGCTGCTGCTAGGAGTATACGTGGACGATCTCATCGTCATGGGATCGAGCGCAGAATCCATCGAGCACTTCAAGAAACAGATGATGAGCACATTCTCCATGAGTGATCTTTGGCCGCTGAGCTATTACCTTGGCATCGAGGTCGAGCAGAGCGGCGGCGCGATCACTCTCAAGCAGGCGGCGTATGCGGCCAAGCTCGTCGAGAAGGCAGGACTGACAGGATGCAATCCTGTCCACATCCCCATGGAGCCCAGGCTGAAGCTCAGCAGGGAGGGCACACGCATGCCGGTGGACATCAAAGTTTATCGAAGCATTGTGGGCGGCCTGCGATACCTGGTGCATACGCGGCCGGACATCACCTTCGCCGTGGGATACATCAGCAGGTTCATGGAGGCGCCTCGAACAGAGCATTGGGCTGCGGTCAAGCACTTGATCCGATACATCGCAGGAACACTGCATTTCGGATGCAGGTATGAGCAGAACAAGGGGGAGCTGCGACTGACTGGATACAGTGATGCAGATTTCGCCGGAGATGTTGACGACAGAAAGAGCACGTCCGGCATGATCTTCATGCTTGGGGGGAGTGTGATCTGTTGGCAATCTCAAAAGCAGAAGGTGATCGCACTCTCGGCGTGCGAATCAGAGTACATCGCGGCCTCCACAGCAGCATGCCAGGGCGTCTGGCTACGGGGGATGCTGGCGGAATTACTTGGAGTTCCGGCGAGGGCGGCAACGCTTCTGGTTGACAACAAATCCGCGATTCAGTTGTGCAAGAATCCTGTGTTTCATGACAGGAGCAAACACATCGAGACGCGGTACCATTTTATCCGAGGATGTGTGCAGAGTGAGAAGATCAACGTCGACTACATCCACACCGGCGAGCAACCGGCGGACATTATGACCAAGGCACTGCCAAGGCCAAAGTTCCAGGAGCTGCGTGCGAAGGTGGGCATCAAGAATCTGAGCAGAGATTAAGGGGGAGATTGTTGGTTAATCACTGCTGCTGCTGCTGTCTGAAGAAATTCAGAGTAGGTGTTAGTTTCAGTTACTGTAGCCGTTCAGGCTATTGTCGTTTAAAGTTCAGTTAGGAATAAGCTGAGCTGCGCCTCGGCCGTTAGCTTTGGATTCCAGTATATAGAATCGAAGCCCTGGTCTTTCGTGGGATGGCACGAAGCCGCGATAAAGGTGGAGATACCGGTGAGCGTGCGAGAGACGTTGGGATGGCAGCGTTGGTACCTCGTTCGTGTCCGGATTTTTCGTTTTTCAGTTAAACCTGTAACCACTGAATAAATAGCAGAAAGAGGAATTGAAAAGCTGTACGCTTTACACAGCAAAACCATCGTGTCCTTCATCTCCTCGATTGATATTCATCGCGTGAGTTCGAGCTTAGGACTGACACACACACTCTCATTCAGGTTTGATATACTAGCAGAAAGCTTCACCGAAGAGCAAGTAAAAGCGCTGCAACTGCTCAACTCCCTCCAGAAACTAGAATTTACCTGTTGTACGGGTCTGCAGCCCCTCCCTCAAGGGTTACATCGCCTTTCATCTCTCAAGGAGTTACGTGTCAATTCGTGTACAAAAATCCAATCGTTGCCCAAGGAGGGCTTCCCCGTTTCACTAAGGATCCTAGGGATAAATTGTCGCAGCGCTGAGATAGACGAGCAAATTAAGGAAATCGGAAGGACAAAGCCTGATTTATGTGTAACAAGGTGAGAAAGTCAAAGGAACAAACCCAGATTTATCTGTAACCCAAGGTAACACTTGTCGCCTTGCTTTTTTTTTTTTCTGAAGTGAGGGTCCTTCGCTATACTTGTACCTCATATTAACTTATCAAATCTTACAGACGTTTTTAAAAGTGAGGGTCCACTCCACCATTGTGCACAGAGGTTGTCAAATCTGCACACTGATCAGCTGGTTAGCACTTGGAATGCCGACTTCTGCTCCTTCATTTATATGATTATTTCATTCACAGCCAAATTCCTGATTCCCACGTTTCATTGTCTACAAAAGTACAGACATACTAATCAACTCTTATGCTGCTTACCTTTTTCTAACAGAACTCTTAATTTCTTCGACAGGCTTGGTTGGTAGCCTTTGTTCTGTCCCACACTACAACACCCTTATTTCTGGAATGGCGTATTACTACCTTACAGCTCACATAGAGTGGCTGCATGCTAAATTCGGATGCTAAGGTGATGCCAGATGGACCTAGAGGTGAATATCTATTCTATTTTCAGATTTAACTTTTTTAAAACGGTCTCATTAAGTAAACAAGCCAAAATCCGCATCCTAGTTAGTTGCTCTTGTATGTAAATTTTAACGCAATGCTTTCTGCAACCTATCTTATAAGTGGAAGCAGACCTGTCAGTACCGGAACAGGGGAAAACAGGGGCGAGATACAACGACTCTTCATTTTGCCATGTTGGTAAGTTTCTGACCATTCGAATGTTATAATTAAGCTTCTGTATGCCCTTATTCTTACTCTCTCATCGCTTCTAAATTCTGGCTGGGCTACCGGGCACTGCAACAGTGTGTCGATAACCAATGTAAATATTGCTATATGTACCTGCGGATCAGGGTTACACGATTGATATTTTACTGCAAGTCAATATGCCGGTTAGTACACCGAAACCAAAGATTTACAACTGCATTCAGAGTGCAAAGCAACCACTTCGGCTTGCTGTTTTTTATCCTTCTCCTGCTTGCTTTCTATAGTTAATAATTATCGCGCGGTTTTCATTTGCACTCTTCTTATTTTTTTTTTTTTGATAATGGGCTTTATTACTATTTGCACTCTTCTTATATTAGACTTAGAGATTTATGTTTGATACCATAACCGTTGATGTCAACACTGAGTAATATGTGTGCATTTTCTTCGCCAGGTTTCTGTTCTCTATGTGAAATAAAAAAGGAGGTGGGAGACATCACTCACTCGGTACTGTGTAAGAAGAAGTCCGCGCTGCAAGAATATTTTTGACAGGACAGAGGCTGGAATTATGGAATTATCCTTCTCATATTTTTGCATGAAGCAGCATGGCATCGTTAACAGTGAAAAGGAGGTATTTTATTATTATAAAAAAACTAGCATAGCGGCCCTCGCAAATGCGAGGGATTCAACTTTTATTTTTCTGGGAGAGGTGAACAATGTTGTTTTTTTCACTCACTCGAAATTTACCCGTAATTACATCTATTGATTTTTGTGCATTCACATCATGTGATGGAAATAAAGACATTTTACACCGACAATTCTTTCTGAGTAAATAACACTTTTGTAGAAAGCATATTTAATCGTACATTTAGGGGCAATCATTTTCCCATTTCCAAATACAAAAGACTGACCAGATGTGTTATTTGTACACAATAGATTGTGACCTAAGTGATAGTTTTTACGGTAAGTTAGATCAGTGTGCAAGGTTGATATTAATCTACAATTTTGTGGCAAATGATTGTTATGCCAATTTTTTTTAAGTTTCGAAAAAAACCTTCCGCCAAACATCATCAAGTATTGTATACATACAAAAACATTTACCAAAAAATAAGATGTAATCCACCCTAGGTTAAATATTTGGGCTAAATTAGCCGTGTATACCCTTTAATTTGTCAGTCATTTTTCATATTTTTCCATAAGTCAATAAAATCATTTCCTAACCAAACTATTTGCACATGTATAATACTTGGTTTCCTTTTAGGGTAATAGATTTTCAAAAAATCGACCACTTTTAGAATATCAGGGCGCATGTCTCAATGTGCGCAATTAGTCTTCGTCCTGTAGATAGTATGCTTATTTTGTTTCACATTTTTGGTATTTTGTAGGAGGACTGTTATAGGATTTTTATTCTGATGATTTACCTCAAAAATAATTTCCATCACATTAAAATCTCTTAAAAGGAATCTTTTGTTTGTACAACTTTTGTTCTGGAGAATTTATGGTATAGGACATTATAATCTCGTGTTTTTATTTTCATACTTTTTTTTCATCTTGAGAACCAAATATCTCCTCGATAATTGGCAATACACATGTGTGTTAGACAAAAAAGAAATTGTACAAATTGAAGATAATTTAATTTTTTTGGAAAGAGAGATTCGGCCAAACATCATTAATTATTGTATACATAAAAAATATTTTCCAACAAATAACATGTATTCCACCCTAGGTTATACATAAAAAAGATTTCCCAAAAAATAACATGTATTCCACCCTAGGTTAATGATTAGGGCTAAATTAGACGTGTATACATGTTAATTTATCAGTAATTTTTCATTGTTTTTTCAGAAGTCAATGAAAATCATTTCCTAACCAAATTATTTACGCGAGTAGAATAATTGGTTTTCTTTTATGGTAACATTTGAAAAAATTTGACCCCTTTTTGAACTTCTAATTTTTTTCCCCTAATATGAGTTGCGCCTATCTCCATGGCCATTAGTCAATGTCTGATAGGTAGTATGCTTCTTTTCCCTCGGGACTATTTGTTTTGTTTTCGCTATTTTTCTGGGAGGACTATAATATGATTATTTTCTGACTTACCTAGAAAATAAATTTCCATCACATTAAAAAAGAATCTTTCTCTTGTTACAAATTCTGTTATGGAGAATTTGTGGCTATAGGATAATACAATCTTGTGTTTTTATTTTCATACTCTCTCCGTCTCATATTAACTGTCGCAAAATTGGACAAAAATGGATGTATCTAGTCTAAAGCATGCCTAGATACATCTACTTTTACTCACTTTTACGGGACTTAATATGAGACCGAGGGAGTACATTTATTTCATCTTGAGAATCAGAGATCTCCTAGGTAATTTGCAATACACATGTGTGTTAGATAAAACAAATTCTGTACAAATTGAACCCGTCTGTTATGGAATTAATATACGATTCATGCAGTGATTTAAACGGATGTGCTTCTCCATTTCACATGCTTATCTTTGTGGGGTCCAGTCTGAGTCTGTACGTGGGATAGGAAAGGGATAAGTAGAGCCTAAGCGCATGTATAGCGTCGGGACTTCTCTCTATTGTTTAACCATCGGACGATAGTAACAGTCGATCACTTCTTTTTTCGCATGTTTTGGAGTAGCCAAGGTAATTAGTTTGGTACACAATTTGTTTTTTTAAGGGCAGCGCTGAGCGTCCCCCGGGGGATCAAAACTTTCCATCCCCGGGTCGCTAGCCGTCCGATTGGGACGTGTCTGACCGCCTGATCACATGTGGACAACGCACGTGCTCCCACGCCACGCCAAAAACCTCTTCGCGCATCCTCCCTGGGCCTAACGCACTCACGGGCGACCGCCCGGGGCCAACTACCGCCCCCATGCAGCATCTTCATCTAGTCGGCGGCGATATTTAACACATCTGAAGCAAAAAAAATTGAACACATCTGGCAACAAAAAATAATTCATCCAGTGAAGCAAAAAAAAAATTATTAGAGCAGCTGAGCATACAAATTCTTCGTACGCAGCAAAAATTATTCTTCCAGTGAAGCAAAAAAAAATAAAAAAACTGGGCATAGCAAAAAAATTCTTCCTATGATGCAAAAATCGAAAAGACCGATTATAGCAAAATTTTCCTTGATATGATGCAAACCAAAAAGCTTATAATAGCAATTTTTTTCTCTAATGAAGCAAAAAGATAAAAAAATCTGGGCATAGCAAAAAAATTCTTCCTATGGTGCAAAAACCGAATAGCAAAATTTTCCTTGATATGATGCAAATCAAAAAGCTTATAATAGCAATTTTTTTTCTCTAATGAAGCAAAAAGATAAAAAAAACTGGGCAAAGCAAAAAAAATCCTTCCCTATGATGCAAATCGAAAAGACAGATTATAGCAAAATTTTCCTTGATATGAAGCAAATCAAAAAGCTTATAATAGCAAAAATATTCTTGTAATGAAGCAAAAAAAAAACCTGGGCATAGCAAAAAAAATCATTCCTATGATGCAAATCGAAAGACCGGTTATAGCAAAAAAATTCTTGATATGATGCAAATCAAAAAGCTTATAATAGCAAAAATATTCTTCTAATGAAGCAAAATTGCTACAAAAACATTATGTGGGTTTACATCAAGTTTAGGAAAAAAAATGCTACGGACCATTCAAAAATTTGCAGCACATCAAACAAAAAATGCTCATGTGAAGAACAAATTGCTATAATCAGTCCGTGGATTTGCTATAAACCGAGAAACAAATTGCTCCAAAACTCACAAAAATTTGCACTCGATATAGGAACAAAAGAAAGACGAAAATTGCTCTCTGAACCTACAGGCGCAGCTCAACAATGTCACTTCCCCTCCGACTTCCCGTGACTGCACCGACGGCGGTCGGTAGCACCGCCGCCACCCCTTTGTAGCAACACCTCTCTCCGCCGGGAGCATCGCCTCATGCCGCAGGAAGCACGACCACCCGGTGTTGATAGCATCCACTCCCGCCGCCGGCAGCACCACCTACCGCCGTCGAGAGCATCCTCTCCCGCCGTTGGGAGCATCTCCTCACGCCGGAGGCGCTCGGCTGCACACTCTCCCGGTGGAGGACCTCTGCCCTCTAGCAATTTCCCACTCTCCCGGTGGAATCGCTGCAGGACGCGGGATCCACGGCCGCGGCGGCGGCGGCGGCGCGTCCTCCTTGGAGGACGGGAGGAGCAACGCCTTCGTCGCCCCCCAACCACCCAGCACTTCGCTTCGCCCTCGCCCAACGCCATCGCCCTCCCACCAACAAACCGCTCCCGCGGAGTCCAATGGCCGTAGCGCTTAGCTCCATCCGCGAGACGCGGGACCTGATCCGCGACATGGGCGATCGGCGGGGAGTGCGAGTTGAGGTACATGCCGCCGACGATCTCCGCGCCGCTGGTGAGATGGAGGTCCTGCTCCGCAAGTGTTGCGAGCAGCGCGGGTGGGACGTGGAGAACGTGCTCCCCCTCAACGCGACAGCAGCCGTCAGCGTGGCGGTCGAGGGCGCGGGGCGCTACATCCAGATCATCCTCGCCAAGCTCACGGAGCCCCTCCTCTGCGCCGTCGCGCAGGAAGAGGCGGGGGAAGACGATCAAGGAGGCGCAGGGAGGCGCGGGGGGCGCGCGGTGGCACCAGGACGCGGCGGCAACCGTCCGCGCGCGCACGCCAACGGAGGCGGCCACGTCGCGCGCGTTGGCGTCTCCCTCTCCGATGGTACCGCCGCGTCGTCGATGAATGACGCCCTGGACTCCCTCCGGGATGACGCAGAGAAGAAGCTGAGGACGAAAGGGCCCCTGCCGCTTCCACTCAAGAGATCCGCGCGCGCTCCCGGCCTCTCCCTCCTCCCCTGCTCTTCCCATCCCCGCCGTACCCAGCAGCCGGCCGCACGAACGTGGACGGCGACGGCGATGCGTGGTGGTGGCTGGTGTGGAGGCGCGGCGATGTGCCAGTGGATGGCGCGGCGAGGTGCGCCTCCATTGGATCTGCAGCGGCGCGGCCTCCGGCGCGCCTCACCGGGAGCAGCGGTGGCGCGACCTCCCCGGCGGCCATCAGCTGGAACTGCGGTGCCGGCTGGGCTCATTTCCATGTCTTTTTTTTACTGGAGAAGAAAGGGAGGAAACGTGTGCGGATGGAAGATAGAGAAGCAAAAATGAGATGATAAGCTCTGGTGCTGGTGGGCCCTAAAGCACCGCTTTCTCCCCAAAATAAAGGGCACGTGGCGAGCGACCAGCCCGGGGGACGCGAACGCGCGATCCCCCGGCTGATCCTAAGCGTTTCCCTTTTTTTAACTGACGCACCGATTTAAGTAGTCCTGTGGAAGTACGTATTCTTTTTATTTCTCTTGCAGCTATCGCGTTTCAGCCAAGATTTGCCAGTCTCGGGGGCTTGGTTTTTTAAAGGGCCTACGTATTTGAGCTTCACCATGTAAGCGTGTCAAATATGTTACGTGACTACACATTCTTTTAACCCGCGTGACCACTAATTTTAAATTAATATCAGCCGTATATTTTGGATCTAACCGTTATAATTAATTTAGGTGATGTGGATTAACGTGGTGGCTCCGTTAGACACCCGTATATTGCTTTTAGTATATAATAATAGATAGATATTTTCATAAATCAAGTCGCGTTATTTCACATAATGTTGCTCTGTAAAGGGCTGTATTTTTCAAGCACCTGACATGTCATATATGTAGCTTAGAAGCTACCTTAGCTGATGCTGCATATATTTTAAAGAATGATAGGTCTGATACTGATTTTTTTTTTTAGGACTGAAGTGCATAATTTATTTCTGAATTATTATTTGGTCAGCCTACCTACCACCAAATTTACGCTGGGGGCAGAGTAATGAAACTATTGTACCCAGCTACTCGCGAAAAAAAGAACTATTGTGCCTAGCTGCAATCTTGCTTGGATATTAAATACAAGCTTAGATTTGATTGGCATTGAGGCTCCGCCTACTAAGGTAGTGAATGACTGGGCATTTGAGTTTCCTTCTGCTTTATTCATATTCTGACCCAGGTTCATTTATCGGACCCTGCAGTCCTGCCGTCATCCAAAAACAAACTGGCACTGTTCCTTCACTTGCAAGGTAATGAATGATTCTCCATTCGTATTCGCGAGTTCCCTTTTCCGTGTTCATTATTTTCTGACCCAGTTTGTTGCTCGATTTTGCTACTACAACACAGCTCCATGTGGCACCGACTGGTTCGATACGGCATGATTGTTCAGTTGTTCCTCTGCGTCACGCCCAGCACCGGTTCGCACAATATCAGCCCGATCGCACCGGTTCCTTGAGGGCTTTGTGGAGCACCGGTGATGCCATGTGGAACCCGTAGATACTCGACGAGCGACGATCTTCCAGTTCCTCCTAGAATCGGAGGCTGTATCTTTGTTTTCCAGCGTTCCAATCATGGGTTTGCTGTCAGCATAGCGCGAACCAGTGCGTTCCTTCATTGTGAAACTCATGCATGCTTCAGGCAGCACATTTGCCTTGTGTTTTCTCCTAGATAGTTATCTTTTTTAGATGGAAGGCACCTCGTGCCCGTCTTCAAATTAATAAAGCCAACGAACTGGCGGCGTTTACGAATATTACAACACGCAATGCTGGGAATAGAGCCATCCAGGGAAGAAAGTAGCAAGTCCAGCACCTCCACAGCAGGGAGGTGAAACACACGTACATAAAACCAACACAGGCTAAACTGGAAACTTAGACTAATGCTTGAGCTCACGTCGGGGGGGGGGGGGGGGGGGGGGGGGTGATGGTCCTGGTGGACGTCAAGGAGAAGATCCCTTTAAGCATGTTCAATAGCTAGTTATCTTGCTGAGATTGCTTCATCTTACACACCGTTTCACTAGCAGACATCTTCTCCACAATTTTTCTTTCAAAAAAAAAAGGAATAGAAAAACTAAGATAATGCCTTGTATATCTTACACACCGTTTCGCATGTTTTCTCCTAGCTAGTCTTTCCAATCGCTCGAACGAGCCAGCTGATTCCTCAAAAGGAACATGTGTACAGTACTAGCCGATCGATCAAGTTGTAAAAGAGACTAGCTGAACAAGACATAGGCATGTGCTTAGCTTGCAAAGGGCAGTGATCTAAAGGCTAGAAACCACCAGTATCTGTGTGCATCTTGAGTTACTTTTCAAAATTCATTACCCTGTATAGAATAATAACATGCCATTCTTCCTGATCTCAGGATGTTCCCTGGCCTTCCCCAACCGCGAATGTTGTTCCATTCCCCGAATGCGATGAAGCACCCATATGGCCGAATGGTTGGAGAAAGCTGCTGCCGTCCAGCAGGGAATAGGTCAACATATGACCGCATTTCTGTAGGCATTTTTTTTTTTGAGAAAGCCGCAGGAGAGCTGCGTTTTCATTTTATAGAAGAAACGAGTTACAAGGAACTCAACTATACAAAGATTGGGGCGAAAACCCAAAAGGAAAAAGAAAAGGAAAAGGAATACACCGACGGATTACTCGCGGCATCTAAGGTGCCGGCACCCGGCCAACGTCCAAGCAGCCACATCGTCAAGCAACACGTGCAGGACCCGCTCCGGCGTCGAAGCGGAGTTGCGGAAGATGCGTGCATTTCGCTCCAACCAGATGGACCAAACAACCAACAGCGCCAGAGACTTCGCCGTCTTGCCCGTTGCGCCCAACTGATCCGAGAGAGACGCCGGCCAACCAGGCAGCGAGGAGGTGGCTACCGAAGGCCAACTCGAAGGCCGAAAGGAGGCGATGCCAAACTTAGTAGCCACGGCATCCCAAAGCAGTCTAGACCATGGACATTCCACCAGTAGATGAGTTGCCGTCTCTAAGTTCCGCATGCAAAGCGGGCAGAAGTAGGAGTTTGGCCACTGGCGCGCAAGCAGGCGGTCCGCCGTGAGCACTCGGTTCTGGATGATCAACCAGGCTAGCAACTGGCACTTAGGCGGTGCCCAAGCCTGCCAAACGGTAGCCAACAACGGCGAGTCCGTGGAACCGAGGAACTGCAAGCTGTACGCGGACGAAACGGAGAACACTCCTTGCTCCGAGCGTCGCCACGAGAAGGTGTCCTGAACCCAACCGAAAGGCGCGCGGCGGCCACCAAGGCCCACAGACGGACAAAAGCAGGTAGCATGTCCGTGGTGACACGCCCTCGTAGATCTGCCACCCATCGCTGTTGGTCTACCGCTGCCGCCACCACTCGGTTCTTGCGCCTGGAGATAGCAAACAGCTCCGGGAAGGCCAAGTAAGGCGCACCCTCAGGCGTCCAGGAATCCTGCCAGAATAGCGCGGTGCCACCGTCACCCAGCTGTACCGTAGTGGCGACGGCGAACATCCTCCGCTCGGCCGCGGTGCAAGGGACCGGCATGCCTCGCCACGGTTTGTCTGTGGCCGTGCGCTCAAGCCAAAGCCACTTAAGGCGCAGCGCTGAGCTGAAACGGTCAAGGTCGACGATCCCAAGACCTCCAAGGTGACGTGGACGGCAGATCTTGGACCAAGCCACCTTGCAATGCCCGCCATGGCACGAGTCCTCACCCTTCCAAAGCCAAGCGCGGCGAAGGCGGTCTATCTCCTTGCTGACCCAGACAGGCATGGCGTGCACGGAGACCCAATAGACTGAGAGGGCCGAGAGGACCGCGTTGAGAAGCACGAGGCGCCCTGCCGCGGAGAGAAGACGTGCTTTCCAACAAGCCAGCCTGCTAGCAATGCGGTCAATGAGGGGCTGGAAGTCGACTTTCCGCAGCTTACGGATGCTAAGAGGCAGCCCGAGGAACGTACACGCCAGGCTGGAGACACGTGCTCCCAGCGGGGAGATGATGTCAGCCACATCAAGCGCGTCACACCGAATGGGGATAACCGAGGTCTTGGCAAAGTTGACACAGAGACCTGTTACCTCGCCGAAACGGGCAAGGATGGAGCGGATGGCCTCAAACTCACTCTTCCCCGGGTTGATAAAGAAGACCGCATCATCCGCATAGAGGGAGGTCCGAACTCCGTTGGCCTGGCCACGCAGGCATGAAAGAACACCCTCCTCCACAGCCAGGGCAATGATCCGATGGAGTGGCTCCATCGCTAGAACGAACAGGAAAGGCGATAGCGGGTCGCCCTGACGCAGTCCCCGGCGGTGGCGGATGGTATCCCCAACCACCCCATTCAAAATGAAGCGCGAGGAGGCCAAGGAAAGCAGAAGGGCGATCCAGTTTCACCACCGCTGGCTAAAACCCCTCGCCCGGAGCATGTCAAGCAGATAGGGCCAGGACACGCTATCAAAAGCTTTGGCAATGTCGAGTTTAACCAGCATCGTCGGCTGGTTGGATCGGTGCAGCCGCCTGACCTGACCTTGCACAAGCAGGAAGTTGTCCTGAATCGAGCGCCCCCGGATAAAAGCGCTCTGCACGGGGCTGACCAGCTCGTCCATGCGTTTGGCCAGTCGAATAGCCAGCACCTTCATAAACAACTTTGCAAAGCTGTGCAGCAAGCTGATCGGCCTAAAGTCCCCAATCGAGGCCGCGCCATCAGACTTGGGGATGAGAACGACATGTGCTCCATTCAGCTTAGCCAAGCAGGAGCGCTGAAGCTGAAAGACCTGGTGAAAGGCCAGCACGAGGTCCTGGATAATAATCGGCGCCGCCGCCTTGAAGAAGGCACCACTGAAACCATCAGGGCCCGGCGCACGATCAGCTGGCAACTCAGCAATGGCAGCGAGAATCTCCTCCGCCGAGAACGGAACATCGAGCTCCGAGAGGTCGAGCGTAGGCAGGCCAAGCGTGTCCCAGTCGAAGGCATGGATCACCGGCGCCGGCCTGCCAAGCAGCGACCCGAAGAAGTCCTTGATGACCGCCGCCTTATGACTATGCTCAGTGGCAATGCCATACGGACCCGAGAGCGAGGGAATGAAGTTTTTGCGACACCTAGCGTTGGCCTTAAGGTGGAAGAACCTCGTGTTGGCATCCCCCGCCTTGAGCCAATGAACCCGGGCACGTTGGCGCATCCTGATCCCCTCAATAACCACCAGCCCGAGGATACGAGATTTGAGATCTCTCCGAAGCTGCAACTCGTCGGCATCAAGCTGGCGCGACTCCTGCGCCGAGTCGAGGAGCATGACGGTGTCCTGAGCCATGAGGAGCTGCATCTTCGTGTCGCCGATGAAGTGCTTCTGCCACAGACGCAGCGCACGTGCGGTACGGTCCATCTTCTCGCGCAACCGCCCCACGGCATCACGGGCCCGGCAAGGAGAGCCCCAAGCTTGGGCGACAACCTCTGCAAAGCCGTCAATGTGCACCCAGAACGCCTCAAACCTGAACCGGCACGGGCGCGGGATCGGTGAGTCACACGTGAGGATGAGCGGGCAGTGATCGGACATGGCCGATGCGTGCGGGAGCAGTCTCGCACTCGGGAAGGCACAGTCCCAGTCAGCATCCACGAACGCACGGTCCAGGCGGCAGAGGGTCGGGGTGCTCTGCTCGTTCAACCAAGTGAAACGCCGTCCCGTGAGCTTGAGCTCCTTCAGCTCGCTGGAGTTGAGGGCTGCGCGGAAACGGGCCATCATCCGCCTGTCGAGATTGTTGTTACTCTTGTCCCTGGCCTGGTAGATCAGGTTGAAATCACCTAGGATCAGCCAGGGTCATGGGACACGCCCCCGCAGATCGATCAACTCCTGGAGGAAGGCCGGCTTCCGCGCATCATCCGAAGGGCCATACACCGTGGAAAGGAACCATGGAGCGCCACCAGTGTTGGGGGAGAAACGGGCAGTGATCGAGAACTGGCCAAGCTCGACACCGTCCACCGAGAAGGCAGCGGAGCTCCAAGCCAGTAAAACGCCGCCACGAGTCCCATCTGCTGGCAGGACGGCGGAGCCATCCAGTGTCGGGCCAAGAGTTTCCGCCAGCGTCTCGGGCGTGAACACGGCCGTCTTAGTCTCCTGCAAGCAAAGTATCGAGCAACGAACCTGGGCTGCCAGCGATTGAACCGCGAGCCGTCTTGCCCGTGCATTCAACCCTCGTGGGTTCCAGTCCAGAATGGAAAACGCACTACTCATTGGGGAAACTAATTGAGACCCAAGGGTGCAACCAGAAGCTGGAAACGGCAGAGCTGGACATGGCAGTTGAACAGAACAAGGCAGGCACTCTAACAGGGAGGCGCTGCAGGTTGATTAACTGACAAAGTACGACGACGTGGTCGACAAACCGCACGATCGCCCGACCTAGACGCCACAGACTACCACTGAGAGGGGTTCGGCGACCCACAGACAACAACACAACAGACAGCACGGACCTCAACAAGGGCGCGGCCTGAGACAACAACCACAACAGAAAGCAACCTAACATAAGCAACAGTAGACTCCCAGAACATCAGCGCAAGCAGGCTCAGACGGCGCGCCGGCCGTCGACGGTGGCAAGGGCCGCGAGCTCCTCGTCGGGGAGACGGATGCGAGCCGTGGAGCACACCCCCACCTCGCAGGCAATCTTGGCCGAGAGTGCACCTAAGCCAGACTGGAAACGGGTCAAATACTTAGCCCGGACCTCAGCGGTGAACTGGTTCGGGCCGTCGATGAAGTCCAGCTTGTGGGCGAGCCGCGCCTGCGCCCTCTGCTCCTGCGAGAGGGTCTCCCTGGATCGTGACAGCTGGATCCTAGCAATGCGGCGAGGAGCTTGCTGGGACTAGGCCGGTGCAGGTGTGGCCACCATGGTGAACTCCTCTGGCGCCGGGGCAAACATGGGCGGCGCGCCCATGATGGAGGGCGGCAGGAGGCCATAAACCTTGGCGAGGTAGGAGGTCCCCTCGTCAACTTCCAGACCCATCAGCTGATCGGAGAGCTTGTCGACGGCCATCGGAGCGGGCGGAGCAGCCGGGGCGCCACCAAAAGCCATCGGGTCGAGGTAGCCAAAGGCGGGCCACGGCATGAGCTTCCTGGACCCGCCGCAGACAGCGGATCTAGGAGGCGGGGTCGCGAGCAGCATGGGCGTCGGGCTGGGCAGTGCGGTGGCAGCATCCAGCAGCCCAGCCACCTCCAAGTCCAGCAGGCCGGCGTGCTCCATGCTCCATGGCTCCGCAGCTCCAGGGCCGGCTGCCAAGGCACCAGCGCCTCCAGGGGGGTGGGAGCCCAGCAGGCCAAGTTGGTGTCGGGGTCAAGAAGCAGAGGGTCCGCTCGCATGATGTCCTGCCAGAAGTCGTCGAGCTCCGCGCGTGCGGGGATCATCTCCGGTTCCCCCGGTAGGGAAATCAGCAGGGCCGGACTGCAAGGTGCCGCGGGTGCACCCTCCGGCACGGCAACGTGGTCGAGGACCGTGACCGGGGAATCCGGTGGCGACGACGTGCAGGTGTCGTCCTAGCTTCCATCCTAGGAATGCGCAGGGGAGCGCGCCGGGACTAGATGGCCAGCAGCGAGGTGGGCAGGGCCATCTTGCGCGACCTGCGCGTCGAGCCGGCGACGTCGCCCTCCACTGCGGCTTCCCGCGCCCTCCTCAAGCCGCTGGCGCGTCGTGGACTCAGTGGCCGCGTCGTCCGCGCGGCAACCAAGGAGGCCAGAGCGCCGGCTTCCACGGGAGCGGCGACGCCGTCGAGGGGCTCCATCATCGGCATCGTCGTCGCGGCGTCCCGGGCGGATGCGGTCGTGCACCGCTGAACGGCGCCGGCCCACCGCACTCGGAGCATTCTCCTCGACCCCAAGGGTCCAGCGGAACCTCTCTGTCCGCGGCCAGGACGCCGCGCTGCCCGCCGGGAGCAGCGCGAAGTCCTTGGTCGTGTCGAGGTGGATCAGCACTGGAAACAACGGCCCCTGCAGCCCCTCATCCGACGGCGCTCCCTCAGGCACAGCGGCGCGGCTGCGCGGCTCGGGAGGCGAGTCGAGGACGGAGTAGTCGTTGGAGGTGGGCATTCCATCGGGGCTAGACGCCCAGACCCAGACGTAGGAGCAAGAGGTGTTGGTGAAGTTGATGGACTGTCTCTCGAGCCGGTCGACGACACAGGAGCGGCCAATGGCGTCTTGGAGCTTGGCCTTGGTCCAACACTGCAGCGGGACACGCTCGACGGCGAGGCGGCAGTAGAAGCGGCAGACGCGCTGGTGTCCACCCGCCGCCGGTGTCCAGGGAGCGAGCGTGAGAGTGGAGCCTCGGGAGACTGTAGGCATTTTCAAGAGAGAGCGAACGTGGAACCGAATCATGTGAAGCACAGTCTTCTCATACTGGGTAGAAAACTGAAAAAGATGGCGTGCACTTTCTGTTCGACTTTTAATGATGGATCTTGATTTAGCTTTTTTTCTCCATGTCTTCTCAGATTGGTGAGGATGTACAGAGGCACAATGAACTGTTTGAAGAACTGAGATCAACGCCATCCAAGAAAATTGGTGATGTTATCACTAAGCAACGAAAGATTTACTGGAGTTCCTCAACCCACTTTATTATGTTGCGGAGTCTTATAAGGATGACCCTGAAATCTATCAGTTCAAATGGGTCTACCAATGTTCTGCAAGCAAACAACATAATGTTCCATATCTATCTATCTATATTTCTTATAAAGCAAAACCCCACTAACATGCATTAATTATTTTTCTATCTCAACATGCAACCTATCCACATCTTCCATCCTATTAGCCAATCAATTGTCCATGTCACCTCCACTAAAATTTATTAATCATTACATGCAAGATACTACACATCATTCATTTATTAAATCGTCCAATTGTTCAAATTAACAATTTATAATATATACTCATCACATGTCTATTAAAATTTACTATCATGTTTCTTTAGAAAACATAATATGTCATACATGTGTCTTTAGAAATTGAGACCCCCGCCCTCTGCATTAAAAGGATGCATATGAAATTTATTATAGTTGCTAAATAGATCTCGCTGCAACGCGCGGGGTATCCTTCTAGTTATCTAAAGCTTTAAGCGCGGAGCTGAGGGCGGATGCTGAGCGCATCAACCGACCGTCTTAGTCTGACCGGTGGGTCCTCTCATGCGCAATCACATTTGTTACTCAAGATTATGCCTCTCCTTCAGCTGCCAAAGGGCCGCGAGCATACTACCCCCATCGTGCAGTGACTCTGTACTCTGACTCGCTGAGTATAATGACAAAAGGCCCTTGCTGGTCCCCAGCCCTGTCGCAGCAAGCAAAGCAGGCGACACACACCCGCAAATATACATGACTGCAGTAGCCCGTCATCTCCAGAGACAAATGCCTAGGGATATCAGAATACTAAAGCATCTTATAATGACTGAGGACCTAGAAGAATGTCTGGGTGCGTTGAACGATGCTTTTACTCCTGGGCCTGAACTGCAAGCCGAAAACATCGATACATTATACACGTAAGTATTGTCACTACTTCCCCCAAAGATAATTCATGTTGTCTCTAGTCACCTTGACAAGATATACATATAAGGGTTATTTACCAGGGTGCCCTCACTTGGTACCACGACCTCAGTTTTACCCCTAGCACCGAATCGACCTCAGTTTTGCCCCAAGTCTGTGCGTAAGGACTCGTTTCGCTGCTCCCACCGCAACTTTCTGCCCCCGTTAAGATGCTGACTTGTGGCACCCATCATAGAACCGTTGGCGCGGCCTGTGGGCCCCAACTTTTGAGCGTTGGCGCGGCTTGTGTGCCCCAGCTGTTTACGGTTGGCGCTGCATGTGGACTCCAGTTGTTGACCGTTGCTTGTGGCCCAGTGTCAAATGAGGCCCAATGTCAACATGCAGACTACACATTATCCATTTATATTTATTAATCAATACATGCAAACTACACATTATCCATTTATTAAACCATCAAATTATTCGTATTAATAATATAAAATATATACTGTGATCAACTGAAATTTGTATATTATCTTAGAAAACATAATGCATCACATCTCTTATATATAAATTTTGTTTACAATGTGCAGATTTTAAAGCGATAATTAGAAAAAGGATAAAACTTCTAAACAGTGGGTACATTTGGACAAATATAAGAATATAACTTTATATATAATTAAACATACTTAGAAAAGATAACTGGCTCCACTTTACATATATTCTGTGGGGCCCGAGGGACATTACATTTAGTTTTAAAAAAAAGCCTAGCCCTAACTTTTCCCGCTCTGCATGCGGGAGCCCTTCCCGCCCTCCGGCGCCGCCCTACTTCCTCCACTCCGCCGCCCGGATCTCCATCTCCTGCTTGATCCGGGTGCGGCGGTTCTCCGCCCGCATCCTCTCCTCCTCCCTCTCAATGGACCGCTTGATGCTGACCCGGAAAGCCTTCGCCTCCTTCTTCTCCTCCGCCTTCAACTCCTTCTTCTCCAGCCGCTCCAGTTTCTTGAGGCGGCGGTTCGTCTTGGGGGAGATGTCCAAAGTCTTGGGGCGGTGGAAGGGACGGGGTTGGGGCGGTGGACGAAGGGAGGCGTCGGCGATCGCTCTCGTTTGGGAGAGTCGCCGGGAAACTCGATGGGCAGGACGTCCAACTCCTCCGGCGGCCACTCGGCCTCGTACCAAGGCCGAGCCTTGGGTGGTTGTCCTCGTCGGAGACAGACTCCAGGCTTGAAGGGAGAGAGTAGGAAGACATTGTTTGGGGCTTGAAGGGAGAGAAGGCAAAGGGGCTAGAGAGGGATGAGAAGATGGAGGACGAGTGAAACGGGCTATTTAAAGACACGATGAGACGTGAATTAATTGGGGTATATGAAGCAAACTGTGTGAAAACGTTGGATGTAGTATAGAAGAGTCGATGCATGGTCAAAGTGGTGTAGAACAGGCGTAGGCGTAAGACATCTAGTGATACAGAATACGAGCGTGTGCATTAGGCAGTCAAAGTGATTTGACGTTGCATGCGTGTATTAAAGAGGTGAAGAAGAAAGTCCAAAGTCTCACGCCAAATCCTGCATCGCTGCATATGCATTGATACGTATCTTCTGAAAACGATGCGTGGAGGGCTACGTCGCTGCAAATGCGACGCGACTCGTGTTTCTGAAACGAGGCGTGCAGGGGCTGCTGCAAATGCGACGCGACGTTTACTCTTTTCTTCTTCTGCCCCGTTGTTTACTCTGAAAAAACGAGGCGTGCATGCACCGGGCTGGTGAACGGGGCCCACTAGACAGTGTCCGTTGTTGCATGCAGTTACATTGAGACAAAACACCCAGTCCATGCACCGCGTCATTTTCGATCGTTTGATCGTAAGGAACGGTGCAGATCGAGTCCATGCATGTAAACTACGACGGCAACGGCCTGCAGACGCTGAGACGAGCGCTTCTCTGTGCGGGAACGGGATCCTCTGACTTTAGGTCACTGACAAATCAAGCCCATCACACACCGGTCCCACGTGTCATGGGAGAAAGTCAGAGAACGTAAGGTGGGCAAAGTAAGAGGATCTGGTTCCCTCTGTTTTTAGGGCATGTACAATAGTGTAGACGGGTGCTGTCTGCACTACTCGGCCATGTCATTTCTAGACATTTTTAGAGATAGTTGGTACAGTGCGGTGACCCCCTAGCTTTTGTTGGGATCCAGATGCTCTGTAGGCCCCCTCCCGGTGAAACCCTAGACCCGCTAGAGAAATACCGGACTTATACGGAAACACGCGGTAACAACGTCGAAAGGGGGTAGCAATGTGGAACTATTTTCTTGGTTGTGCTAGGATAGCCCATAGGAACACAAAACAAAAAGGTAGAACCCACCTCTTCGGAATATTCACGATGTTTCGTCCGATACAGGAGTTTCACCCTATAAGCGCTCACGAGAGAGAAGTGGATGCCGGTGAAGCGGGTCACACCCCGGAAAGCAATCTTTGACATCGAAAGCACACAACACGCCTATACTAACATGGTATGGCACTCCCTAGCTTGTGTTGGGATCCAGACGCTCCGTAGCGCCCCTCCCGGTGAAACCCTAGACCCGCTGGAGAAATATCTGAATTATACGGAAACACGCGGTAACTGCGTCGAAAGGGGGTAGCAATGTGGAAAAATTTGCTTGGTTGTGCTAGGATAGCCCATAGGAACACAAAACAAAAAGGTATAACCCACCTCTTCGGAAGATTCACGATGTTTGGTCCGATACAGGAGTTTCACCCTATAAGCGCTCAAGAGAGAGAAGTGGATGCCGGTGAAGCGGGTCACACCCCGGAGAGCAATCTTTGCCATACAAAGCACACAACACACCTATAATACCATGTTATGGCACCTCCTAGCTTGTGTTGGGATCCAGACGCTCCGTAGCCCCCCTCCCGGTGAAACCCTAGACCCGCTGGAGAAATACCTCACTTATACGGAAACACGCGGTAACTGCGTCGAAAGGGGGTAGCAAGGTGGAACTATTTGCTTGGTTGTGTTAGGATAGCCCATAGGAACACAAAACAAAAAGGTATAACCCACCTCTTCGGAAGATTCACGATGTTTGGTCCGATACAGGAGTTTCACCCTATAAGCGCTCACGAGAGAGAAGTGGATGCCGGTGAAGCGGGTCACACCACGGAGAGCAATCTTTGACATCCAAAGCACACAACACACCTATACTAACATGGTATGGCACCCCCTAGCTTGTGTTGGGATCCATACACTCCGTAGCCCCCCTCTCGGTGAAACCCTACCCGCTGGAGAAATACCGGACTTATACGGAAACACGCGGTAACGGCGTCAAAAGGGGGTAGCAATGTGGAACTATTTGCTTGGTTGTGCTAGGATAGCCCATAGAACACAAAACAAAAAGGTAGAACCCAGCTCTTCGGAAGATTCACGATGTTTGGTCCAATACAGGAGTTTCACCCCATTAGCGCTCACGAGAGAGAAGTGTATGCCGGTGAAGCGGGTCACATCCCGGAGAGCAATTTTGACATCCAAAGCACACAACACACCTATACTAGCATGGTATGGAACCCCCTAGCTTGTGTTGGGATCCAGACGCTCCGTAGCCCCCCTCTCGGTGAAACCCTACCCGCTGGAGAAATACCGGACTTATACGGAAACACGCGGTAACGGCGTCGAAAGAGGGTAGCAATGTGGAACTATTTGCTTGGTTGTGCTAGGATAGCCCATAGTAACACAAAACAAAAAGGTAGAACCCACCTCTTCGGAAGATTCACAATGTTTCCACCTCATATTCTTTGAAATCTCTACTACTGTATTCGAGGAATCACATTTTAGTGAAGGCTTTCGTTCTAATGTTTATAAATCCTATTTATATTTTTCCTAGACTTGTATTCGACCTATATAATGTAATTCCGAAGCCTGAAAATTTATTGGATGAATATTTGTATTATTTATTTTCTTTTGAATAATAATGGTTTCAATCGAAAATCGTAAATAAAACAAGTTTAAAACATCAAAATGAAAAAATAACTTTGGATCTTTCTTAGTCACACAAAAATGAAGCTTTTGTGAGATTTTGACCTTATTTCATCTCGAAAGGTTTGACACTCATCTCATTTTCTTGAACTCTCTACTAGTTTGTTCAAGATATCACATATTAGACATGGCTTTTTCGTTCCATTCTTTATAAGACAGGTTTAATTTTTTTCTCTCGTTACTATATGACATAACACTACAATGTGCGTCGGCTTTATATTTTTTCGATTTTTTTTGAATTATGTATGCTCATTTCAAGCTTGGTCAACCCTCTGTTTGACCAGCCGAAAAGCTTCTAGAAGGACACCCAGAGATTCGACCAGGGCTGTTGGATCGACGCCTTCTAGAAGGAATCGTGCATCGGACGGATGCGCTCGCAGCCACAACGATCCGTGAGACGCTCGTTCTGCGCTCGGATTGGTTGGTCCGTTGGCCATAGGGATCGATGGTTTCTATTTGTTCTACATATGATTTCTTTTCTATTAAGTATTAAACCAAGTTATTTAAATAAAAAAATATAAAAAATAAAAGAATTATTTAAAACATAATGAAACTTCAGATTTACACTATATATGTAGAATATATGTCTAGGAAATTAATTTGGTTGATTTAGACAAGATGCCAAAAAATGTTGAAGCACAAATGGGGGTATTTACCCTAGCTTCGGACCTCATTTGAAGCACATTTCTCACGAGAATAGAGCGATAGTTTCAAATGAGCATAAATAATTCAAAAAAAAATCAAAATGACATGAATCCAATGCACAATGTTGTTATATGTGATATAGTTGCTCCTCAAATTTATTTGGATAATTTTGGCAATGTCGAATTTTTCATAAAATTATAAACTGGGGTGTTTACCCTAGCTTCAGACATCATTTAAAACACATTTCTCACGAGAATAGAGCGATGGTTTTAAATGAGCATAAATAATTCAAAAAAAAATAAAAATGACATGAATCCAACGCACAATGTTGTTATATGTGATATAGTTGCTCCTCAAATTGATTTGGATCGGATAATTTTGACAAGGTCAAACTTTTCGTGAAATTTCAAACGGGGGTATTTACCCTAGCTTCAGACCTCATTTGAAGCACATTTCTCATGAGAATAGAGCGATGGTTTCAAATGAGCATAATTAATTCAATAAAAATCAAAATGACACGAATCTAACGCACAATGTTGTTATTTGTGATATAGTTGCTCCTCAAATTTATTTGGATAATTTTGGCAAGGTCGAATTTTTTATGAAATTTCAAACGGGGGTGTCTACCCTAGCTTCAGACCTCATTTGAAGCATATTTCTCATGAGAATAGAGCGATGGTTTCAAATGAGCATAAATAATTCAAAAAAAACAAAATGACATGAATCCAACGCACAATGTTGTTATATGTGATATAGTTGCTCCTCAAATTTATTTGGATAATTTTGACAAGGTCGATTTTTTCATGAAATTTGAAATTCGGGTGTCTACCCTAGCTTCAGACCTCATTTGAAGCACATTTCTCATGAGAATAGAGCGATGGTTTCAAATGAGCATAAATAATTCAACAAAAACAAAATGACATGAATCAAACGCACAATGTTGTTATATGTGATATCGTTGCTCATCAAATTTATTTGGATAATTTTGACAAGGTCGAATTTTTCATGAAATTTCAAACGGGGGTGTCTACGCTAGCTTCAGACCTCATTTGAAGCACATTTGCCTAAATTTTTGGAATGACTTGGTTCAACATCATCCAACATTATTCAAACATCATCCAAACTACTCCCTCTGTTTGCTTTTAATCTACATTCTGGCTCGTGATTTTGTTCAGAAATACTCAAAATTAATAAAAAACGGCGAACTCGTTGAAATAGACGCAAATTCATAGATTCGACGATATTTTTACAGAAAGTCGGCATAATTTAACTAAAAACATTGAAAAAACTTTTAAAAAAACTACGGCAGGCCAAGGCTCGCCGCGATCACCCGGCCTGGTCGTCGCCCTCCTCCTAGACGTCGTCCTCTTCCTCGTCGTCCTCCTCGCAGTCGTCGTAGGACGGCATGTTGGAGGGCCCAGCCTCGTGGTCGTTCTTGGCAAAGGGCGATGGGTCGCTTGGCGATGGGTTCGCCACCGTAGCGAGCCAGCGCCGCTCCGCTCTGTCTTGCATCCGCAGCCGGTGCACCTGCGCCTGCTCGGAGGGATGGCGGCGGTTCCGCCTCTCGCTCTGCAGGGCAAGCTTGCGCCGGTCGCTCTCGTACAGTGCGATGAGCGCATGCTGCTCATCCGACGCCGCTGTTGCGGTGAGCTGTCGGTAGACCTGGCGCTCCACCTCCTCCCTCTGGTGGGTCTCCAGGGATGCACGAACAACGGCAGCCTCGGCCGCTGCCGCCGCCTCCTCGAGCCAAGCGCGGACCCGGTGGAACGCCTCCTCGTTCCGCCATGTTTGGAACGAGTAGAACGCCGCGTGCTTCTCGGGCCAGATTGGCTGCCTCCTCCTGTGCCTTCTCCAGCGCTGCGCCTCCTCCTGCACCGGCTGCTCGTTCTCCTCGTAGTAGAACTCGTTGTCGCTATCGCTGTCACTGTGGCCCCGCGTCGCAGCCGTGGGTCGGCAGTACAACGGCGAGTTGCGGCAGGCACAGAGCAGGCGAGGCATCGTCTCGGGGTGTCTAGGTGAAGTGCGGCGAGGGCGATGAGAGTGAGTGCGGTGAGGGCGAGGAGATGAACGACGAGAATAAGGAGAGCGGCGAGGGGCCTTTTGTAGCCCTGGCGGGGCATTTACTGCGCCGCGCGTGCCGTTGTTACTCCGACAGACTTTGACCGATGCGGGGGTCCGCGGTTTTCCCACGCGTCGCTGACAGCTCTGGCCCGCGTGGGCTGCCCCGCCTTTTCGCCCCCCAAGTTGAACCCAGCGGTGGTGGTGGTGGTGTTGCCGCAGGTGCTCGTGGCGCAGCAGGGGTGGTGCGGCGGCGGCGGCGGCGAGAGCGCCAGCGCACGACGGCAGATCAACTAAATTGGGCGGCAGCGCACGATGGTGGTGGCGGGAAGCTCGGGTGTGGACTATTCAGCATAGTCAACTAACTGCGCGGTCCCACCTGTAAGATCTGGACGGTTTCAACGAACTTGGCAGTCCCACCCGGACCCTCTTTGCGAAACGGATTCGACTCCAAACTTACCGTTCCGGCCTCTCCATAGTAGTTGCGCACGGACTAGGGGCAAAACTGAGCACCATTCGGCGCTAGGGGTAAAACTGAGTAGTAGTGAACCGCTGTGGCCAATTCGATAAAAAACCCTACATATAACACGGACAAGGTATTTGTGTATAAATGGGTCCTCTTACTTTTGCGGTGACTAAACCGACAATTATTCAGTAGCGATAGTTTACTCTGTAACCAGCACGTCATCCATGACATGGTTACACAAATAAATTGAGTTTTGAAATATATTTCTGAACATATCTAGTTTAATATCTAGTGGGCTAGGGAGATAACCACCCTCCCACTAGTGTAGAATAAATAAGGGTACACACTGTACGAGCACCCACTTGATTTATCTTACTCTGCAATTGGGAGTGGTTATGACATGCATCTTGTACTTTTCAAGTGGAAATATCGAATGTTTCTGACTCTACGGTTGGCAAGGATAGATTCTTTGCATCTTACCCAACATTTGGTAATATTTTAACCTATTGTTGTCTTCTTCAGTTCTTAGTTAACCTTGGCGTGTCATAGCATGAATATTAGTTGAGAAGACAAAAGATTTGTATATCCATGTTACGAACAGCTGACATTAGCATCCAGACTAGGACGGGGTTATTTAATTAATTCATATCACTCAACTTGATCATATATACCTGATTACCACGTATATGAGCGAAATTTTAATATTTGGAGGTCAGCTCTTCCCATCCAATCATGATATTTCAAGGTCAACTCTTCCACATCCAGTTGCAAGCAGAAAACATTGTAGATACAGGAGGCAACCTCTATTACTTAATGCACCTGCTAATTCAAGAAAATAGTTACACATAATCACCACTATGCCATATTCATTTCTAACGTGTCAAAGTTTTTCATCTTCGATGTTTTTACCACCCATTAAATGACATATGTCAGTAATCTGTCGGTCAGCCTATCGGAGACGGATGAAAAACCCCTCTGTGTGTTACTTCTCTTCTGTGTCAGGCGGTTTTTGAGAAACCCATGATTGATGCAGCTTTTGACAGGCTGTTTTTCAGTTCCAATGGGGATGCCAAATACCGGATTCGTGGCCATATTTTCTCTAAAGAATACGTGTATGCACAAAACAGCATACATACAAGCACTGTAAACAACTGTTTCATGTTGTCATAGTACTGAAAAATGGATTTATATGTATAGAGGACAGATTTATCTCTTCCTCGTCAACCCCTGGCAGATCTCCCTCTCTCTCTCCCTCTCTCCCTCTCTCTCTCCCTCTCTCCCTCTCTCCCTCCCTCTCTCTCCCTCCCTCCCTCCCTCCCTCCCTCCCTCCCTCCCTCTCTCTCTCTCTCTCTCTCTCTCTCTCTCTCTCTCTCTCTCTCCCTCTCGAGACACAAAGTACGAGACCCTTTGAAGCAGCAATCCATGGCCACTGCTTGGAAGGTCGCTGCGGCCACAGCCGTGATCGGCTGGCTGGTCTCGCCCATCATCAGCTTGCTCCTTCCCAAGATCATCTCCTTACTTGGATTTGACGCGTCGGAGAAGCTCGAGCAGCTTGAGATCCACATCATCCCTGAGCTACTGCAGGTGCTCCGTGCCGTGGACCAAGAGAGGATGATGGACAGAGCAAAGAAAGTGAAAAACGATGTGGCCGCGCTGGACAAGATGGCGGCCATGCTCAGGCATGCTCGGGAGGATGCAGAAGACATCTTCGATGATGCTCAGGAGAAGATCGTCAGCAGCGACATCCTCTACTGCGCCGTCAAGTCCTGCGTTACCCTCTGCCTATCGATTGCACGCCTCGGCCGGACCAGATCGGCTCGTCTACTAAAGTGGGCGGGCAATTGGTTCCTCCTACGCAGGAGGTTAGAGGAGCTCGTTCCGGAGAATATCATTGCTGCAGCCTCAGATGAGCCCGCTCCGGTGACTATCGATGTTGCAGCCACCAATGAACAAGCAGTTTCGGTGGATGTATCCTCAGTTCTTGATGATCCATTACCGGTGACGGCACCCTCATACAGCTCCTTTGATGTTTTCAAGAACCGCTTTGTTGAGTCATTTGAGGCAGCATGCTTTTGTCGAAACTGGTCCTACGAGGTGGTTGGCATCACATGCAATGAGGTACACACTCACTCTTCATCTCATATGGCTTCCATGTCCATGTTTTATAATGATTTCTTTTTCTCTGTTAGCACGTTCTCTAGCTCGTTGGTAATGAGGTGCACACTCAATTCTAGCTGTAAATGCACCAATCTGGGCAGATGTGGGGTGTGAACCTCCTTTTCAAAGAAAATGAGTGTGTTCAAAATTTATGTTAGTCCAGGAAGCTTGTTCTCTTGGGCTCACTCTCAGAGCCATGGCCAGTTTTGTGATTTGCTAGATACGGGCATGGTCATTATTGTTTCACGTGTCACATCAAACCCATTAAGTCACTTTTTTCTAAAAGATGCAATCGATATGTGACCACCAATACTCATGTGAGATTTTGCTCCTGCAGAATAATCACAATGTGTTAGATGTTGTCCTTACTGGTGTCTCAAGACGGAACTTGAAGAAAAGAATAGAGAAGGTAGAAAGCACCATAAGTGAAGTGAAGAAGTCAACACTCTTGGGCGTAGCAAGCAAGAGTGAACCAGAGGTTATTGCCAATAAGAATAGAAGTATGATTAGAACTGCTAGCAACTTCAAGGTTTTTGGTCGAGAGACGTTGCGTGATGCCATCATGAAAAAGCTTCGCGACATACCACATGGTGATGTATCAAGCTTGAGTACTGTTCCATGTTACTCCACGATTGGCATATATGGTGTTGCAGGGTCTGGGAAGACTACCTTTGCACGATATATCCGAGATTACATAAAGGACGAATGTAAGGAGGAGAAACTTTTTGACACCATAATGTGCATTCATGTATCTGAGACTTTCAGCGTGGATGTTATATTTCATGAAATGTTGAAGGATATTACCAAAAATCCGCACTCCGATATTTCAGATCATGATGTGCTAGGAGATAAGTTAAAGGAATCATTGGAGGGTAAACGTTTCTTCTTGATACTAGATGATGTCTGGGTGAAGAACAGGAGCAACCTACAGCTGCAGGAACTACTATCTCCGCTCGAGGTTGGAAAGGAAGGAAGCAAAGTCCTAGTGACAGCTCGAACAAAAGATGCAACTAGAGCTATATGTGCTGATGCACCTATGGAAATGCCTGATTTGGATGAGGAACAATACTTTTCCATGTTTATGCATTATGCACTTGGTGGTACAGTTGTTGCTGATGAGGAACTTATATCAGTCGGGAGAGAGATCGCAAAAAAGCTACACCGATCACCTATTGCAGCAGCAATAGTTGCCGGACGGCTTGGAACAGATACAAATGTTGGTTTTTGGAAAAATACTGCAAAGCTTGACATGTCTAATGGAACCATGAATGTTCTTTGGTGGAGCTATCAACAGCTTAGTCCAGACATTAGGCGGTGTTTTGAATACTGCAATATTTTCCCCAGAAGAATTGGAGTAAGAGAATGCGACTTGATTCGCCTATGGACAACACAAGGGTTTATAAAGACCAATTGTGCAACAGAGCACATGGACGATGTAGCTCTGAGATACATTCAAGTGTTACTGTCTTGCTCATTTCTGCAGCCAGAAATGGACATAAAGGGGCGTGATATTGGTTGCTTTATAATTCATGATCTGCTGCATGATTTGTTAGACAAGGTCACTGGGAATGACTGCTTCAGAATAGAGAATGTAGGGAGTCAGAGAGGAGAAGGCTGGAAAGGACATGTCCCTCGAGATGTTCGTAATCTGTTTGTTCAGAAGTATGATGCAAAATTGATTACTGAAAAGATTCTTGGATTGAAAAGTTTACGCAGTCTCATTATTTATTTTGTTGGAGAGGATACAACAGTTGAGGGAAAAGTTATTGAGAGTATATGCAAGAGGCTGCCCAGATTAAGGGTACTAGCCGTTTCTTTCAGCAAGGGACATAGTAAATTCCGCCAACCCAATGATATTTTCTTGGTCCCAGAATCCATTAGTCAGCTAAAGCACATACGCTATTTTTCTTTCAACACACGATCCAAGCTAATTTTAGCAAGCACAGTAAATAAACTTCGGCATATCCAGCTGCTAGATTTTGGCTGTGGCAAATTTTTGGAATTTCCTATTGCTGAACTTATCACCTTGCGGCACCTAATTTTGCAGGGTCCATACATGGTATCTCTTAAGAACATAGGCAGGTTGACCTCTCTCCAAACGATACCGGAATTCAGAGTGAGGAATGAACAAGGGTATGAGTTAAAACAGCTTAGGGACCTAAACAAACTCGACAGTCTGTTGATAGATGGCCTTCATAATGTTAAAAGTAAGGAGGAAGCTCTTGAAGCCAACCTAGCTGCTAAGGAACGACTCACAGTTCTGCACTTGGATTGGTATGTTTATTTTCGTGGTACAAGGTGCAGTCCTGAAATCCAAGAAGAGGTACTTGAGGGTCTGTGCCCTCCTGTGGGTCTTAAAGAACTGGCGATCTGGCGCTATAGAGGCTTGAGATACCCAGATTGGATGATACGGAATCAGAACGGTAGCCCAAAGAACCTACACAGACTTGAGTTTTGGGAAAACGAACTGGGAATTACTTTTGAACTTGCTGGGGCTTTCCCTCATCTGCGTGTGCTCGGCCTTTATCACTGCACGTGGGACACCTTACCAATCAATATGGAGCATCTCACATCGCTCAAGGAAATTGTTATCCAATTCTGCAAGAATATCCGGTCTCTTCCAATATTGCCCCAGTCTCTTGAGTGGATTTTTCTTGCTAAATGTGATGATGAGTTCATCAAGTCTTGCCAAACAGTCGGACATCCAAATTGGCAAAATATTCAGCATATCCGCCATAAAGAAATTCTTCACTGAGATTAACGGTCGGACCCAGCAGGTAAAACTGTAATCCCACTTAGCTGGCTTGTTTTGCCGTTTTGTGTTTGTGGAAGTTGTCTCAATATGGCTGATGTTTCAGGAAGGTGGTGAAGGGTATTTGATAGTACAAACTGGCAGCTACTGTCACGGACTGTAGAAGTGAAGGACGCTGAAGCAAGTTGGTGGAAACTGCTGAATTTCTTGTTGTGGTTTGCTTGAGGGCTTCAAGGCCGTGCAACTCTTTATTAGTTGGTTTTATTAGCAGTTTGCTTGACGTGGTTTGTGAATGAGACTGGAAAATCTGGTTTGTGAATGAGACTGGAAAATCTGATGGCTTCGGCCCAGCCTTCTTCAAACGCTTCTGGACTCTTGTCAAAGACCCCATTATCGCCTCTCTCAATGACTTCCATTCTCTCCATGCGGATCTTCGACCAATAAACAAGTCTTATATCGTCCTCCTTCCCAAAAAAGCCGGAGCCAACAGGCCTGACAGCTTCCGCCCTATCTCCCTCCAAAACACCAGTCTCAAAGCCATCACCAAATGCCTCACCCTCAGGCTCCGGCCTCTCCTCCCCTACCTGGTTCATCCGGATCAGACTGGTTTCATTGCGGGGAGATCCATTGCTGAAAACTTTATCTATGCCGCGGACATCGTTCAGAGCTGTCACAAACGGTCCTCCCCGGCGGCCGTATTCAAGTTGGATTTCCGTAAAGCCTTTGATTCTATCAGTTGGGAAGCCCTTGATAGAATCCTTGAAGCCAAAGGCTTCCCGATTCTCTGGCGTTCTTGGATTTCCCGCCTTAACCACTCCAGCCAGACTGCCGTCCTTCTCAATGGGATCCCTGGGAAGTGGATCCAGTGCAGGCGGGGGCTCCGGCAGGGAGATCCTCTCTCCCCCTTCCTTTTCAACATTGTTGCTGATGTCCTCCAACAGCTTCTTCTCCAGGCTTCGCGGGAAGGGCTTCTCCTCCACCCTCTTGTTAACGACCTTCCCTGTCCTATCCTGCAATATGCAGACGACACGCTTATCATCATTCGATCTATCCCTCAGCACGTCGCTCACCTAAAACAACTCCTTGATCAGTTCTCTCAGGCCACTGGCCTTATCATCAACTTTCACAAAAGTACTTTCGTTCCCATCCAAACTGACGAGCACGCTGTTTCCCTCATGGCTACTGCTTTTGGCTGCCCCGTCTCTTCCTTTCCGCAAACTTACCTCGGCCTCCCCCTTTCCCCCTACAAGACCCGACTCTCTGACCTCTCTCCCATTATCTCTAAGTGTGACAGCCACCTCGCTGGCTGGCGGGGGCGTTCCCTCCCGATTGGGGGTAGGCTCATCCTTGTTAACTCGGTGATCACGGCTAAATTCTCCCATGCCATGGCTGCCGGGCTCCTCCCCGCGGGGGCTGTGGAAGCTATCGATCGGCGTCGGCGTGCCTTCCTTTGGACCGGCGAAGAAACCTGTAGTGGGGGTGATTGCAAGGTCGCCTGGGACGTCGTTTGCTCCCCAAAAAAATTTGGCGGCCTTGGGGTTCTTTCCCTTCCAAAACAGAACTCCTCCCTTCTCTCCAAATTCATCCTCAAACTTCTCTCTCCTTTCGAACCTCCCTGGGCTTCCTGGTTCCGCCGTCAGTATGGTTGGGGGCCTCGCCGCGACCTTGGGGCTGCTCACCGTTTGGACACCCCCGTTTGGAAAGATATTGCAACCTCCATCCCCGGCTTGCGCCGCCACACCACTGTCTCCGTTGGCGACGGGGTCTCGACTGCTTTCTGGTTAGACATCTGGCACGGCTCTCAGCCTCTGTCTGACAGGTTCCCCGCCCTCTTTTCCCACTCCACCAGACCGCATATCCAGCTGCTCCATGCCCTCTCTCATGGCCTCCACCTCGCCCCTAGACTCTCGTCTACCGCGACCAATGAGCTAATTGCCCTTCGTGGTGTGCTAAATTCCTTAGTTTTGGAACCTGGAACCACGGATACTCGACTCTGTCGATACTCACACGCTAAACCCTCGAACAAAGATTTCTATGCTAACTTTTTCAGGCAGCTCCCGACGGACGTTCAGGCCGCAAAGGTCTGGGGCAACGCAGCTCCCCTGAAGTGCCAAATCTTCAACTGGCTCACGCGAAGATCCCGGCTGCCAACCAACGAGCGCCGCCATCGCCACCAGCTCGCCTCCTCTCCGCTATGTCTTCACTGCCACCTCGACGAGGACACGGACCACCTGCTGGTCCTCTGTTGTCGCGCCCGCGAGGTCTGGACCTTCTTCTTCCCCGGCGAGGTGGAAAGCATTCGTGGGATCCGTGACTTGTGGGATACACGCTGCGGCTCTTACGTTGACTCCACCATCTGCACCGCGATCTCCTGGAGCATTTGGAAGAGGCGGAATACCTTCAGCTTCAACGGCATCGATGAACCTCTTGCCGTCACTGTGTGTCGGATCCTTGCTGATCTTCGCCTCTGGGCGTTCAGGTGTACTACTCCTGCTGCTGCTAGTCTTATTAATTCTTGGTGTACTTTGTATGATCCCCCTTGAGCCCCTCTCACCTCATGTACTTCTCCTCTCACCCCCATTGTAATCTCCTAAAAACCTTGTGCCTGCTCGGTTATTCGTTTCAATAAATTGTTCAGGCTGGCTCTAAGAGCCCGCCGTAGTCCCGGTCAAAAAAAGAGACTGCCATTTATTCAGTGTGCTCTCTTGCTTGCTTATCTGAGACTGTTACGGATATGTCAGTCACCAACATATGCTTAAGTGAAGGCACTTTTCGTTTATTAGTTCCAGACTGAACTGCATTCTTCCGATTTTGCCGATTTCAAAAGGCTGCTGCGTTCCCTGCTTCATATTTCCTGGGAAGAAGGTTGTGCATCTTCCCATTGAAAATGCACAAGTTAATGTTGCCTGTTCCTCGGAGAGAAGGTTGTGCATTTTCCAGTCAACACGCAGCAGTAACTTGTTCTCGTTTCTATGTCGGTCGGGCTGATATTTTGTAGAATGACAGTAATAGATGAAGCAAGCATCTTCAGAATTTGATGACTTTATACAGCCGCTCCTTCTTTACTTTTGCTTATTTCCAGTATTACGATGTGCACATCACAAATTTTTATGTCATGGATGTTAGTATGATCTCTCCCGAGGAGGCCCAACGGCCTGCTCGGACTTGTTCTCAATGCGCCCTGATCGGGGGCGCCCAACCGCATATGGTTGGTGGGCCCCTGTGCCAGCGCTATAAAGACAGGTGAGGGGCCGGGGCACGGTTAACGAGATTCGCCGCCGCCATTTCCCTCACCAACAAACCCACATCCGATCTAGAGTTAGCGCTCGCGCACGGGAAGCTCCACCACCGTCACCATGTCCACCACCGAGACGCCGTCGTCGTCTAAAGGTTCAGAAGGTGGTGCTTTTCCCTCTCCCTCTGCATCTCTCCCTCTCTCTGATTCTCTCTCTCTCTCAATTCAATCATGCATAGAGGCAAAGAACAAGGTTTACACCGATGATCTGCTAGACTAGCTAGATCTCATAGAACTAACATTGGTATCAGAGCATGTTTGCTCGGTTCTAGTTGGTTTCGGTGAAAGGAAAAGAAAAGGAAAAGTTTACCCATCCCGAAAGAAAAACCCCAACCCAAGCAGAGAGAAAGGAAGGGGAAAAGAGGCCTCACTTGGCAATTGTGCGCCGCCAATTTGGCCGCGCCGTTCCTCTCGATTTCGGGCGCGCATCGGCAAGCCGAGGCGCCCGAGCCGAAGAACCGCCGGGAGGAGATGAGGCGCCGCGGCAAACCGCTCGACGGCGGCGTGCTCACAGTGAAGGAGACGCGCGACCGGCGAGGGGATGGCAACGACGCCGTTGCTCTCTCTCTCTCGGTTTCGTGGATAGAAAAGGGGGAGGGGAAAAGAGAGAGGCCGTCGGCGGCGCGGCGCTCGCACGGCGCGGTGGCCACCGGCGGCTGGCGGCGCAAGCCTAGCGGCTCGCTGCGAACGAAGCAGAACAGCGAGCGTTTCGCTCGGGAAACGAATGCGGCTAGGTTTTCGTCGAGGGTCTCCAGCAGCTCGTTTTTGTTCAACCGAAAGTGACGCTCGGCCGTCGGATGCAAATGGACGGCGCAGATGCAAACCCTAGCGCGCGCCCGGGCCGGCAGGCCGAAAGCAACGAGCGGAGTGGGCCAATTGGGCCGTTTTCGGCCAGAGTTAGGGAGCGCGCGGGCGACGTTCTCCTTCCGCGCCGCTGCAACGGGCCGTGGGCCGCTGCGCTCTTCTCTCTGAGAGAAAAGGCGTTGAGCGCCAGGAAGTTATACGCCGCGCGTGCGCGCTGCACGAAGAGCAGGCCGTGGGCCGGACACAGAAAAAGGCCGGCCAGGCCGGGTTTTTCACAGTTTTTTTCATATTTTCTTTTTCTGTTCTGTTTTATTTTTCCAGAAGCAGAATTAATTGTTTTTTGTCCAAAATTTTGGGCAAATTGATCTAGTTTTTTCCTACTCAATTATTTCCAACGAAATTATTATTTTAGGGAATACAAAAATGAATGAAATATTCGTATAAAGTATAAAGAGTATGAATTATGTATTCATGTTTTTCCGCTGCAAATTGAATAAAAGTGCTCTTAAATAAAGAAAATAGGATTAAAGTGAGAATTATTTTTAAGAGCATGTTAAAGTAATAGTTATGATTTATGTTATTAAATAACCAACGTTGTTAATAGCATTATCATGATTAATTGTTATAGTGTCATATATGCTTTTATTGCTATTTTCTGCCCAACGGTGATATAGTCATAATTGCATAAACAATTGTGTGTTATAATTTTAACCAACGTTGGATTATTACATGCAATTGTTGTTGTTTTTCTCACTTCATTTTTTGATTTTCAGGAGGGTTCTACTTGAGTACATGCATCAAGGACATCCCGACCCTGAGAGGCGACAACTACAGTGAGTGGAGGAAGAAGGTGGAATTTGCCTTCATCTGTGCAGAGGTTGACTGGGTTGTGGACACTCCACAGCCTGTCAAGCCAAAAGAGCCTGTTAAAGAGACAACTGATGATGATGCTGCATGGGAAAGAAAGAAAAGAGACCATGCTCCTTTGGAGTTGGCATATTTTATTGAAAACAGAAAGTGGCAAACAGCCAATAAAAAGTGCATGGCATTTATAAAGAATACAATTGGAACGCAATCGTGGGCTCAATTGCAGAGTGTGATTCCGTTACGGAGTACTTAGAAAAGATAAAGAGTCAGTTCACTGGCTCTTCAAAGGTTTATGCCACCCAGTTGATCGAACAGCTGGTAACTGAAAAGTACACCGGAGGTGCACATGGCATCCGGGAGCACATACTGAGGATGAGCAACATGGCTGCGAAACTTAAGCCCATGGATGCTGATCTTGAGCTCAAGCCAGCACTGCTTGTCCATCTGATCATGGCTTCACTGCCAAGTCAATTTGACAACTTTGTGATAAACTACAACATGGCCCCTGAAAAGTGGGATGTTGAAAAGACTATTGCTATGTGTGTTCAAGAGGAGGACAGACTCAAAGCCTCACATGGTGGTTCTGTGAACTATGTGAGGGATAATAAGAAAAAGAAACTATAGTCAAAGTCATACTGGTTCTCCTTCAAAACCACATGGGAAAGATCCCCATCAGCAGCAGCATCAGTACCCACAGAGGTCTTTTCCAGTGGACAAAGACACTTGTCTCTACTGCAAACAGACTGGCCATTACAAGCAAAATTGTGCAGACTATCTAAAGTACATAATGGCAAAGAAAGGTAACAATGTTGTTTCCTTTGTAAATGAATCCCTGTATACACAGTTTTCCAAATCTACATGGTGGATTGACTCAGGTGCAACTGTTCATGTTGGAAATTCTTTATAGGGATTCAGTTCGACCCGGACCACGCTAAGAAGCGAAAGATGCATTCAGGTCGCTAATGGAGTTCAAGCAGAAGTGGAAGCTGTTGGCAACATCTCCTTGGAGCTAGCTGATGGTTTCACTATTCTGCTTAGACATGTTTTGTTCGTTCCTTCACTACACAGGAACCTTATCAGTGTATCACGCTTAGACAAAGACAATTATGAGTGTTATTTTGGACATGGCAAATGTGCCTTATGGTGTAATAATATTCATGTGGGGGTTGCTTACCTCCACAATGAGATTTATTTATTATCTTTGCGTGAAAAAGTTTATTCTGTGTCTAAAGTGAATGAGAAAGAATCTGGGTCGAATAACGAACAAAAGAAAAGAAAGAGAACTCATGACTCATCGAAATTATGGCACTGTCGCTTGGGCCATATTTCAAGGGGGAGAATAGAAAGACTAATAAAAAAAATGATATTCTTCCACGCTAGAGTTCTCAGAAACAGAGCAATGCATAGATTGCATTAAAGGAAAGTATGTAAAGCAAATTAAAAATGTTGCAAACGGAAGTACAGCAACACTGGAAATTATTCACACCGATATTTGTGGACCATTTCCTGTGAAAAGTGTGGAAGGTTATGACTCGTTTATAACGTTCACAGATGATTACTCCCGATATGGATACATATATCCAATTAAAGAAAGATCTGAAGCCTTGGATAAATTTAAGATATTCAAGGCTGAAGTTGAAAATCAACATGATAAAAGAATAAAGATAGTGAGATCTGACCGTGGGGGAGTACTACGGCAGACACACTCCATATGGCCAAGTCCCTGGACCTTTTGCAAGGTTCTTACAGGAGAATGGCATAGTAGCCCATTATTCAATGTCGGGCGAACCTCAGCAAAGTGGAGTAGCTGAAAGGCGTAACCGTACTCTTATGGATATGGTACGCAGTATGATGAGTTATTCCACTTTGCCATTGGGATTATGGATGGAGGCACTTAAAACCGCCATTCACATTCTCAACAGAGTACCAAGCAAGTCGGTGCCTAAAACACCGTACGAGCTGTGGACAGGAAAAGTTCCATCCCTACAGCACCTCAGGGTGTGGGGGAGCCCAGCTGAGGCAAAAGTGTTTAATCCAAACATTGCAAAGTTAGATACCAAAACAGTGAGTTGCCATTTCATTGGCTATCCTGATAGATCAAAAGGTTATCGTTTCTACTGTCCAGACAGATACACAAAGTTTGTAGAAACGAGACATGCGGTCTTCTTAGAGGACGAAATGATGAGGGGGAGCATGGTAACTCGGAAAATTGATCTTGAGGAGAAGAGGGTGTGTGCACCTAATCCGATGATTCAAGAGCCGTTTTTCTCGCTAACTGTTGTATCTGTATCATCAACCCCTGAGGTTGCGGTGCAAGCACCTGTTGTAACTCCAACCATGACAACTAGAGGTGAAGATTCGGAACCTGCCCGTCAGGATCCGACTGAAACCGAAGTTGAGCATGAAAGGGAGGAGCAGCAGTCTTCTCAAGAGGATGTGCCAGAAGTTGAGGCACGACATGAACAAGAGAATGAAGGCCTTAGAAGGTCTACAAGACGAAAAAAGTCAGCTATTTCTAGTGATTATAAAGTTTATAACACAGAAACAACGCATAAGGAAGGTGATCCCACCTCATACGAAGAAGCCATGAGAAGCCGTCACTCATCTAAATGGGTGGAGGTCATGGAAGACGAAATGAAATCGATGAGTTCCAACGATGTTTGGGACTTAGAGGATATTCCTAAAGGAGCCAAAACAGTAGGCTGTAAATGGGTCTCCAAATTAAAGTATGACTCTAATGGGAATGTAGAAAAGTATAAAGCACGTCTTGTGGCAAAAGGCTTTACACAAAGAGAAGGGGTAGATTACAATGAGACATTTTCTCCGGTCTCATGTAAGGATTCCTTCAGAATCATAATGGCACTAGTTGCACATTTTGATTTAGAGCTACATCAAATGGATGTAAAGACGGCATTTTTGAATGGAGACCTAAAAGAAAAGTCTACATGAAACAACCCAAGGGGTTTATCATGGAAGGCAAGTAAGATAAAGGATGACGTCTAAAGAAATACATGTATGGATTAAAGCAGGCTTCTAGACAGTGGTATCTAAAGTTCAATGATACAATAAAGAGGTTTGGATTTAAAGAGAATATTGAGGATAACTGCATTTATGCAAAGTTCAAAAGTGGGAAATACATTTTCCTAATCTTGTATGTGGATGATATCTTGCTTGCTAGCAGTGATGTCAGTCTTCTACGAGAAACAAAGAAGTTCTTATCCTCAAACTTTGATATGAAGGATCTTGGTGAAGCCTCATATGTTTTGGGCATAGAGATTCACCGAGATAGAACGAATGGAGTCTTAGGACTATCGCAAAAGGTATATTTTGAGAAAGTTCTCAAAAGGTATAATATGCATGCGAGTTCTGCCACACCTGCTCCTATAGTCAAGGGAGATAGTTTTGGGAAATTCCAATGTCCCAAGAACCAATATGAGATCGATCAAATGAAATCAGTACCATATGCTTCGGCTGTAGGAAGCTTACAGTATGCACAAGTGTGCACTCGCCCTGACTTAGCTTTTATCACCGGGGTACTCGGTAGATATTAAGAGAATCCAGGCACAGAGCACTGGAAAATGGTAAAGAAAGCATTGCGTTATGCGCAAGGCACCAAGGACCTCATGCTAACATACAGAAGGTCTGATTCCCTAGAGATAAGAGGGTATTCAGATGCTGATTTTGCGGGAGACAAAGATGATAGAAAATCCACTTCAGGATACGTGTTTACTCTCGCAGGAGGAGCTATTTCGTGGAGAAGCTCCAAACAGTCAATAGTTGCATCATCCACGATGTATGCAGAGTTTATAGCATGTTATGAGGCCACGGGGCAGGCGATGTGGCTAAAGAAATTTATACCCGACTTCAAAGTGGTAGATTGCATTAGCAAACCACTAAAGATGTACTGTGACAACCAGCCCGCATTATTCTATGCTCACAAGAACAAGTCGAGTAATGCTACAAAGCCAATAGAAATAAAGTATTATGTTGTGAAGGATCAAATCCAGGATCAAACTATAAGTCTCGAGCATATAAAGACAAAGGATATGCTTGCGGATCCGCTGACGAAAGGCTTACCACCCAGTGTGTTCAAAGATCACATAGCCGGCATGGGTTTAATGGAAAGCCTATGATTCCTGTATAAGAGAGGCCCAAAAAGAAACAGTTTTTTGTTTCAAAACAGAAAGGTATATTGTAGCTGTCTGATTCTATCGGCAATTGAGCTGTGACGATGAAACATGCTCTATGTATCAATAAGTGATGAAACAAGTAAAAGTAAAAGGTATAAAGATAAAAGTAAAAGATGAGATAAAGGGGGAGAATGTTAGTATGATCTCTCCCGAGGAGGCCCAACGGCCTGCTCGGACTTGTTCTCAATGCGCCCTGATCGGGGGCGCCCAACCGCATATAGTTGGTGGGACCCTGTGCCAGCGCTATAAAGACAGGTGAGGGGCCGGGGCACGGTTAACGAGATTCGCCGCCGCCATTTCCCTCACCAACAAACCCACATCCGATCTAGGGTTAGCGCTCGCGCACGGGAAGCTCCACCACCGTCACCATGTCCACCACCGACACGCCGTCGTCGTCTAAAGGTTCAGAAGGTGGTGCTTTTCCCTCTCCCTCTGCATCTCTCCCTCTCTCTGATTCTCTCTCTCTCTCTCAATTCAATCATAGAGGCAAAGAACAAGGTTTACACCGATGATCTGCTAGACTAGCTAGATCTCATAGATTTAACATTGGATACAAGATGTATACACCACATTACAGATTTTCGAATTGAAATCCAACATTTTGTTTTTGCTTTTAGGTGCTAGTGATGAACGGTTTCTCGAAGCATGGTTCACGAATACGGTTGGTCTGAATATCGTTGTTGTATGTATTACAAGTGTCTGAACACCGGGTAGCATTGCAATCAGCACCCAGTTCTTAGCATGGTTATTCTTTCTCAGGCTTATGAAGCAGTCTAGTCTAGTACTCTAGTCGCACATAGAAGCCACCTCTAGTACAACACCTCGTCTCAGATTCCATCACACACACATTCCAAGATAAAGACAAACATATTCACAAACTTGCATTACCAATTCAGATTACATTACTACACACAAGCCAAGTCTACGACAGTACTCTTTAAATTGCATTACATGCACATGCACCAAACATTATGAATATTATGCCACCTAAAGGTAGAACAGTGGCATAATATTCAGACACTTTAAACTTAAGACATCAGGGCCTTAGTGTAGAGTTATATTATCTCTTAATTACATGCACAGGGTAATACAAACTTCTGAGGGACAAACTCATTTTACTCATAACTGAGTTAGACATTAAAGCTGAGACTATGCCCCTTTCTGATGATGAAAGGAAGTCCAAGAGAGAGGCTGATACGTACCTGGCTAAACTTAGACGCGATGAAGAGTCAAAGTGGGCTCAACGTGCTAAGATGAGGCATATTCAAGAGGGAGGAGATAATAGTAAATATTTTTATATGATGGCTAATGGGAAAAATAGAAAGAAAAAAATATTTCAGTTAGAACAAGACGAGGGGACTATTGTTGGTCAACAGAACCTAAAGGTCTTCATCTCTGAATATTATAAGAAATTGTTTGGGCCATCTGATAACACAACAGTCAAACTTGATGAGGGTAGACTTGCGGATCTACCTCAAGTATCTGCGGAGGAAAATGCTTTCCTCACAGCTCCTTTTTCTGAAGAAGAAGTGTTGGATGCGATAACTCAGATGGAACTCAATAAAGCACCGGGACCAGATGGGTTTCCGTCAGAGTTCTATAAAATTTTTTGGGACGTAATCAAGGTAGACATGATGGCTATGTTTACTCAATTGCATGTTGCGGAGTTGCCACTTTATAAGTTGAACTTTGGGGTTATTACCCTCTTGCCTAAGAAGGAAGACGCAGCTAGAATTGAACAATATAGACCGATATGTTTACTTAATGTCAGCTTCAAAATATTTACTAAGGTTGGGACTAATAGAGTCACTGCGATTGCGCAGCGTATTATCAAACCCACTCAATCTGCATTTCTACCGGGTAGGAATATATTAGAGGGGGTGGTGGTCCTACATGAAACCATACATGAGCTTCAAACTAAAAAAAAATGGATGGGGTCCTTTTTAAGATTGATTTTGAAAAGGCTTATGATAAGGTCAGTTGGACTTTTTTGCAACAAACATTACGAATGAAAGGGTTCTCACCGTTATGGTGTGACTGGGTAGCGAGATTTGTTCAAGGGGGGAGTGTGGGCATCAGGGTGAATGATGACATTGGTCATTATTTCCAAACGCTAAAAGGGATCAGACAGGGAGATCCGTTATCTCCTATTCTTTTGAATCTAATAGCTGATATGTTAGCGGTCCTTATTGCAAGGGCAAAAGAGGACGGTAGTGTTGGGAGTCTTATACCTCATCTTGTTGAAGGTGGAGTTTCGATCCTACAATATGCCGATGATACTATACTATTCCTTGAACATGATCTCGATAAAGCAGTAAATATGAAATTAATTCTTTCGTTATTTGAACAAATCTCTGGATTAAAGATTAATTTTCATAAGAGTGAAATATTTTGTTTTGGGGCAGCAGTGGAGGCGCAGGATGAGTATCGCCACATTTTTGGATGTGATGTAGGCCAATTACCTTTTAAATATCTGGGTATTCCGATCCATTATAGAAAACTTTTAAATAAAGAATGGCTTCCGAGTGAGGACCGTTTTGAAAGTAAACTGAGTACTTGGATCGGTAAATTACTTTCTTACGAGGATAGGTTGGTTCTCATTAACTCAGTTCTATCTAGTTTGCCCATGTTCTTTCTATCCTTTTTTGAGATACCTGTTGGGGTAAGGAAAAAATTGGATTTCTTTAGATCTCGTTTTTTTGGCAAAGTGATCAGAAGAAGAAGAAATACAGGTTAACTAGGTGGAACATTATATGTCGACCCAAAGATCAGGGGGGCCTAGGGATCGAGGTTTTAGAAATTAAGAACAAATGTCTCCTAAGCAAATGGCTTTACAAACTCCTTACTGAAGAAGGGGTGTGGTGTGAGATACTTCATAATAAATATATCAACGATTTACCGTTGCAGCAGGTGGATGCAAAACCCACTGACTCACCCTTCTGGAAAGGGTTGATGCGAGTTAAAGGGGATTTCTTCCAACGAATACAATTCACACTAGGGGATGGTCAGAACATACGCTTTTGGGAAGATATATGGTTAGGGGATAATACTTTGGCTGCTCAGTACCCTACTCTCTATAATGTGGTAAGACATAGAAATGTTCTTGTCTCACATGTTTTGTGGAATGATCATCCTAATTTGGTTTTTAGGAGAGCGTTAACTGGAGATAAATGGGACGCATGGTTGCATTTAGTTGAACGCTTAATGACTCTATCCAATTCTCATAACCCAGATTCGGTCAAGTGGACGTTGAATGCGTCTGGTTTATTTTTGGTTAAATCTTACTATGAGGATTTAATGAATGAAGGAACTAAATGTCTACGTAGATATATTTGGAAAATAAAAGTTCCACTAAAGATACGAATATTTATGTGGTTCCTTTATCGTAAGGAACTGTCAACGAAAGACAACTTGGCTAAACGAAATTGGATAGGCTGTTCAAAGTGCGTTTTTTGTGGTAATCAGGAGACGGTAGATAACCTTTTTATATATTGTGAATTCGCAAAAAAGATTTGGCGCTTGATACATTTTACTTTTTCTATTACTCCACCACTTTCAGTTAACAATCTGTTTGGAGATTGGTTAGATGGAGTAGATAAAAAATCTAAAGCTAGTATACGAATTGGTATATGTGCTTTTCTTTGGGCAATTTGGAATTGCCGGAATGATATAATTTTTAACAAGATGGAAGCGGGTCATTTTTTGCAGATTGTTCACAGAGCCACACACTGGATACACCTATGGTCGATACTATCCCCGGAAGACCGGCGTGGAAGCTTGGATACAGGATGTGCACGATTGCTGGCGGTCGTGCGGGCTATCTTCAGCCGGGGTGGGTGGCTACATGCTAGGAGAATACAAGATGTGTAGTCTCCTTTTATTTGATCTGTTCTGGTGGCTCATCTGTGTGGCCACGTCGCAGTTTGCTTGAGATATTTTTGTTTGGATAAATGTTTGATTCCGGATGATTATTATTTAATAAATAAGCTGTGTGCATCCACTTGATACAGAGGCTGGGTTTTCCGTTTCAAAAAAAAAATTACATGCACAGGCACCAAACATTAAGGGATTCTCACTTTTGATGTGGCTAGTGAGGTCCATCAGTCATGACAGATGGGCCGTTCATTCAGAATCATTGTCAAACAAAGCACAGTGCATGTAGTTTGTGATCTGCCCATGCTATCAAACAAACATTGCCATTGATTTTTACGAGCTCGATGGCATGGGTATTTTCCCTTTAGGTGGTACCGCCTCCACATTGTTTAGCAGATAAATTTGTTACGAAAGTTACGATCTTATCTTTGATTCGCCATGTCAACACACCGTTGGGTATCTGAAATGAGTACCCAGTTGCAATCATTTCTTTCTAGCGCAAGATAGATATTCTTCGGATTACACTTGCATACAAAGCCAATTTTGCTGTCGTGATGTCCGTCAGTGACCTCAAGTGTTCTCTTCTTTTATGTGCAGCTTCTACTAGTCCAAATATTTCCCAAGACAAATGAAGTTCTTAGCATTTGTTTACACAGATGCTTGCTGTTTTCTCGACTTTCATAACACCGACCGGGTTCGGGATCTCAAGCTGATTCAGGCGCGCCCCGTTAGTTTTCATGCTATTTTACGTGTCTGTAGACATCATCACCTACTTGTTCAAGATCTCAAGCTGAGTCAGGCACCAACACGGATTGCCTGATGCACCTGAAGACAGATAGCGAGCGCTTCCAGTAAGCTTGTTGTGCATCCGCAACAGAAAAGTTACAGACCAATCGCAAAGCAAAAGAAGATGAGGGAGTGGACTTTTCTCAGGCTGCCTTGTAATTGGCTATAGCAAAAGAACTTTTACCTTTGGGCTGGTGCCTTTCCTGTTTTGTAAAAGCTAAAACCTACGGTACCACATCAATGACATAGGGGACCAAGGCCTGACCAACAAGAGCTTGGAATTGCGGAGAGTCTTTAGCATAAAACCACCACTTTAGAGCCAAAATTCCGGAAAACCACCACTTTAGGTTTGAATTGCAAAAAACCACCAGTCTAGAACTAAGATTTTTCAAATCGATTCTAATACCGATTGGAGACGAATTGACTCTGTTTCCGACAGCATTGGCCCACCTCTTACGCTGACGTGGCACACTCCCGTTAGTTGCCGTTAACGCCCGTGTCTGAATAGGCGTTAGGGTTCATTCCCCCCTCCCGTCGCGCGTTGCTCCACCTCTCTCTGACCCATGGCGGCGTCCACGCCTGGCGGCGGCGACTTTGGCGGCGGCGTATCCGGTGGCGACCCTGTCGGCGGAACAGAATTTGAAGGCGCGGGCGACAGTGGGGTCCTCTTTTCTGGACCGCATCGAGGCAGCAGCAGCAGCACGCAGACTCCTTCGCGCTCCGGCGGTCTGTCTCCGGAGCATTTCGATGCGGCGGCGTCGTCTATGCAGCTGACTCCACGACAGTCGACGGCGAGCATGTGGTCATCCCCGTATAGCAGCATCGAGTAAGCCCCCTGTCTCTGTACTGGTTCTCTCACTGGTTCTTGTATCATCTCTTACCCCTGTGAATATGTGAACTGAATTCGTGTATAAATGGTAGTACATTACATAATCAGACATGCTTAATTCGTGTAGGAATGGTGCTGAATTTTGTAGCGTTGTATTGTTCACTGGATTTTGGTTGTGCTAACTGAATTTTGGTAGTGTTGACTGCATTTTGGTGAGTGTAGTGCTAACTGTATTTTATAGTGTTGTATTGTTCACTGAATTTTGCTACTTTTAACTGAATAATGGTTGTGTTAACTGATGTTGATTGTGTTAACTGAATTTTGTATTGCTCTATTGTTCACTGAATTTTACTACTGTTAACTGAATAATGGTTGTGTTAACTGAATTTTTTAGTGTTCTATTGTTCACTGCAATTTACTAGTGTTAACTGAATAATTCTTGTGTTAACTGAATTTAGCTTGTGTTAACTGAATTTTTTAGTGTTGTATTGTTGACTGCATTTTAGTAGTGTTAACTGAATAATGCTTCTGTTAACTGAATTTAGCTTGTGTTAACTGAATTTTTAGTGTTGTATTGTTCACTGCATTTTAGTAGTGTTAACTGAATAATGCTTCTGTTAACTGAATTTAGCTTGTGGGTAACTGAATATTGCTTGTACTGTTAACTGTATTTTGCTAGTGTTAACTGAATATCCCCTGTCTTTGTTTTTTCAGCTTGGATGATGACATTTGGGACATTTCTTTCAGTTTACTTGATGGACAGTCTGTTGATGTCAGTATGTGCAAGAGTGATATAACTTGTCGTGGGATAATCACGGCAGACGTTACCGGGGGTAACTTATCTTGGGGCAAGACGACTCTGGTGTTTGGGAGAGGGTTTAGCTCAAGGGAAAACATGACGATATGCGATCTGGTAGCCGGCAATCTAGTCGCCGAGTCTCCGATCTCGATCTATTAATTCAGCTCTCGTGTTACACTGGATACTCGATACCTGGCGATATTGCTCTAACTCTTGGATCTCTCTCGTCTAACCCTGGGGGCCGGCTTATATAATATCCGGACCCCCTGGCCTATTCTCCAAGGCGCACTCTGAATCCTACCCGGACATTGCTTACAAACCCTAAACTTCCTTATCGGAACCCACAATCCGGGTTACGAGGCCTACGCTCTTGGGCCTTCTAGAAACTCCTTTATCTTAAGCCGGGTCTTGGGCAGCGTCCTTTGGGCCGAGTTACTCCTTGGCGTTGGCCTACCGGGTTATCATCCCTCCATCAGTAGTCCCCAGAATAGCTTGGGCTTCATGAGATCCTCCTTGAAGCGCACGCTATTCCCTGTAAAGAATATCAAACATACAAGTTCATAGAAGCCGGGTTGGATTGCTTTGATAAACAGATAGGCCTAACTCCATGGTGGCCATATAATAACCCGGCCTTCTCTAAATCCCCCTTTACTATTTCCAGGTCAACGCCCGGGTAAGAATGTCAAATATCCGGCTTACTCCACTTGATAACTGATCCTGATACCGCGGGAAGATTTCCTTCATATCTTGTCCGGATATCCCGTTTAGCACTTAACGCATATCCCGGAAAATCCGGCGGATATCCTTTATCCCGAAATTTCCGGTTCTCGCCCGTTGGCCTAGGTTTATCCACCCGCACCTTATAAATAGGCACCCAGGGGGATAACCTAACCCCAACGGTCCATTTCTTCTTCCTCTCCTTCACTCCCGCACCCAAGCTTACGGAGCTCCACCACGGAGTCCTTGCGCGCGCCGCCGGAACCAATCCACCGCCGGTTATGTTCCGCCACAGTTCGCCCCGCGCCGCCGCCAACCTCGGCCGCCGCGCCCTCGAGCAGCTCGCCGGCAGTCGCAAAGGGTCATTCAGATTGCGCCATTTGCCGTCGCCGCGCTCTACTCCAATCTCCTCCGGTAAGCTCCCTGCTCCCTTTGATTCAACTTTGCAATTTCTCGAATCGACCCAGATTGGATCTTGGTCTTCCGCGGGCTATTTCCCCTTCCGCGCCGAATTAGGTCACATAGATTCCCGTTAGTTCATCTAATCACTTGAATACGGATTCCACTTTGTTCTCCTATTACTTGTAGCCACTAATTTCACCGCGAATCCGAAAATGCAATTTCCAATCTAGGTCCAATCTGCCCAAAATTTCCGCGGCAAGCTTTGATACCCGGCAGATCCAGTTCTTCCGGTTCTTTTATCCGCACTAAACTCATGGGCAATCATCCTTCTTCCACGTATACTTATCAGTACGTAAGTACATCACCATTCCTGTTCTGACGCTCGATACTCGGATAACCTGTGACCTTTGCTCCGTCCAACGATATCCGGATGATTCTTAACTTATATGTCTTGCTGATACTACTTGCGTATACTCGGATAACTCATGATTTCCGAATCTTACACCTCATACCTTCTTTGTCTTGTGCTTTGCAGGCTGAACCCATGGCTCCCAAGAAGCAAGGGAAACAAACGACCAAAACCCGGACAACCCAATCAATATCCGCCAATTGGGCGCAATCCACAGTTACTAAGGCCAAGCTAGACGAGCTGGCCGAGTTAGGGGTCCTCCCCCCTCAGAAGGATATCCACTGGAGGGTGCCGGGTGATGAGACCCGGCCCACACCTGCTGCCAACGAGGTAATTTGCTTCGTTGAGCACGTGACCCGGGGGTTTTGCCCTCCGGGTCACCCTTTCTTCCGCGAGGTCTTGAGCCACTATGGCCTCCGGGTGTTCGACATAGGGCCTAACTCTATGTTGAACATAACCCATTTCATCGTTCTTTCCGAGTCATATTTGTGCACTCCGCCAAATTTGACTCTTTTTATCGAACTTTTCCAATGCAAACCGTGCCGCGAAAGCGGTGACGGGGCGCTTCTTGCTTGCGGCGGGGTTTCCATCCAGCGCCGCAAAAACTCTCCAATGCCAACTCTTAATCTGAATTCCCACGTCAAACACTGGCAACTATCTTTCTTTTACTGCCGGGACACCTCCCCACCCGGCGAGAAGAAATTGCCGGGTTACTCGGAGGGCCTCCTCGATATCTCCAAAACTTTCAACGCTTTCGCCCCTAAGCCGGACAAGGAGGCCATCCAACCGCTACTTTCAAAAATAGCCGCCCTTTCCGCCCAAGGTCTCCTCGGGCTCAACCTAGTCAAAACTTGGGTGAACTTTCGCTTACAACCCAACTCTATCCGCACCAAACTAATGTGCGAGAACTCGGGGCACACCAGATTCCCTCCGATACTCATCTAAAGATTACGCGGCCGGTGACACCAACAAGACCATCAAGGGATTCTTGACGGAGAAGTTGGAGGTAATCCGAAATATAGCCGGGTTAGAACCCTTTACACGCGAGAACCCAGCACCTGAGGTAAAGATCCGGCCCTCATACCTCTACTTCCATGCTTTTCCTTTTGATACAGTTGCTAACTCTCATCTCCATGCCTTTTCCTCAGGCTGATAATGTCTTTTGGAAAATCGAAACTCCCCCTAAGTCCGAAAGTCCAGAGGAAGAAGAAGACGCAATTAACTCAGAAGAAGGTACATCCCGAGTCTCTCTTAATTCCAGGGAGCTCTTTGTTGTTCATTCTGTATTTTTCCGACTGTATACTTTGATAACTTTCAGAACCAGAGGACAAGGGCGAAGAAGAAGAAGAACCGGAAGGCAGGGTGGAAACAACAAGTGACGAAGATGAAGTCGAGCCGACGATCAAAGTCGGAGCAAAGAGGAAACCTCGAGGGGTCGTCTTCAAGGTTCCATACTGCTTCCTTACTTCTGAACCATTCTCCTTTGATAACATGCACAAGCTAAACCGAGAGTTATCCAACTGGCCGTACCTGAAGGATCCACCCCCGACCAAGCGTAGGATGACTCGGAACTTTCCGGGTGAAGGCGCTCTTAACCAGGGTATTCCGTCATCTCCAACTCGACGCGCTGGTATTCATCTGATCCTTTCTTGAATATCAAAGTCTTTCCAGATCACCCCTCAACAGAGCAGTTCCATGTCTTACTTTCTTGATATTTTTCAGCTTCATCCGGGTCCAGCAGCACGTTTCCCTCGGACTTCGCGGTGAATCCCGGGTAAGGTTCTTCTCCTGATGTTCCATCACTTTGCCATAATTTACTCCAGTCTACATGCTAACCGCTATTTTATACTGTCGACAGAGCCACGGTCACAATCAGTGACCAAGAAAATATGGAGACCGATGACCCGGGTAAGGAGAACCCAATCGATGATATGGCGGCTGCGGCTGGCGACGAAGAACAACAAGTGTCACCAACACACCCGGCTGATCAGGAAGCCGAGTACCCGATAGCCTCGCATGCACGCGAGTAGGAAAAAGCCGCCGTCTTGGGCACGGGAGGAGGCGTACCGAGCCCCGACATCCGGACGACTGGGGTACCTTCCCCTGCCAGGGAGAAAACCTCCACTCCGAGTTATCAAGACCCCGGGTCTTCTAACTCGGGCAACCATTCCTTCGACCAAATGATGAGCGCCCTCCTCGCCATGAAGGCCTCAGAGAGCAGCATGTTGGAGCGTATGGCCGCGGAGCATCAGGTACGCTAGTTGATATCTCTTAGTGTCCACCTAGTCCCCAAGTTCCGAGTCTAACTTGTAAAAGTTACACTCGGTTCTCCTTGCAATACTCGGCTGATTGTGATATCCAACTAATGTTTAACCCTCAATTCTTTTAGGCGCAGGCGTCTCGGTCCGAGGAGATTTTGGCCAAGACCAAGCAGCTCCTGGACACCGAGATAAAGCTAAGGGAAGCCCTTGAGTCTGAGGTGGCAGCCTTGGAGAAAGATGTCACGAAATACAAAGACAAATGCGCCACTGCTCGAGCTGCGCTGAAGAAGCTATCGGCCCAAGTGGCCGACACTTATCGTGTCCTCGTTGGTGAGATTTCGCTACTTACTGGTTCGTGCCTTGATTTCTTGTTTTCTTGATACATGATACCCGGAATACCTTGATGTAACCTTTGTTGCTCATATTGCAGCTTCCAACCTTGCGCCTTCAGAAGAGGATGATATCGAAAAGGTAAAAAGATTGAAGAATGTCCTCCGGAGGTTCTGTGCCGGCACCAAGTGGATACTGGATGGCATTCAGTGGCCGACTGATCTATATCCGGGTATGAAGACCCTAATCCATGCATGCTCTACTGTCCCTGCATGGATTGAGCTATAGAAACGCTCAACATGCCGGGTTGGGATGACCCGGGGACTTATGCTGGCGAAAGCTTATTTTCCTAAGCTTGAGCCGGCAACGGTGGTGGCCGGATTTCCAGAGTTCAAGGCAGACGGCTCGAGATTTTCCCCCAAGGATTTCAAAGCTGTACAATCCGAGGTACGTCACTCGGCAACTACTCTTGCCGACAGTATGGACTTGAGTATATTTATGTCTCCATACGATGCTAAGGACAAGGCTGTGAAGGAAGATACGCCCGTGCCCTTCGACATTTTAGAAAAGTGGAATGCTGACTCGGCCAGGAAGAGGAAGGAAACTGCAAAGAGGGAAGCCAAATTGCAATCAGCACCAACTACCTCTACACCAGCTGTTCGTCCACCTGTTCGCCCTGACGCTGAAAAACCGGATGATAATCCTGGGAACTCTTCTAAGAAGCGAACCCGAGAACAAGACCCGGAGGGCAAGGGTAAGGATGTGGACCCGACTCAGGAGGCCGAGTAAATTATTATCTGATGCCATCCTAATACCTTGTTCGCTCGATGCCCTTGTAAAGACAGATATTCTTTTGATAGTGCAGATGTGCACTTTTGATACTATCATCACATCATGTAAATACATTATGGAGCTTTAATAGCTTTCTTGGCCCTTCCGGCCTTTGGATGAATTTGATGCTCCGATTTACTTTATGGTTCCTTTTGTGAGACTCAGTTTCCGGGTCACATGGGTTTTGACGGGTGAACTTTTCTCCAAGTCCCCAAGACTCGGATTTGTGGGTGTTTGGTGCTTAATAGCTAGATAACTTGCCTCTTTGTTTTTTCAAAATCCCCAGTCCCCAAGGCCCGAAATTCCGAGTCTGGGGTTTGAGGTTTCTCAAAGAAAACAAATTGTTTCTGCTAAGCCCAAAACCTAGAGCCGTTTCACATAGGTGTTGAAGTTATACTTGATAGACTTTGAGTTTCCGGCTATTAACCCTGTACTCTGCATAACTTGTGGATTAGATGACCCTTTTGACTTTCTTGTACTGTAAGCCGGCTTTCGCGTGGATACCATGTTGTTACATCTGTACGAAAACAGGGTCAGGCAAGTCCCACTGGGCATCATGGCTGATTGTAATCGTAAGCGAGCAAATCATGCCACTTTAGTGCGAGTCACATCGAGCTTAAGTAAGAAAAGTCAAGAAATTTGGCTCCTCTGTCCGGTTATAAGATTGCAGCCGTACTCGTTTGCGAGTAATCGGCCCTCATAACTCATAGGCATCATGGCCGGGTCTTTGAGTTTGTAACTGTGCTATTCAAGCAATCAGCCCCCAAGAGCTAAATATATGCAACATACTAAGGAAACTAATGTTCTAAGGAAACAATAAATAGAACTTGATAAAACGTGTGAAGGAGATATATCGCTTAACCATCTCTTTGTTGATATGAGAAAGTTAGGTCAGCAAGCCGCCTCATTAAAAACCCTCCAGTCCCCTTAGGTACCCCGGATAGGAAAAGAGTGCGTCTGAAACCTGCTGCCTGTTACATCGTGTAATTCCACTTGTGAGTCTGGTCTATACTAGGTATAGTAGGGACGCAGCTGAGCTACGTTCCATGGTCTTTCTTTCTCTTGCATAGATGAAGTGGTATGAGCGGTGTCGTTAACCGTAGCCGACTCTTCCCTTGCATCTATCAAGTAATACGATCCATTGTGCAGATTCCGGCTTATGATAAACGGTCCTTCCCATGGCGGTGATAACTTATGTTTTCCTTCTTTTGACTGTACCAGGCGCAGAACCAGGTCTCCTTCCTGGAAGACCCGGGTTTTCACCCGCCGGCTATGATATCTCCGCAGATCCTGCTGATATATGGCTGAACTTTCCAGTGCTTGTTCCCTTTCTTCTTCTAGCATATCCACGGCGCCCTGCCGGGTCTTCTCATTCTCTACCTCGACGTAAGCCGAGACTCGAGGCGAGTCATGGATGATATCACTCGGCAACACCGCCTCTGCACCATAAACCATGAAAAACGGTGTCATCTGGGTGGATCTGTTTGGTGTTGTGTTGATACCCCAAAGCACTGCAGGTAATTCTTCAACCCATGCACCAGCAGCTCTGATACACGGAATTCGCAATCGTGGCTTTAACCCACGAAGCAATTCTTGGTTTGCCCTCTCCACTTGTCCATTAGCCTGTGGATGGGCCACTGAAGCTACGTCAAGCCGGATTCCATTGTTACCACAAAATTTCTCCATCTCGCCAAGGGACATATTGGTTCCATTGTCGGTAATTATGCTATGGGGATACCCGAACCGATAGATAATCCTTTTCAGGAACTTGACTGTTGTAATTGCTTCATAGTTGGTAACTGGCATAACCTCAACCCACTTGGTAAACTTGTCAATGGCCACCAAGAGGTGCGTCTTTTTGCAAGGTGACATGTGAAAGGGGCCAACCATGTCCATACCCCAAACAGCAAACGGCCAAGTTAACGGGATAGTCCGTAGTTCCATAGCCGGCACATGGGTTTGGCGAGCGTACCTTTGACATCCGTCACACCTTGCCACCAATCGCTCCGCGTCTGCTAGGACCGTGAGCCAGAAAAAACCATGTCGATAAGCTTTGGCCACCAGGGATCTTGTGGATGCATGATGCCCACAATCACCTTCATGGATTTCCTTGAGGATCTGTCGGCCTTCTTCTGGTGCTACACAGCGGAAAAAGACTCCTGCTGCACTTCTCTTGTATAACTCTCCGTTGATTATAGAATAACCTTTTGCTCGTCTCAGAATTTGTCTTGCTAACACTTCCTGCTGCGGTAACTCGCCCCGTGATAGGTAGGCCAAGAACGGCTCTGTCCACTCGGGAACAACACGTACTGTAGCCACGAGCTCCAAATCCGGGTCTTGATTTGCCAGTTCTTCCTCAGACTCGGTTTTAACTGATGGTCGCCATAGTTCATCCAGGAAAACATTAGGTGGAACCGGCTCTCTGCGCGAGCCGAGTCTGGCGAGTGCATCTGCTGCCTCATTTTTTCTTCTGTCTATGTGCTCCACCTCGTACCCGGAGAAACACCCGGCAACTCTATCAACCTCTCTGCGGTATGCTGCCATAGTTGCATCTTTTCTATCCCAAGTTCCTGAGACCTGCTGTACCACAAGGTCTGAATCTCCAAAGCATCGTATCCTCTTAATATTCATCTCCTTGGCTACCTTTAGGCCGTGCAATAAGGCCTCATACTCGGCCACGTTGTTGGAACAATCAAAGTGAATCTGCAGCACGTAGCTCAACTTGTCTCCTTTGGGTGATGTTAGCACCACTCCAGCTCCTGACCCCTCGTATTGCTTGGAGCCATCAAAGTGCATGATCCAAGACTCGGAGTTTGGAGCCATGGTAGGCATGCCTGTGTGTGTCCAATCATTAATAAAATCGACTAGAGCTTGAGATTTAATTGCTGACCTTGGCTCGTAATTGATATGATAATCCCCCATCTTGATCGCCCACTTGGCTATTCTACCTGTTGCATCCGAGTTTCTGATGATATCCGACATTGGTATAGAACTAACCACTGTTATGGGGTATTCCTGAAAATATGGCTTCAATTTCCGGCTGGCCATGAAGACCCCGAAAACCAACTTTTGCCAATGTGGATAGCGCTGTTTTGCCTCTGATAATACCTCACTGACGTAGTAAACCGGCCTCTGGACCGGGTATTCTTTCCCATCTTCTTTTCGCTCGACAACAACCACTGCGCTAACCGCCCGGGGCCCTGCTGCAACGTATAATAACATAGGCTCTTTAGGACCCGGAGCTGCTAGGACTGGTGCCTCAGATAGCTGCTTTTTTAGTGCCTCGAACGCCTCGTCCGCCTCTTGATCCCATACGAATTTATCAGATTTTTTCAGGAGCCGGTACAAGGGTATCACCTTTTCTCCGAGTCTGGACATAAACCGGCTGAGCGCTGCTATGCACCCTGTGAGCTTCTGGACATGTTTCAAATTTTCCGGCTTTTTCAGACTCTGGATAGCTTTGATTTTGTCCGGGTTTGCCTCAATTCCTTTCTCAGAAACGATAAAGCCGAGTAATTTTCCGGCTGGGACTCCAAAAACACACTTTGTCGGGTTGAGTTTCATCTGGTACCTTCTCAAGTTCTTGAACGTTTCCTTTAGATCATCAATAAATGTCTCCGCCTTTCTGGTCTTGATCACCACATCGTCTACATAGGCATGGACGTTGCGTCCGATTTGGTCCTCGAAGCACTTTTGAGTGCACCGTTGATATGTTGCTCCAGCGTTCTTCAATCCAAATGTCATGGTCTTGTAACAAAAGGCCCCAAAAGGGGTTATGAACGATGTTTTTTCCCAATCTTCCTTCTTGAGCTTGATCTGATGATACCCAGAATATGCATCCAGAAAACATAACAGGTCGCTTCCAGCTACCGCGTCAACGATCTGATCTATTCTTGGTAGTGCGAATGGATCCTTTGGGCAATGCTTGTTGAGACTCGTATAATCAATGCACATCCTCCACTCATTAGTCTTTTTCATCACGAGAACCGGGTTTGCTAACCAGTCCGGGTGAAATACCTCCATAATAAAGCCGGCTGTCAGCAGCCGAGCAATTTCTTCCCCTATAGCTTTCCTTCTTTCCTCATTCATCTTTCTCAAGCCTTGCTTCACAGGTCTGGACTTGGGATCGACGTGCAAACTGTGCTCTGCCAACTCTGTGGGGATACCCGGCATATCGCTAGGCGTCCAGGCGAACACATCCTGATTTGAGCGAATGAACTCCACAAGTGCTTTCTCCTGCTCGCTGTCCAAGTTAGATCCTATAGCAAATTGCTTGGAGGGATCACCCTCGGTAAAATCCACAATCTTTGTGTCCTGTGCTGCTTTGAACTTTGCTCTTTCTTCCTCAGTATTTGGTCTTTTCAACGCTGTTCTGTCATCCGGGTCTACTTGAGACCGGTAATACTTGAGTTCCTCTTTTCTGCAAGCTTGCTCCGCCATGGCTGCATCTCCTTCATCGCACTCAGCTGCTATATCCCGGCTTCCATGTATGGTGATGGTCTGCTTAGGACCCGGGATTTTTAGCTGTAGATACACATAACACGGCCTAGCCATGAACTTAGCATAAGCCGTCCTTCCGAATAGCGCGTGATAAGGACTGCGCAACTTAACCACCTCGAAAGTGAGCCATTCAACCCGGAAATTGTCCTTCGACTCTCCGAACGCTACCTCCAATGCTATTTTTCCCTCGGGGCACGCTGAGTGACCCGGCACTATCCCGTAAAAGATTGTTGAACTTTTCTGTAGCTGAGACTCCTTGAGGCCCATGCGTAGAAAGGTTTCCCAATACAAGATATTAATGCTACTTCCACCGTCCATTAGGACCTTCTTCAGCTCATAACCATTGACCTGTGGTGCAACCACCAATGCTAGGACTCCCGGGTGTTCTATCCTTTCCGGGTGATCTCTTCTGCTCCATGTTACGTCCTGCTCTGACCATCTCAGGTATCTCGATACAGCCGAGGAAACCGAGTTTACCGCTTGCTTCAGCATCTTTTTATCCTTGTTAGAAATTCCTGTGACATGCACGTGGTGGATAGACTCGTGCCGATCCTCCAGTAGGCGCAAGATAGACTCGGTATCATCTTCTCTCATGACCCGGCCACGCGGGGTCCATGCCGGCTCCTCCGGCTGTTCCCTCTTCGTGGGGGGCTCTTCTGTCGGATCTACCGTCCCGACCGATTCTTCCCCATCTGACTGAACGCAGGTGGCTTCCCCTGACACAGAATCAGATCCGAAATCGTCAGGGATTGAACCAGACGTACATACCATGCCGATGAAGACGTTGATCTGGCCGATTGTCACGACAGATCCGGATTCGAGCAGATCCGACTCTGGCCCCCAGCCGGAATCGTCCACCATATTCTCTCCTTCGCGGTCGGTGTAGATCTCGCCGATGACAAGGTTCTCCATGTTCTTCCGAGCTTCTCCCGTGATGTAAACACATTTGGACGTAGGCCCCACGGTGGGCGCCAACTGTCGTGGGATAATCACGGCAGACGTTACCGGGGGTAACTTATCTTGGGGCAAGACGACTCTGGTGTTTGGGAGAGGGTTTAGCTCAAGGGAAAACATGACGATATGCGATCTGGTAGCCGGCAATCTAGTCGCCGAGTCTCCGATCTCGATCTATTAATTCATCTCTCGTGTTACACTGGATACTCGATACCTGGCGATATTGCTCTAACTCTTGGATCTCTCTCGTCTAACCCTGGGGGCCGGCTTATATAATATCCGGACCCCCTGGCCTATTCTCCAAGGCGCACTCTGAATCCTACCCGGACATTGCTTACAAACCCTAAACTTCCTTATCGGAACCCACAATCCAGGTTACGAGGCCTACGCTCTTGGGCCTTCTAGAAACTCCTTTATCTTAAGCCGGGTCTTGGGCAGCGTCCTTTGGGCCGAGTTACTCCTTGGCGTTGGCCTACCGGGTTATCATCCCTCCATCATAACTATAAGCAGTTTGATGGCACAAATTGAAGAGCATGGGTATGATTATCTAGACTCATTGTATTTTGTGAGTGAAAAGGGAAAAGGGCTACAAGGACTGGAGGCTCTATATAGCATTTCAAAGGTGGCAAAGATGTTAGATTTGTACAAAGATGAGAAGAAGGTCACATTGATAGTAAGGAAATATAGGGCACCATTGCCTCCAGGGCTGAACGGTGATGAAGTAGTGACAGATGTCATTGAGGATATATACCCTGTTGCTGTTGACTACTCAGAGGCCATCTTGCATGGAACACAACAAAGCTGCAATCTTGATAAAGGGAAAAATGTTGTTTCAGGCCTACCCATTGAAGTACACTCTGTAGCATGTTCTGATGATGATGCAGGTGACCAAGCCAGAACTGTTCTTGAGGAGGATGTGTTACTTAATAAAATGAAGGGGAAAAGGAAAGTGTATACTGAAGATGATGTTCTTATGGAGCAACTCAGAGAAATGAAGAAGAAAAGAGCAGATCCTGACCTGCACATTGAAGGGGATACTGATGTGGAAGAGCTATATTCAGAGGAGGATGAGTCAGAGCCAGAGGAGTTGGCTGAAGAGGAATTCATTACAGGCCAGGTGGCAGGGAGACAGGGTCCAACTAGCAGGTGCCATCATGAAGCAAAGGATGAAGTGGGTTTTTATTTTGTGCCCTCTTGTGATGACTACAGCAGCAGTGATGTGGGTGACACAGATGATGATGGCTATGTCCAGCCTTATGTTTTGCCAAGTGGAGTGAAGAGGAGGTGTAAGCCACTGAAGAAGAGATTGTGGTATGATCCTAACAGGGCAGATGCAGACCAGCAGTTAAGCTTACAAATGTGCTTCAAAGATGTGTATGAATTTAGAGTTGCACTTAGGAATTTCCATATTGCTCAGCTAAGAAATTTTTAGTATCATAGGAACTGTAGTGATAGGATAATTGTCCATTGTGTTCAACCAAATTGTCCTTTTTTCATGACAGCGTCCATAATTGCAAATGAGAAAACTTTCTGCATAAGGAAAATGGAAGGCATGCACACTTGCATTTCCCTAGGAGAAAACACCAAGGTTAGTGTTGACTGGTTGGCATTTCAATCTGAGCAAGCAATGAGAGCAAATCCAAACACTACAGTTGACACCTTGATTGACAATGCCAAGCAACAGTTTGGAGTGGAGGTGCCTAGGATAAAGGCCTATAGAGCTAGGAAAAAGGCTTTTCAGGTAGTCATTGGTGATCACAAGAAACAATACACCAGACTCAGAGATTATTTGCAAGCAATACTTGACACAAATCCAGGCAGTAGATGCATTGTTACCACCACTGAGCTGTTAAGTGACCCAAGTCCTAACCCCAGATTTCATGGGCTATTTATCTGTCTAAATGCTTCTAAAGAAGGGTTTCTTAATGGTTGCAGGCCATTCATAGGTCAGTTTACATTATTGTGTTTGAATTATGTTGTCCTTATTACATTTATTTTGTGCCTTATCATGTTTACTACTTATTGTAGGGCTTGATGGTTGCTTTATAAATTAGCAACATGACAACAAATCTTAGCTGCAACTGGAAGAGATGGGAATAACAACATTTTCCCCATAGCATTTGGTATAGTACATAGGGAAGATACAGCTAGCTGGCTATGGTTTCTCACACAACTGAGATATTGCATTGGTCAGGCTAGCAAATTTGGTACTTATACCATTATATCTGATAGGCAAAAGGTGGGTACTTTAGGACTTGATAATATATGCTATCTTGTTCACTGAAATATCTATTTGTTTGAACTTATATATCTATTTGTTGATATAGGGATTGCTTAAAGCCATATCAAAGGTGTTTCCCAATTCACCAAGTAGATACTGTGTCAGGCATATCTATGCTAATTTTCAGAGGGCTGGTTTTAAGGGAGAAGAACTTAAGAAGCACATGTTTGGAGCCAGCTATGCATACAGTAAGAGTGGCTTTGAGAAATCAATGGAAGCTCTAAAAAATGATTGTGAACAAGCTTACAACTGGGTTATGCAGATACCTGTAGAAGCATGGGCTAGACATGCATTTGACACTACTTCCAAGACTGATTTGGTTGTGAACAACCTGAGTGAAGTGTTCAACAAAATGATTCTTGATGTGAGGAACAAGCCCATACAGACAATGATTGATGGTATAAAAGATAAACTTATGGTCAAATACAGTGCAAATAGAGAGAAAGCTGAGTCCACAAGATGAGAAATCACACCCTTTTACTCTAAGAAATTAGAAGAGGCCAAAAAAAATTCTAGATCATGCAAGGCAAAAAATGCAGAGCTAGGGCTGTGGCAGGTTAGCACCAATGGGTCAGCCAAAGATGCAGTGGATTTGAGAGCTAGAACATGTGGATGCAGAGTATGGGACCTCACTAGCATTCCTTGCAATCATGCTATCTCTGTGATAAGCAAGATCAAGCAACAACCAGAGGATTATGTACATGACTTCTTCAAGAAGCCAATGTACAAGGAGGCTTTCAAATATGTGGTATATCCTGTCCCTGGTCCTGAAGATTGGCCCAAAACCAATACTAGAGATATATATCCACCTGTTTTTAAAGAGGGACCTGGGAGAAAACAAACAGTCAGAAGGAGAGGTGAGTTTGAGCCTCCTAAACCTAGGGACAGTTCAAGGATGGCTAGCATAACTTGTGGTAATTGCAAAAAAGTAGGGCATAGATATGACTACTGCACTGACAAGTTGAGGCCAAAACTAGAACTTAGGAAAAACAAGCACCAGGTAGTGTTCTGACATATTTGAATTCAGTACTCCTTCTATTTCTATGACTGAACCTTTTACAACTGATCTATGTTGTTCTTAACAGCCTAGAATGCAAAGCTGCACAGGTGAAAGTAGTGCTGCCCAGAATGCCTCCACAGTGAGGCAAACTCCATCTCAACCTGCTGCCCAGAATGCCTCCACAGTGAGGCAAACTCCATCTCAACCTGCTGCCCAGAATACCTCCACAGTGAGGCAAACTCCATCTCAACCTACTGTCCAGAATGCTTCAACCACAGGGACTGCATCTGCACCACAAAGACAACAAGGGCCAAGGCCATTTAGTGCACCCAGGAGTGCTGCTGCTTCACAGGCTGATTCTGCAACTAGGAGGATGAGTTCCAGGACCAGCAAGATAACTGGGAGGATGCAGAGCTACCTCAGTGCAGGTAAAGCTAATTCATACAGAAAGTCAGGAACAGACCCACTTGGTCCAGGCTGTGGTTCATGAACTGGTGCTTTCTGTCAAGATGACTATGGGATTACTATAATATTTTGAGCAAACTGTGATGCTATCTAAGAGAAGTATGGTACTTCTGTAATATTTTGAGCAAAATTGTGATGCTATCTGAGATAACTATGGTATGTATGTAAGACAAAATCATGAAATATGTTTAAGACGATGGGAGTGATCCTTTTGGAGTATTAGTAAGTTCCTTTCGAAGTGATGCTTTTGGAGTGATTCATTTAGGAGTGATAATTTTGATCATTTAGGAGAGATTCATTTAGGAGTGATCATTTTGATCATTTTGTAGTGATTCATTTAGGAGTGCTCATTTTGATCATTTAGGAGAGATTCATTTAGGAGTGATCATTTTGATCATTTTGTAGTGATTCATTTAGGAGTGCTCATTTTGATCATTTAGGAGAGATTCATTTAGGAGTGATCATTTTGATCATTTTATAGTGATTCATTTAGGAGTGCTCATTTTGATCATTTAGGACCATTTATTTCATTTAGGAGTTATCAACTAGGGTTGTCGAGGACCCCCGAGGACCCTCGACAACCATTTACTTCATTTAGGAGTTATCAACTAGGGTTGTCGAGGACCCCCGATGACCCTCGACAACCATTTATTTCATTTAGGAGTTATCAACTAGGGTTGTCGAGGACCCCCGAGGACCCTCGACAACCATTTATTTCATTTAGGAGTTATCAACTAGGGTTGTCGAGGACCCCCGAGGATCCTCGACAACCATTTACTTCATTTAGCAGTTATCAACTAGGGTTGTCGAGGACCGCCGAGGACCCTCGACAACCATTTACTTCATTTAGGAGTTATCAACTAGTGTTGTCGAGGACCCCCGAGGACCCTCGACAACCATTTACTTCATTTAGGAGTTATCAACTAGGGTTGTCGAGGACCCCCGAGGATCCTCGACAACCATTTACTTCATTTAGGAGTTATCAACTAGGGTTGTCGAGGACCCCCGAGGACCCTCGACAACCATTTATTTCATTTAGGAGTTATCAACTAGGGTTGTCGAGGACCCCCGAGGACCCTCGACAACCAAAAATTACTACTACATCCCTACCAATTTATAAATACTCCACTAATCCTTCAAAAATTAGTAAAATACATCACCACCAATTTATAAATGCTCCAAAAATACTCTAAAAATTACTACTACATCCCTACCAATTTATAAATACTCCACTAATCCTTCAAAAATTACTAATACATCACCACCAATTTATAAATGCTCCAAAAATACTCTAAAAATTACTACTACATCCCTACCAATTTACAAATACTCCACTAATCCTTCAAACATTACTTCATAAGTAGTACCAATTTATAAATACTTCAACAACCTTCTACAATTTGTTACTACATAAGTACCAATTTATAATTCCTCAAATCACAAGGTACAATTACATAATACACTAGTAGAAAACAGGGCATTGAGCCAAGCACAATGGAACCGGATGTGATACAAACCGGTTCTAAAGGGTCTGTCCCCTGGGCCCCCCTCCCTGCAGCAAATGGCCCTGTCACAAACCGGTTCTATAGGTTTTCTCATTTTTTTGCAGAAACTGCGGGTCCCGCTGTCATATCCTTTAGAACCGGTTTGTAACACAAACCGGTCCTAAAGCCCTCCCCTAAACCCTACATACCACCCCGAGCTCAGCTCCATTTTTTCCAGCTCGAGCTCAACTCCATTTTTGCTCTCTCCTTCCTCTTGTGAGGTCTAATCCATCCCCATTTTTCTCCACCATTTGTCAAGATTGTTGGTACCCATCGGTTCTACGGTTAGCATCAACATTCCCTCTTCCGGCATTGCAAGTTTTGCTCGTTTTCTTGCTCATTTCATTTTTGTTGTGCTAGCTAGGTGTTTGATGAAATGCCTAAGCTAGAATTTGTTATTTATTTTGTTATGTATACAAATTTATGCAATTTGAGCTCAACATTAATTATGATTTGTGGTTTTTTTAGTGTCGCGCGCCTTGTCCCCTTCCTCACTGTCGTCGATCGCCCCATCACCGACACAACCTTGGTGAGCCTATTGTTTTTATTTACCAAAACAAATTTTGATTTGTATGATTTACGTATTTACTTGTATATAATTTTCTTATTGTGTAAGATTTTTTTTATATACATAGCGCCATGGTTTTGATATCCGTCCCCGTTGGCCCTCGTCCAGTCTATGATTCGGATGTGGTATATTATCTTTTTTCACTACATATTTTCATTTCCTGATTATACGATAATTACTTACGCCGACCAACTTGACATAGATATTTTTATCTAGGAGGTAGTGGAACCGGAAATGCCAATCGACCCTATTGTTGAGAAGTTATACTTAGTTGAACAAGAAAATGTTGGCTTGAAAGAAAGATTGAAAAAAACTGAAGAAAGGTTGGAAAAAACTGAAAGAGAGAAGATGACCTTGGAAAAGGTTCTTGCCGGTGTCGTCGATGGTCACAAGAGCGAGATGGACGCAATGCGCCTGAAGATTTGAAAGATTAGGAAATATGCAATTAGTAAAGAGGCTTGGTATCATTATGCCGTCGGTTCAATTGTTACCTTTGTTGCGATTTTGATCGCATTTGTTGTTGTTTTTAAATGCATTAATTAGAGAGAGTTTTTATGGATGGTTTCAGTGTGTATTTTTATGAGAACTATATATGTATGGTCACTATACGGTAGTTTGGTATTAACGTGTGATGAACTTTTTGTATTAATTAATTAATTTAGTCATGATGATTTAGCATAATGGTTGTTGATAAATTTATATAATGCAGATGAACCGGCAATGGATGTACAGTGATCGACGTCGTCCCGAATTCCTTAATGTCATGCATAGGTTTCTCAATGTGGCTGAGAAAAACAGGCAGAATGGATTTATTTTTTGTCCATGTAAAAAATGCCAGAATAAGAGGAATTTCCATAACTCAAGAACCATACACACCCACCTGTTGCAAGAAAGCTTCATGCCCAGTTATTTTTGTTGGACCAAGTACGGAGAAAGAGGGGTTGTAATGGAAGACAATGAAGAAGAAGAGGATGATGATAATTATCCTATGTTCGGTGAACACGGTGATACTGAAATAGGGGAAGACGAGCTGAACTTGAGGACATTGTTGATGAGTTTGATGATGATCTTCGTAAGGTCATTCGTGAAGAACAGATAAACTGCGCAAGTGAAAACGAGAGGTTGAAGTTGGAGCGCATGTTAGAAGACCACAAAAATTGTTGTACCCAAATTGCGAAGATGGCCAGAAAAAGCTGGGCACCACCCTGGAATTGCTGCAATGGAAGGCAGAGAATGGATTATCTGACAAGCGATTTGAAAATCTGCTGAAAATAATGAAGAAGATGCTTCCAAGAGATAACGTGCTGCCCTGCAGTACATACGAAGCAAAGAAGGTTGTCTGCCCTCTAGGATTGGAAGTGCATAATATACATGCATGCATCAATGACTGCATCCTCTACCGCGGTCAGCACGAGAATTTAACTGCCTGCCCGGTATGCGGTGCATTTCGGTATAACATCAGGCGAGATGACCCTGGTGATGTTGAGGGCGACGATCGCCCCAGGAAGAGGGTTCCTGCCAAGGTGATGTGGCATGCTCCTATAATACCACGGTTGAAACGTTTGTTCCGAAACAAAGAGCATGCCAAGTTGCTGCGATGGCACAAAGAAGACCGTAAGGAAGACGATATGCTAAGACACCCCGCTGATGGGTCGCAGTGGAGAAACATCGACGATAAGTACAAGGACTTTGCACGTGACGCAAGAAACTTAAGGTTTGGTCTGAGTACAGATGGCCTGAATCCGTTTGGGGAGCAGAGTAGCAGTCATAGCACCTGGCCCGTGACTCTATGTATCTATAACCTTCCTCCTTGGTTATGCATGAAGCGTAAGTTCATTATGATGCCATTGCTTATCCCAGGCCCGTCGCAACCTGGCAACAACATTGATGTGTACCTGAGGCCACTGGTTGATGAACTTTTAGAGTTGTGGGCTGACGAAGGTGTACGTGTGTGGGACGAGTACAAACAAGAGGAATTTGACCTACGAGGGTTGATGTTTGTAACCATCAATGATTGGCCCGCTCCTAGTAACATCTCAGGACAGTCAAACAAGGGATACATCGCATGCACACACTGTTTAGGCGAGACTGAAAGTATACATATAGGCAAGAATGTGTACCCGGGGCATCGTCGATTTCTTCCAGACAGGCATCCCGTAAGAAAGAAAGGAAAGCATTTCAAAGGCGAGGCAGATACACGGAGGAAGCCAACTCTCCCTAAAGGTACTGATATATATGACATGGTCAAAGATATAAAAGTAATCTTTGGTAAGGGTCCTGGCGCACAATCTGTTCCGAATGACGCCGACAACCACGTAGCCATGTGGAAGAAGAAATTTATATTCTGGGAACTACCCTATTGGAAATTCCTAGAGGTTCGCTCCGCGATCGATGTTATGCACGTGACGAAAAATATTTGCGTGAACCTGCTAAACTTATTGGGCGTGCATGGGAAGAAGTCGAGAGATACACCAAAAGCACGGCTGCACCACCAACGTATGCACGAACGAGACGACCTGATGAATCCAGAGAATTTCAAAGGTCCTGCCAGCTACGCTCTTACCAAGGAAGAGAAGGAGATCTTTTTCCAAGTCCTGAGCAGTATCAAGGTCCCGTCTGGCTACTCGTCGAACATAAAAGTAATACTAAACCTGGAAGAGAAAAAGTTCCAAAACCTAAAGTCTCATGACTGCCATGTGATCATGACCCAGTTACTTCCGATTGCATTGAGGGGGCTTCTGCCAGAAAACGTGCGAGTACCCATTGTGAAGCTATGTGCATTCCTCAACGCAATTTCTCAGAAGGCAATCGATCCAGCAACTCTACCAAGTTTACAGAAGGACGTGGTCCAATGTCTTGTCAGCTTCGAGTTGGTGTTCCCACCAACCTTCTTCAATATTATGACGCACCACATAGTTCACCTAGTCCAAGAGATTTCCGTTCTCGGTCCTGTATTCTTACACAATATGTTCCCCTTTGAGAGGTTCATGGGAGTCTTGAAGAATTATGTTAAAAAACCGTGCTAGGCCGGAAGGAAGCATGGTCAAGGGCTATGGAACAGAGGAGGTCATTGAGTTTTGTGTTGACTTTATTCCTGACCTGAACCCGATCGGTGTTCCTCAGTCGCGCCATGAGGGGAGACTGCGTGGAAAAGGCACGCTAGGAAAGAAATCAACAACATGTATGGACGAGCAATCTGTCACTCAAGCACACTACACAGTTCTAGTTAATTCCAGCTTGGCGGCTCCATATATCCAGGAACACACGGATATTTTACGCTCGGAATACCCGGAGCAACCTGAAGATTTCATTGCTAAAGAACACGCGAAGACTTTCGGCGGTTGGTTGCAAATACGTCTCATTAATGACAACATTGTTGAAGATGAGCTATACTTGTTGGCCAAGCAACCATCTTCGACTGTATTGACCTTTAAAGGGTACGAGATAAATGGTAACATATTTTACACGGCAGACCAAGATAAAAAGAGCACCAACCAAAACAGTGGCGTCCGGTTTGATGCAAAAGACGACAACGGGCAAAGGGTCACATACTATGGTTACATAGAGCAGATATGGGAACTTGACTACGGACCTTCCTTTAAGGTCCCTTTGTTCTGGTGCAAATGGTTCAACCTGTCAGGCGTGAATGTAGACCCGAAGTACGGAATGACAACAGTGGATCAGAAGAATCTTGGGTACGACAATGATCAATTCGTCCTAGCCAATGATGTGGCTCAGGTTTTCTATGTGAAGGACATGTCTAGCAGACCGAGAAAAAGAAAATATAAGGAAGCGAATACATGAGACGATGAGCCAAGACGCCACATAGTTCTTTCAGGGAAAAGATACATCGTGGGAGTCGAGGACAAGACAGACATGTCAGAAGATTACAATAAATTTGATGAAATTCCTCCCTTCAAAGTCAAAGATGATCCAAGCATTCAGTTAAATGATGAAGATGTTCCATGGTTATTACGGCGCAATCAGAAGAAAGGCAAGAAGAAAAATAGAAACGGATCATCCCTTTAGTCCCGGTTGGGGACACCAACCGGACTAAATGGGTTAGGGTTTCGTTTGGACCAATCAGATAGAATCACACGGATCGTGTGTTTCTTTCAACCGCTTGTGAGCCGTACGATCAGGGCTACGGTGTGTTTCTTTCGAGCTGTTGTGAGCCGTTGGATGAGATGTTTCTTAACCGTTGGATCAAAACCCTAGCTCAACACTTTGTGAGCCAGAGGACCCTATATATAGCCCAGCTTCATACACCGTTCAGTTCATCTCCCAAATACAAAACATCCGGATTCGCCAGCATACGCCCTGTTGTGCATTTGGTATACATATATGCACTCAGTAGCCACTGCAGGGTTGTATACTGGCGATACCGATTGTTTTGTTCTACACCCCCCTTTAAGGTTTGATACATCATATATTCAGTTCATCGAGCAAATACAAAACATCCGGATTCGCCGTCATACCTCCAGCCGTGCATTTGGCATGCATATATGCACCCAGTAGCCACGGTTGGGCTATATGACGGCGATACCGTCTGTTTTGTTCTACACCCCCTTTAAGGTTTGATACATCATATATTCAGTTCATCGAGCAAATACAAAACATCCGGATTCGCCGTCATACGTCTAGCCGTGCATTTGGTATGAATATATGCACCCAGTAGCTAGCCACGGTTGGGCTGTATGACGGCGATACCGTTTGTTTTGCTCTACACCCCCTTTGGAAACAGAAAGAAGAAGAAAAGAAATGTGCGCCCCCCCTGTACAGGCCTTTAGTACCGGTTGACGTTAACAACCGGCGCGGGAGTTGACGCGTGGCGCGGGAGTTGACGTGTGGCACGGGAGTTCACGCGTGGCGCAGGAGTTCACGCGTGACGCGGGAGTTGTGACGCGTGGCCAGGAGGGCGCGGTATAAACTGTCGCGCCTCGAGCGCGCCTTCTCCTCTCCACGCGCCCACTCCTCTCCACGCACCGTCACGCTTCCACAATGCCTCCGAGGAGAAACAGCACCACCGGCTTCCGCGGCTCCGAGCACGGCAGAACGGAATGTTCAGCGCAGATATCCGCTGGGGGGACGACCGCATCCCCCTCGGCTCCTTTGCGACGGCGGCGGAGGCCGCCCGCAACTGGGATGCGGCGGCCTGGCGCCTCAACCGCCCGCGGTCGCTGATGAACTTCAACGACTGCCACACCGTCTGGGAAGCGGAGGCCAGGGCGCCAAAGCCGCAGATCATCACTGCCGCCGACCACCTCCACCTCCGCCACCGCGCGTTTCAGGGCCTAGTCGACGCCATGGAAGACCGCGTCGTCCGCGAGTATTACCGGAACAACCCGGGGGAGGAGAGCGCCGACGAGGAGCTCTGGCAGACCCGCGCGGCTGAGCGGGCGGAGCGCCGCCTCGAACGCCACCTCGCGTTAGATGTCGCTCGGGAGGCGAGGACGAATGCGCTGCAAGAGCTTCGTCGGGCCGACCATGCCGGCGAAGTCTGGGCCTCCGACGATCCGAGGTGGGGGCCTATCTCGGACATACCATCATGCACCTCCGACGACGACGAGGAGGTCACCGACGAGTTCGACAACGACGATGACCCAGAGGAGGTCAGCGACGAGTTCCCCGACAACGACGACGAGGAGTAGTGTTCGTCTGTTTTCTCTTTTTAATAAAAGAATTTGTATTCCGGCGACACTGCGGCGCTATTGCGCGTCTGTTTTCTGTTTTTAATAAAAGTAACCTTCTGTTTTCCATGTTTTCCATGTTTTATAAATCAATGTAAAAGAAAACAGGAAAGTGAAACAAAAAAGAAAAATAAAAGAAGAAAAATCTACATGTATGGTATCTCGCTAAATCAATCTATATATATGTATCCATGATATATATGCTCGATGTATCACTTGCGCTCTCACTTCTCGTTGCCTTACTCATTTCCCACCCTAACTTACCACAGGCGCATAAACTCCAAAATTCACCTGGGGTAACTTTACCGCAGGAGCACAGTGGGCAAATACGCCTGGGATAAGAGCAGTACCGCAGGCGCACAGTGGGCAAATGCGCCTGGGATAAGATCAGTACCGCATGCGCATATGGTGTAGTGTGCGCCTGGGGGAAGTGATCAGATTTTTCCCATTCTTCACCACATTTTATATCTTTGTTTATGATTTTAGAAATCAACTACCAAGTTATAGGATGTATTCCCATATTGTTTGTTGACTAAAATGTTCTGTTTTGGTGAACAGATATATAGAAACGGTATTTTTTCTGTTTTGTTTTCTTGATGTGTTTTTGTTTGTTTTCTTGATGTGTTTTTGTTTGTTTGTTTTGAAATGTGTGTTTGACATAATATAGAAATAGTATAGCTAGGAATTAATATAGAAATAATATCCATTACATAATAATATATCGATTACATACTAATATATCCATTACATGCATATATCGAATGCAAGATGCGGTACACAAACAACATCTACTCGAGCTCCGTCGAGTAGATGCGGAACAACTCGTAGGAAACGTATGCATCTATGGCTGCATAGTTGATGTTGGTCCGGTCCAGTGGGCTCTTCGCCCAATACCTATGATTCTTGGAGGGGAAACGAGACTTCATGGTTTCGTAGCCCTCGTGGATGAAGGCAGTTGCCATCGGAGCCATCCCGGTCTTGGGCCCGGGAAACTCATCGAAATGGATAAGGTCCTGAAGATCAATATATTGATCTTCAGGTATCACAATACCCAAGCGCATCAACTTCTCACGGTCTTGAGTGATGTCAACACTGCAGAAGTCATACCCCTTGTTGACAAGAAAATCAACAAGTGCCAGAGAATGCTTTAAACTACTGCAACAACAAAAATTTGATACGTGTTAGATATGTTGCAACACATGCATTCTTCTGATGCAACAAACAAATCGAAGATGCAAGATTGTACGTGTGCATTACCTTGACCATTGGAAGACCAATACGGCCTCCTTGAACGCAATCTGGATGACGGCAACATCCCGTTGATCCGCCGTATACTCGAGATCAAGCCCGAAGAACCGGTGTTCATCGAGAGAGGAGAAATAGCGTTCGGTCAAATACGCAAGACAATCGGGGATCCTCTCGCAATTGTTGCTGTAGCACACGTCCAGACTTTTGCCGCATGGTGTGGGCACTTCATATCTATTCCAAACTTGAGCCATGGTGCTTGGTGGAGAAAGATCAAGAGAGGAAGAAGAGAAGACAGAGGAAGAAGAGAATACAGAGAATAAAGAGAGAGACTCGCGATCGGGCCGGTGCGAACTGTAGCAATAAAACCGCCGCGCGCGGGAGGCGAGCAGTTTGTACAGAGACCCTTTAGCACCGGTTGTTAACACAAACCGGTGCTAAAGGTCTGTACAGGGCGCGCAGTCTGAATGTGACCCCAAGTACATACCTTTAGCACCGGTTTGTGTTAACAACCGGTGCGAAAGGTCTTTAGCACCGGTTGTTAACACCAACCGGTGCTAAAGGTCTGTTCAGAGGAGATAACACTTACCGAAAAATTTCGCTCATTCACTTTCGCGCGCGTCTTCTCTCTACTTCACACGGCGAAGCCCTGCTCCGCCGCGCCGTCCGCCTCGTCGCCGTCCGCCTCGCCGCCTCCGCCTCGATCCCCACCGCGGCCCCGCCTCCGTCGCCGTCGCCGTCCGCCTCGCCGCCTCCGCCTCGATCCCCACCGCGGCCCCGCCTTCGTCGCCGTCGCCGTCCGCCTCCGCCGCCCCGCCTCCGCCTCCGCCTCCGCCGCCCCGCCTCCGCCCCGCCTTCGCCTCCGCCGCCCCGCCTGCGCCCTGTCGATCGCCTCTCGCCCCTCGCCGTCGCCCCGTCGCCCTCTGTAGGTAAGGAAAGATTTTTTTGAAGTGCTTTAATTTGTTTTTACAATTTTGTTTAGTGTAAGAATTTTGTGTTAGAATTTTTGTGTTAGAATTTAGTGTTAGAAATTTTTAGAGTTATAATTTAGTGTAAGAATTTTTTAGTGTTAGAATTTAGTGTTAGAAGTTAGGAATTTTTAGAAAAAAAATAGTGTTAGGAATTTCTACTTAGGAATTTTTAGTGTTAGGAATTTCTACTTAAGAATTTTACTTAGTAATATGAACTTAGGAATTTCACTAAATATTTTTTAGAAAATTTCACTAAGTTAGTGTTAGAAAAATTCACTAAGTTAGACAAATTTCACTAAGTTAGAAATTTTCACTAAGTTAGTGTGTTAGAAAATTTCACTAAGTTAGTGTCTTATAAAATTTCACTAAGTTAGTGTTAGAAAATTTCAGAAAGTAAGAATAATTTCACTAAGTTAAAAAATTTCACTAAGTTACCATCTTGTTCCTGTTTAACTTTCATCTTATTTTTGTCATATTTCTCAATTTACTATTTTTTACTAAGTTAGAAACACTAAGGTACTTTAGTTAATTATGGAATATTTACTTAGTCCGGGCATGTTTTTAGTTCATGTCTATGTTGGACCCGCCGGGTGATGTCCGGGACTGGGCCCCGCCAGACTGGCACTGGGAGCTGCTTAGTACCGGGGCACGCGGCTTGGTGAGAAATCCGGGTGACGTGGTCGACCCGAATATTCTTTGGTGCCCATCGCGTGGGCCACGCTCGGTGCGGAGAGAGCCAGCCCCTGAGGAGGTGGTACAACAGCGTATCAGGGAGGAGGACGAGCACGTCCGTCGCTACATGTACTTGCTCGATAGGCAGTATAGAAGCAGTTGGTCGATTATTCGGAGGGTTCCTTACCACGTGAGCTATGACCCTATGAGGGTTCCTTATCTATGGATGCGTAGCACCCGTGACTCAGCACCCCGCGGCCTAGGACCCGGTTGGAGTTAATTATTTTGAGAGATGTCACGAGACTATGTATAAGTGATATTATTCGATCGTGATGTATTAGGGTTAAAAAAATTAACCCGAGCTATGTAACTCTTGGTGTGTCCAGAACTATTATTTCATTAATATGTCCAGAACTATTATTTTATTACTGTCCGATGAAATAATTTCGCCAAGTGTTTTTCATTTTATAAATTTTACTAGCAGGTGTTGAGCTATGGATCCCCAACAACCTGCACATGATCCGCACGCCGATAAGCTCGCGGGAATGGGTGAGGCGGAGAAGGAAAGATACATGTGCGAGATGATTTTTAATAATGCAACGGCCATATATCGTGATGACGACGGTGGACAGGCGTTTAGCAATCAAATTTTGAACGACTCCGGTGACGGAGCTCAGAATATAGAAGATGTAGTAGGTGATGACGACGACAACGTCGAGGATGAAGAAGTGCCCTCCAGAACAAACTCTGCCAATGTATATCTCAAGTTACTGTTCACGCAACAATTAATTTGTATTGCACTTACTAATGAATCATTATTTTCCCGTTTAGGCGCCCTCCGGAACAGCTAGCGCAAGTACTGAGACAAAGTCGAAACGAGGCCCGGCCGCAAGGTTGAAAGATACCGCAACGTTCCCGATCGATACAGTTGCTGCTGATGGCAAACCACTGCAGCCCCCAGAAACTTATCGCAAATTCGTAAATCAGTGCGGAGTTGTTGTAAGAGACCTGGTCCCGATCAACTTAATAGAATGGAATAAGCCGAAGACCGGGGCCAACGTTGGAGCTAGTTATGTCGATGAAAGATTGAAAAAAATTCTGTGCGAAACGCTATGGCTAAATTTCAGCGTAGCGAGCGATAAGAAGTAGAAAGTCGAGCAGTGGGCTTTGAAGAAGATGGCCACACAATTCCAGAGGTGGAAGAAAGAACTGTGGAAGAAATATAAGGACGAAGATCCAGTTTTCACTGGGAACCTAGTGAAGATAAGAGACGCTTGGGATGATTTTAAGGCGTACAAGAAATCGGGTGTCTTTGCATCCCGATCGGCCACAAATTCGGAGAATGCGAAGAAGAAGAAATATCACCATATTTTGGGGTCAGGTGGCTACATGACTGTCCTGCCTAGGTGGCGAAGCTATGAAGCTGCGCTTGTGAAAAGAGGTATCATTCCACAGAGACATGACTGGCCCGATAGGTCCAAGTTTTGGTTGTTCGCGCATGGGGCAACGTTGGACGCTGAGACTGGGATGATTGTTGCGGAGGGACCATGGTCGGAAAAAATAACAAAGGTCGTAGCAGAACTAGAGAAGGCAATAGAAGATGTTCAAAAAGGAACTTTTGTTCCCGTTAGAGAGAACGACGAGCTGACGAGGGCACTCGGGAACCCCGAAAAGTGGGGACGAACATGAGGCTTTGGAGCCTCTACCCCGTGGAGCGAAGGGTTTGCAGCGGACATTGGCACTTACAGAAGCCGTGATAGAAGCAAGAAAAGGGCGATGGAACGGATATCGACATTAGAAGAAAAGGTGGATTTTCTCTTGAAGAAAGGGGGACACCCTATACCTGACACTGAAGAGGAGGTAGAACATCGTCCTGCACCTGATCAGCTGCAAATACAAGACGATCATGTAGCAGATGCCGTCCCATCTCAGCATAGAAGCAGCGTGGGTTCCACGCACCTACAGCTAGAAGACGGTCGTGCAGTCGAACCGTCGGCGCCTCACTACCCCGTGGATGATATCACGGAGAAGACAAACTGTGAGATACATATGCCAATGGGGAACATATCCTTCAGGGTGGCGTCAGGCTATGCTTTACCGAATCAACCTGGAGCAACCTACCATGGTGGTCAGATTCCAGCATCCCATGCTCGTGTCGGGTTGTCAACAATTACGCCGGGATGTCATTCAATTGAGCTCCATATTCCTGGAGGTGAAGGCGAGAAGACACTGGGAGAAATGGAGCTTGGTATCATCTTGTGGAATAAGAAACACATCGTGTTTCCTAACTCGGCGCCAAGGCCACCGACTCCTCCAGGTACAAATGCACCATACCTCCATCAATTACTGAATGTTGCACCACATGTAAGCTTATTTTTAATAGTTTTTTCACTTTCGTACAGAGAATTCACGACCTCCAAGTCCACCCCGCAACGCACCTCCAAGTCCACCCCACAACGCAGATTGGGAGCCCGAGGCCGAGGGTCCATCGCCCGTGCACTCCCGTGAGCCGACGGATGCGCCCACTAAGGGTACGGCAAAGCGGAAGCTGCAGTTCAGAAGAAACAGGACTCCTCCCAAGAAGAGACCAAGGAAATCCAAGAAAGTCGAGACTCCCCCGCAGTTACCAGGCCTGATGACTCCGGAGGAACTAACCGATGCCGTGAAAGCCAAAACCCAAGCATGGTTCGCACGGTTTCCCCTGAAGCCCCCCCCCCCCCCAGACGTCTGGAAGGAAACTCTGAAGGACATCCCAAAGTGGAAAATTGAGCGGACCATCGACAACTTATATTATCCTGCACCGCCGCCAGCGCCGCCCCTTTTAGACTATGAACGGTACATTGAGAAGACGCACACCGCACAGATGAAGCAGACGGAGGAGATGAAGCAGGCGGAGCAGACGAAATGCGGGAAACAAGTTCCCCAGCTCGGACAACAAGAAGCACGGTAAATTGCCCCGCTCAAGGTCTTATCTGACCAGGCTTCAGTGTCCGGTCCACGCATGGGCGACGTGGGTTACGCTATTGCTGATGTGGTAAATACATACAAGCCCCGGCACCCTCTGGTCGAAAATCCTACTGCTCTAACAACCCAACTACGGAGTTTACATGATTGGTACTTGGAGGCCGCAAGGCAGAAGAGAGACTGTATCATGGCTGAAGTTCAGGATCAACACTACTTCGGAGATTACGGTGTCGAGCTTGGGTTCGATGATTTCTTCCAGATGTACAATCAACGTGCCCTCGACAAGTCTATCCTCAGGTTCTACTGTTTGTAAGTGATTTATTTGTGTAATTTAATTATTTAGTTAAGCTCGCGTTCGTTGCCCGTATAATTATCACTCACGGCATTCTTTTTGTACGCTACTATGCAGAATGAAGATTCGTGAATGCAGGCTGGCAGGAATCTGGGACTTTGGGTTCATTGACCCGTATTCGTATCATCAAAACACAATAGAAAGGTTCAACAAGGATACATCGGATGATTTGCTAAGGTTTTTGAAGCGACAAAGTACCAAAAAAGAAATATTTTGGCCCTACGGATTCAAGTGAGTGTTACTGTCTTGTAGACATTCCATTTTGCTTACCTGATGTTAAGTGTAATTGATGAGTATGCATGACTGCGTGTGTACACGTGCGCAGCGGTCACTTCATATTGTTCATCATTAGAATCGATAAAGGACAAGTTGAAGTCTGGGACTCGTTAACCTGGGGCACTGACACATGGAAGACCGCGCGTCAGATGCTTCAAAAGTATATATATCGGCCTCTTTCGTTCATCGGCCTCTTTTTCGTTCATTTCCTGATATCAAGTAAGTAATAATTAACTCTTCTATTCATTTTTCTTTTGTCGCCCAGGGTTTGGCAAATGTTCATCAAGGAAGAACCCAGTACATGGGCAGACAAACTCCACTTTCAGATTAACAAAGTAAGTAGTACTACGTACACTAATTTCAATACCATTACCATTCTCTTGATTATTATTAATTTGACTGAATTATGTTTCTCGTATATAGAAAGTCCCGCAACAACCACAGGGAACTGATTATTGTGGATACTACGTTTGCGAGTTCATTCACAGGACGATCAATGAGAAATCCCGTACTTCCAGAAATCTAGAGGTACGTAACCGGATCTTCACAACTTTATTTATGTTGCCATTAATTTTGTTTAGTTTGGTTCATAACTTAATTGTTTTCATCTACTTCTTTTAAAGATGGCACGAAAGCAGGCACAGCTCAAACCAATCGACCGTTGCAAGGCTATTGCAGAGGAATTGGCAGGATTTCTTCTCACGCAAGTCATAGCAGAAGACGGAGAATTTTTCCATCCTATGAACCAATAGCCAGCTCCCTTCTCTATGCAAGTATACAGCTATTGAAAACGAACTTCAGATTATGTAATTCTCGGTCGATTACTTCGTGTTACATGTATATATATATATGTACTTTTATTTGGTGCATCAACATTTAACCGCAAACACGGAATCGGAAACACTTAACCGCAAACACGGAATCGGTGTTTCCGGATACGTATTTCCGATTACGTGTTTTCCGATTCCGTGTTCGTAAAAAACGAAACACGGACACACGGAAACGGAAAGACTAAACGGAAACACGTAAACGGAAACCCTGAAAATACGGAACACGCCCTAAACCCTAAACCCTAAATACGGAATCAGAAACCCTGAAAAGAAAAGGAAAAAAAAGAGAAAAAAAAAAGCTTTAGGACCGGTTGGTGTTACCAACCGGTTCTAAAGGTCCTCCGCCTGCGCGCGCTCTTCGGCGCCCACGTGGAAGCCTTTAGAACCGGTTGGTGACAGACCGGTTCTAAAGGGAGGGGCCTTTAATCCCGGATACGTAGCACCGGATTTGTATCCGAGTCCAAAGGCCCTTACAAACCGGTGCTACTGCCCTGTTCTCCACCAGTGATACTAGTTCAAATATTCACTTCTAACTTATAAATAACCGGTACAACATAGCACTCATAAGTTCAATACTACACCAACAATACTTCAAATAAAAGTGCTCACACCACTGCTAAAACCAAACTAACATTATAGCCACACTACTTGAAATTTCACTCCTCACATATTTCCTTGATTCTTTTGAACTTCTCCTTGTTGCTCTCCTTCACTTTGAGCATATCAAATATCATATACTCCAGCTTTTTCTTCTCTTCCTTCAGAGCATCATTTTCTTCAACCCATGTCTTCTCCTTTGCCTTCATCACATCTGCCTGGCTTCTCTGAACATTCTTCAACTCCACTATTTCTTTCTTCAGCTCCACTATTTCTTTCTTGAACACTTCCACTACATTCTGCACCTTACCTGCATCCTCCTCACTATCTGCCATTATCTGTTTGTAGTTCTCCCTAAGAACCCTCCTAGTATGTTGATCCAGGTGCTTGTTCACATTAGCTATCAGTGATTTGTAGTCCTTCTCAACCCTTTTCTTCTCATCAGCCACCTTCTTCAACATCTCTCCATTCAGAATCTTCTCATCTATCCTAGCACTGTTGGTATCATCATACATGCTCCAGAGCCTACCAAGAGAATTCTTCATTGATGGTGGCCACTCCTCTACATCTACCCAGGCCACAAATCCACAGTTCTCCACTTGCTACAAAAAAACATTGCCAATTATTTATGCACTTATCTAGCAGAGTACTCTATCTACCACATTTTCTTCACCAAATTATGTAGGAAAATTACCTTACTTTATCAAGGACAGTAAGAAAACACAAAGAAAAAAAGTACATTATATACTCTAGTCTCTCACAATGACACTACACTGCACCTACCAACTATTGCACACACTGCACTGGAATTAACTGAACATTTCCCATTGTAATTCAGGTAACAGAATTAACAGAAAATCACAGTGCACAGCACTGAAATGAGTAATATGAACTGAACATTAACCAGTAAACTGTACTTAAATATCACTATAACATGAACATTAGCCACAAACTACAAAATGCAATAGTAACCAATACAAAATACAGTTAACACAAACAATATTCAGTTACCCACAAGCTAAATTCAGTTAACAGAATCATTATTCAGTTAACTCATGACTCCCACTACACTTACAGTACCCAAGTACCCAGAAATGGACACAACACTATGAAACTGAATAAAATCACTCACATTAGGCACTGAGCACATGTAAAAACGTCTTCCAGTGTCACTGCCGCCGAAAGCAACGCACTTCTGCGGCAAAAGGTTGTGCACGCGGCACACAACTGGAGAATCCACAGCCCGTGGAAATCTGGGTCATCACACGTTTCTGGAGCATAATCCATATCCACAGAGTCCTGGGCAATCAGAAATTTCGAACCATTCCGAAGATTTGAGAGGAAATCGAGGCAAATCGAAATAATCCCAAAATTTCGTATGAACCCTAACCCTAGAATTTGGGGAACTTACCCCTAGCAGAGATGCGGACGAGTACTCGTCGTCCCAGCTGGGCATTGAGATGGAGAAAGAGGGAGAGAGGCAGCGCCAATGTCTCTCCGGCGATTCCTTGCTCGGCGGCGCCAATGTCGCTCCGGCGGAGACATCAGGGGGCTCGAGTGCTTGGGGAAGAATGGGGTCTCCTCCAGTCCGCGCGCCCGCCTCGTCCAGTCAACGCGCCTATTCAGACACGGGCGTTAACGGCAACTAACGGGAGTGTGCCACGTCAGCGTAAGAGGTGGGCCAATGCTGTCGGAAACAGAGTCAATTCATCTCCAAACGGTATTAGAATCGATTTGAAAAATCTTAGTTCTAGACTGGTGGTTTCTTGCAATTCAAACCTAAAGTGGTGGTTTTCCGGAATTTAGGCTCTAAAGTGGTGGTTTTATGCTAAAGACTCAATTGTGGAGGCATGGTTTGTTGAGGTGCTCGGTGATGACCAGTCAGGGAGCTGCTCCCCTGACTCGTCCCCTGTTTTACCCAGATTCGTTCGTGCGGCAGGCACAGTTACAAATATCTCACGGCAGGCTACGACAGCACAGTCCACCGTGAAGGATCCGAACCCAACCACGCTGCCAAATAGCCGAGCCTCCCGCACGAAGGGAATCCGGCAGGCTACGCCAGCCCTGCCCGCCGTTTTCGACAGCCATGATGTGGCCGCCACCGCCGGCGGCGGCGGCAGCGGCCGATGAGGGAAGATTGAGCGCCGGACTTCTAGATCGGACCGGGGGTCTGTCGGAGCCGCCCTCCTGCAGAAAGACCTAGGAGTCGATCTATTCGGAATGGATGGAGAGAGAATGCCCGGGGTATTTTGGATGTGTGCTTGGCCTGGCCGGAGGTGGGAGATAGGTTGGTGGAGGCAGATCAGTTCCTACAGCCAAAAATCTTCCCACGCCAATGTGTTCTACAACCCAAGCTTTTTGTTTATTGCTACGAATTCAAATAAAAGTTTATCACTTCTTGTTTTTTCTGATAATGATATTGCGGATAGGGCTGCTAGTTTAGGGGTATCTTTGGGGTCTTCTCATGCTAAGATTGTTCAATCCGCTAAGCTCATTAAAGATGCTGATTTAAGTAGAACCATCTCTATGTTACAAAATAACCTGGATAATAGTTATGCTAGTGAACCAAGAAGTCTAGTTCTTAATAAGGTTGCTAGTCTTACTGAGGATCTTGTTGAAGATAAATTTCGTGTTCATAATGATGTTCCAATTGATTTAGTGGTCAACTTGGAGAAAGATAAAAAAAACAAGAAAGAAAAATGATTATTCCTTGACTAATAAACGTCGAAGTGTTCGGATTAATCGTAAAAAACAAGATCAAGATGTATAATCTGTATGGTATGTTTTGGATCAGTGAGGGTTTTCATGACCCGGGTAAACATTTGTTTATTCAAGAAAGCATCCGCGAAAGAAAATTGGAGTTTTTTGCTTTGTTGGAACCTGGTAGATCGAACTTTGCAACTCCTTTCCTCAATCATCTAGAAGAGTGATGGTTTTGAATGCATTATAATTTCAGTTTATGGTGCTGCTCAAGATGAGTTTAAACCTCGGTTTTTATTAGAGCTTGTTCATATTTGTGAAAATGAGCCATTACCTTTGTTGGGTGGGAATTTTAATATCATACGAAAACCTGAGGATAAGAATAATGATAACTATAACCCGAGATGGCAAGTCTCAATGATATTATTCATAGTTTAGGTTTGAAGGATATTGAGCTATCAGGAAGACATTATACTTGGGCTAGTAGGAGACCTATTCCAACTTACGAAAAATTGGATAGAATCCTTTCATATGTTGATTGGGAACATAAGTTTCCTTTGGCTACAATCCAAGCTTTGACTAGGACTGGTTCTGATCACACGCCCCTCTTCGTGGAGTTTGGGGTTCGAGCTCATGTGGGTAACGTAACGCGTTTTTCGTTTGAGCTTTCGTGGCTGCAGTTGGAAGGTTTTTTCGAAATGATTGCAGCAGAATGGGCTGCGGTTATCAAGGGCAATTCGGCCATTGAGGTTTGGCAGAATAAAATCAGACATTTAAGACGTTTTCTTAAGGGTTGGGCTAAGAATCAAAGTGGTATTTATAGGAAGGAAAAAGATAGGTTGCTGGAAATAATTGATGATCTCGATATTAAGGCTGAGAGTATTCCTCTTTCGTCGGTGGAGAGGGATACGTTGCGGGAAGCTAATGATCGTTTATGCTCTCTTCGTAGAGAGGAGGAAACTAAATGGGCGCAGAGGGCTAAGGTTAAACATATTCAGGTGGGGGAGATAACACTAATACTTTGTTTGGATGTAGGAAAATCTTCCTCGGAATTGAATTGGACTGAATAGGAAATCCAAAATGGAAAGGAAATGGCCTCCAATTCGATTTCCGTTGTTTGGATGTGTTTGGTATTTATTGTAGGAATCAAAGGGTAGCCCCCAATTCCAATTCTTGTTTGGATATACAAACCATGGAATTGTCTATATGCACTGAAAATGTATTAGTGGACATCTTGAGGTCTAGCTTCAACTCATCGAAGTTTAGATGCATCTTGAGGTCTAGCTTCAAACTCATCAACGCTTCCCAGTCTAGTCTTAAAAAATGCATTACTATCATCACCTGCATCGTCTTGGATGAAAATTGGGCACAAGTTGATTCCTGCTACCTAACACGTTCTTCTATAACTACTCTAAATTACTTTACTATGCAGTCTAGTTGCTGCAAGTCACCCACATCATGCACATACCGGCAGCCCAGGGAAACTTGAATTATCTTGACGAGACAAAGTATAAACAACTAAATAGTATACTGGTTCTAGCATAGCTAAACAGATTGAGGCTCGTGGAGCTCATGGAACAACTGAGGCTCTAATCAACCAAGCTACCACGCAATTAGTGCAGAGCTAGCATCAACGCACAGGGATGAGGAGGGGCAGGGAAGAGCCCGGCTAGGGAGAGACAGGGAAGAGCCTGGCCTGGGACGGGCCATGGAGAGGCCGACGACAACCTCCGGCCGTCGTCACTTCTTCCCGCTGTTCCCCTTCCACCTCCCAGTCGATCTAGGGTTAGGGGCGGCTCACTGAAGAGTACAAACGGGCGTCCGAGCTGGGAATTGGAGGAGGAAGGGGAGATGGAGAAGATTGTAAGGACCCCAGACCGGCAGTCTGAAACCCTCCGTATGCATACATTCACGATCCCAGAAAGATCAGTCGTGAACAACATACACAGTTGGCACACAGAAATACATCATCCATTACACGAATACATAAAGGTATTACAAAAAAGATCACATGATCAAGTTGAACAGAACTGCCACATAGGGCAGGCAACTTAACAAACACAGCGGAAGACAATTAAAACAAAATGTAGTTGAGCCCAAGTCACGCTTTAACCTACAGGCTGCTGACCCGGAGACGATCCTAGTTCGCAAAGCCCGTCAACTCCGTACTTCTCTTCATAGATCTCCTTTGGAGGCTCCTTCTCCAAATCTGATAAGTAGATACCAGGGGCGAAACCATAATGAGTACATTTGAATGTACTCAGCAAGACATCCATCATGTCACTTACCAACATGCAACTATGCTTATATGGTGGAATAGGTAGGCTATAAATAGGGTTCACTACCAATGGTGTTCATATATGATGACACCACAGTTGCAGTCAGGTTATTCTGTATCTTCGTTGAAGAAGATACTTCAGAAGAAAATAATATAGTTTTATTTCTCTTGTAGATCTCACATGTACAAGAGTTTTTGTAAAACTTTGTTAAAGAATATTTTCTCTTTGCAAAACTTCTTGGAATCAGTTTCCAGAATTCTTGCTTAGAGTAGAAAAAGGTTTTCTTTGCAAAACATTTTGTTTTTGTATAACAGCATCTGGCTTTTCATCATCGACGATACCTCCACGGTACAAGCTTTCCTTCCTTTCCGAACTTCCCGAGTTCAACACACCTTTTCAAAAACTCCTTTTTGAAAACATTGACACAATGCTAGCTACATGGCCATTCAACTGTCCATATCCGAGGACGCGGCTTCTTCGAAAAAGTTGTACTCTGCAGAGGTGTACACATCCACCAGATCCAGTACACCTCCCGTGAACAATCACGGACTGTAACAACAGTATGAAAACATCAGGTATCCGATCATAACCATCCACTATGTTCAAGCTAGTATATGTCTATCTCTCGATTGAGTTTTGTTCTCCCCGGCACCAAGTCCCACCCTGCCTAGCCGGGAGCCTCAATGAATGCATCCGGAGGGAAAATTAATCCCACACTTTATATGCCTCAACATTGGGACTTTTGACGACATTCGGTTCGAGGGTACGATGCCCCTTATAGCAAGTAAGATAGCACACACTAATAAGAACAAACTTCAAGTTAAGCCCCGTGCCCATGTTGGGGTAGGGTGGCAGTACGGTAAAGGTTGTCGGGCGAAGACTAGGTTATGTGTCATTTTTGAAAACACCACTTTCTCAAAAATGACCACTTCCACATTCCTCCGGAGAACAAGGATCCGCCTTTTCTCCGGGTTTTTCCGTAAAGCCTTTGTTTTGTAGAATCACAATTTTAGGGTGTCCACTTAGGTACTAGTATATTTGATGGTAATGAATACCATAGGGTGGCTTATGGGCTTGGCATTACCAAGTTTTAACTACTGGCATAATAGTAACCTATATACTAGTAGTAATAGCCACATCAAAAATAGTTTTGATAATAAAGTTTTGGTAAAACTTCAGAGGTAAAACATGCATGATAGATAATGATAAGTATTGTATCAGCAAGCATCAGGATGGCTTGCCTCAAGTATCTTAATGTCCCTGGCCTTGAAGCAACTCGAACTTGACGCACAGCTCCACAACTGCTTCTTCTTCTCCTTCGCGTTCTAGCGTCGTAAAGGAAATAAACGACACACACTCGGGTCTAAAGTACAAACAACTAAGCTAAGAAACACATACAGCAACAAATGTTCACCCTCGAGTTCTCTCGAAACGATAACGCGAAAACTATCTCACATAACTCTCATGGTCCAAAACTATCGTCAGGCACTATGTATGGTTTAGAAAACCATATCCCACATCATACATACCATATATGGAGTGGTGTACCACTCTCATAATAAGATATACAAGAAGCTAAAGATATAGCTTGTGGGTGCAAAAGATTAGGTTGCTAAGGTAAAACAGCAAGCAGAACAATACCCATGGCAGTGGGTATTACTCATCACAAGCAACTATCACTTGATGTGTTCATGATTTTAGTTGGATGTTTTAGTTTCACAAGATACTCTTAAACACAAGCATAACACAAGTATAAACCCATGCTAAGGTAAAACATTCCAACAAAATCCAAACAACAAGCAAACACACCACAATTGAATAGACTATTTATTCATTATGTTATTGTTTACTAGAGGTTTTGTAGTCCATCAATCATGAAAAAAATTAGCAAACAACCAGTACCTAAAAACAAGGATAACAAGTCATAAAAATAATCTAAAACACAATCATCACTCAAGGTAATATCCCTATCAAAAGCATAGAAACAGGACTGCACTGATAACACGCTAGTATGGGAAATCTACCCAAGCATGTTATAAGAAAACTTATATTCTACAACTATAGCACAAGAAACTAAATGATTCATGGCATCATAACAGAAGTAATAACTTCATAAATATGCTATAATAAACTCATACACTTATGAAATAAAATATGAAAATACTATAGCAAAAATCACCATTTTCTAGTGGTGACACTAGTTCAATACTAGAGAAGCAAACAATGTTACTATGATGCTTAACTCTAAACAAGAAAGTCATGATTATAAAATGTACCTAATAACAGTACACAAAACTTACACATGCTAGTAAGCACAAACATCAAAACAATCCCATGAAACAACTATTAAACATGCATAAATTAATTCTAGCAATTTATGTTTTTCTTAAACAATTACTAGCAAGCAAGCAAGGTATAACTTACACAACCAGTAGCTATGCAATAAAAGAAAAGTTATCTAAACCTTTTCAAAAATCCAAACACTCAATTTACAATCATTCACAAACAATCTATTAATAAAAAGGAATTTAGTTTATTTGCAAGCAATTTAATTTAGCACTCAATAGTGAATCATCTCTTAACAAGATACTCCTAAGGAATATTATGCTAACAAATGGATCACACCTAACATACTAGTAGATCCTTATAAGAAATAAACTTCTCACTTGCATAAGTGAAAACAACCAATTACATTTTCCATGGTGGAAAATATCCTATCAACCACATAATTAAAACATGTTAATTTCTCACATGTGCATAGTTGGGAATGTTCATCCCCAACCAAGATGCAATGGGACCAGTGGGTTATGGGCCCACTAATACCAAGGCAAAAGAGTTACTAAGCCTCTGGTTACTCATGACAAACATTAGAATAACAAAATAAATAAAACAAGGCTATTTATTTTAGTGCATACAAGACTAGTGCATAAGAATAACAAAACCTACACATGCTTCACCTTAAAAATACATGCAAGCTATCAGAGACAAAAGCGTCAAAATAACAGTACCAAAATGGTACTGGATCTATAGCAAACATAGCACAAAAATTATCAAGGCATTCACACAGAGATCTAGCTCTCACAATAATTCCAAAGAATAAACACTAGAAAAAATAGCAACTGCTACTCATGCTTTGCTATAAGATCACATGCAAGTTAATGAAGATAATAGCATATAAATCACAGTACCAAAATGGTACTGGACTCACCATAATCATAGCACAAAATTAGGTAACAAGCACACAAGGAGTTGGTTCACACAAAACATCAAATAAATAAACTAGGGAAACAACATATGCTACTTCTATAGCCAAATGATATTGCAAACATGCAAACACTTTGTAAGGTAGATGTAATGCAATAAAACAACCTAATAACAAGATCCAACACATCTCTACATTCTAGGAACAAAAATTAAGCCAACCAACCATTTCATTTCAACAAAAACAAACAAAGAAGTCAAAACAGAAAAGCTTCTGTTTCTAGATCTGTCCACCAAAAATAATCTAGAGCTCAAAAAATTAATCTAAGCTAGGATAAGATAGATCTACTCAATACCAAACTCATCCAATTGTATTTGCTTCAAAAAACATTTTTAAACTCCTTATAAGAAGTCTAGAAAAGCCTACTGGTCTTTTACCAAAATGGATGTCATTTCCATTTTGTAAATGGCGTTGATGTAAGGCCAAGTCCTATGGATAGATCTACTCATAGGATACTCAAAACAGTTTGATTTGCCCAAAATGGATACAGATCCAAAAAGTTATGTCAAAAATGGCTAAACATACAGCCTGTGGCAAAACAGGTATTGTGACAAAAATAAAAGTGCAAACTTGGATCTTCCAACGGGAAATGGTTAGGAAAACATAAGCCTAGTTCTGTGAATTTTTTTAGAAAATAATCTGCAAGAAAACTATTTTTTACAAGCTCAAAACGACAGGAAAACTTCTGCAGGGATTTGAGGTTCCTCACATCGGTTTAAGAAAAATGGCCGGCGGCGATTTTGGAGCTCATGGAGCTCACATGGATGGCTCAAGGCTCCTCTAAGCTTGGGGATGAAGTGTGGTAGTGGGGGGTTATGGAGGAGTGGCAAGGTGCAAGGAGATGGCCTTGGGATCTTTATAGAAGAGGGAATGAGGGGAGGGGCAAGATGGTCACTTCGGGTAGGTGTCATGCCATGGCATTGGGAAGTTTTTGGGCATTTGGTCATTTCCTTTTGAGTGAACAATGTGTCCTATGCAAGATCAAAGGTGATGCAAGCAAGTGGGACCCATTGTGTGCAAGTGGCAAGAGGAAAAGATCAAAATATCTAAGAGGTATGGGAGCCCATCCCTATCCTAGTCTTCATTCTCTCACCTCTCTTATTCTCATCCCTAAGGTCTTCTAGAAGGTATCCAAAGCATTTTGGTCGAGTTCAATAGTTGGTCAACAAGTTAGGTTAGGTCATGCTTCCAAAAATGCAAAGAAACATCAAGAAAATAAGTGTGCAAAAGTGTATCCCTTACAGTTCATTTGCAAATTCAGAAAATTCAGTCTTATGACTTAGAAATTTTCTAAGTGTTGAAAACAGATAGAAGATGCAAAAAAGTTGAGTTTGTTTTCAGGGTTCAAATGCTTTCCAAAATTGGTTTTCAACACATTTACTTGTTAACCATGTTATATACTTTCAGAAAAAACTTTTGAAAACAATTTTGAAATAGTTTAAGGCCATGAAAACAATGTGGAAAAAGGTATACTTTCTGTTTTTATCTGTTTCTAAAAACTGCCTTTTTCTGCCTTAATTTTATACCACAAAAACAACAAGCAAAAGATAGTTTTTATTTCTCCCAAAATAAAAGTGAGCTTATGTATCTGTAGTACATATATCAAGGATTAATTAGAAGTCAAGAAATCATAAAATAACAATCTCTAGCTTGGTGAAAACAATGGTAGAAAACAGGTACTTGGCTTTATTTTCAGGAATTGTTTTCTATAGGAAAGTTAAAAGTTTGTTTTAAGATGCAAACAAGAATGATCCAAGTCTTGGAATAAAAATCCACTCAAGTAATAATAAGAAAACATTAGGGAAAAATATCAGGAATATTTTTCAGAAACATATGGTATTGGTTTTATAATGAAACAAAACTTATGTTGCAAATATGATTAAAATCATAACACAATTTAGTTCAAACAATCATGTTGTTGTAAAAATTACTTTGTTGGCCCTAATAGTTGTCTTCTTGAACACAGTCCAAGAGTCCAAAAACTGGGATGTGACAAAGGTGACGGAGGAGGACAGGAAGTCAGGGAGAGGGAGAGGATGGCGGGGGAGCCGCAGCCGCCGGTTTCTTCTCCAGGTAATGGTGAGGTCGCGGCTGGTTCTATCCCCACGAGAGCGAAGGGGTACGAGCGAAGAAGATTTTCCGAGCGTTTCCGAGGTTCTAGGCTCGGAATCTGCTCGTGCGGGGCGGAAGCGCGGCGGGCCTCGCTTGGAATTCGACTGCGTTTCCAGAGCCCAATACGGAGACCACCCCAAACAACGGAATTCGGTCCAGATGGGCAATTCTAAAGTCTTTTTCCTACATCCAAGCAGGCTATAAGTATTTTCACCTTATTGCGAATGGGAAACACAGAAAAAAAAATGATTTTTCATCTTTAGCAGGATAAGGGAACTATAGTTGGTGAGGAGAATTTAAAAACTTATATCACTGAATACTATAAGAAACTTTTTGGGACGTCGGTTCCCAATGATATTTCTTTAGATGAATCTATTACTCATGATATACGTAATTGTCTCAGGAGGAAAACAATATTCTAACATCCGATTTCTTAGTGAAAGAAGTGTTTGAGGCTATTTCGCAAATGGATTTAAATAAGGCTCCAAGACCGGATGAGTTTCATGCTGAGTTTCATCAAACCTTTTGGGAGGTTATTAAGAATAACCTGATGGCCATGTTTTCTCAATTGAAACAAGGTAATCTTCAGTTGATTAAACTGAACTTTGGAGTGATTACCTTGCTTCCTACGAAGGACAACGCGGTGCAAATTCAGCAATATAGACCGGTATGTCTTCTCGATGTTAGTTTTAAATTTTTCATAAATGTGGGTACTAATCGTATTACCCAAATTGTGCAAAAGGTGGTTAGACCCTCTCAGTCGTCTTTTATGCCCGGGAGAAACATCTTGGAAGGAGCGGTAATCCTTCATGAAACCATTCATGAACTTAAGACGAAGAAGATGGATGGTGTTATTTTTAAGATTGACTTTGAGAAGGCATATGATAAATTGAAGTGGCCTTTTCTCCAGCAGGCTTTGCATATGAAGGGATTTGCACAAGAATGGTGTAAATTGATTATGCAATTTGTTCAGGAGGAAGTGTAGGTATTCGTGTGAATGATGACATAGGTCATTATTTCTAAACGAAAAATGGTCTTAGACATGGAGATCATTTATCTCCTATTCTTTTCAATATTATTGTTGATATGTTAGCCATTTTGATTGCTCGCGCAAAAGAAAATGGGCAAATTGGAGGCCTCATTCATAACTTAGTGGAGGGTGGTTTGTCTAATGATACTATTCTTTTCTTAGAACATGATCTCACTAAGGCTCTTAATCTTAAGTTAATTTTGTGTATCTTTGAGCAGCTTTCGAGGTCAAAAATCAAGGTAGGGCTGACGCCCTACCTTGCCCTGTTCGGTCCTCCGCCACTCCGTAAGTTTAATTATTATCTCCAATGCGTCCATCTTATGATGAAAACTTGATTTATTAATTTTCTCGTGGTTTATTGTAGTGCAGCTGTGGTCGTGTATTCGTCTAAGATCCAGGTGCCACAAGGAAAAAAAGGGAACGTAGGTACTAGCTGTGAACAGAATGCTAACGCAAACATCGACAAGTGTTGTTGAGCAACAGGTGCTCCATTCCGTTCTCATCTGTTAGAGATATATTAGGTGTACGTATCTTTGGTAGTTTAGGATTTGTAATCCATCTCCTACTCTATCTCTACGAGGCTTCTTGCCCTCCAAGTTTGTACCCCAATATATACTCGCCCATGAGGCTCAATAATACAATCAACATATTCCGCCAATCTCATCCTTCTACATGGTATCAGCCTAAACACGATCTAACCCTAGCCGCCGCCGCCGCTTCCGCCTCGCGCCGCCCCCAGGACGGATCTATGATCGTCGCCGGGGGCCGCGCCGCCCGTACCTAGGGTTTGTCCGCCGGTCCCGTGGATCGGCTGCCCTAGAGCGTCTTTCTCTCCGCCGGTCGCTTGGTCGGCGTTTTCTTTTTTGGTTTGCCGATTCAAGATCGGTTTGCGTCGCCCGCCGCCAACGTCGATCCTCACGCGCCTCTACACCGACAGCGGCGCTTCAACACGTGACCGCCGTGGCCCTTCGCAGGCTACCGCCGCCGTGTCGCTCCTAACGGCAACCGACATGCCCCCCCCCCCACGGGCTGCCTTTGGTTCCGCCGACTACATCGCCGTCCACCTCTTCCTCTGCTCCGACAATCGTGGTTGACATCGGCACCTTCTCCCCCACGCCGACTGGCGCTGCAACCGTCGTCGAGCCTTCGTCCACGACGTGTCCCCGGGCCCGGCAAGCCTGGTGCGACGCCTCATCAACATCGACTTCGTCCTTCTACGCATCGCCGTCATCTTCCTCGACCACTTCCTCTGCTCCGACAACCGTGGTTGACATCGGCACCTTCTACCCCCACGCCGACTGGCGCTGCAACCGTCGTCGAGCCTTCGTCCACGACGTGTCCTCGGGCCTGGCAAGCCTGGTGCGACGCCTCGTCAACATCGACTTCGTACTTCTACGCATGCCCGGTGCTGGCAACACTGGCGCGTGCCTTCGTCCACGGGCTTGGCAAACCCGGCGCGACGCCTCGTCCATACCGTCTTTTCCCGGCGCACCACTACTTCAACACCACTGCGCCTATGTCTAACTTGGCGCCTCCTTGCGCCCCGCGGCTCCACGGCGACTACCTCGACACCAGCTACCACCACTCGACATCGACCTCGGCAACCCTCGCACGGCTACCTCGACCACGGCTACACCACCCTACGCTCTCGACTACCTCGACCTCGGCACAAAGGGCTATCATCTAGCCTTGAGCACTCATCAGCTTCCTCTAGGGTCCAAGCTCCAGCGCCGTTACACGTCTACGACGTCAGCCCACTGGATTCTACTTCGGTTTCTCTCCAGTCTGACCGTCCGTGATGCTCCTGTTGTTCGCAGCGCTACCGCTACGACTGCGGGGGGATGTTAGAGATATATTAGGTGTACGTATCTTTGGTAGTTTAGGATTTGTAATCCATCTCCTACTCTATCTCTACGAGGCTTCTTTCCCTCCAAGTTTGTACCCCAATATATACTCTCCCATGAGGCTCAATAATACAATCAACATATTCCGCCAATCTCATCCTTCTACATCATCCTTACATTTGCAAACACAAAGACATGGTTACTAGCGGTGGGATAACGTGTCATCCAGTAAGCATAGATGGTTGCAAATTAACAGAAAGAGTGTTGGGCAGGGTAAATATTGGGCTGAAAACTTAATGACGGGACCCGTCAACATAGGAGTCGATTCCTTTGTCGACAGATTAACATGGGAAGGGACCCATGATCCATTCCCTGAGATCTAGAATTATTGACGGGGGCTCGGGCATCCCATGTATCACAGCGCCGTTGTGGAGACCGCACTTTTCATCACCTCTCTCCCCGCTCAAACCCATTTCTCCCCACACCCAAACCATCCAAGTGCACACGACTGAGCTCAAAGCTGTCTGTAAGCTCTCTCGCCACACCTCTCGCACACCACCAAACCCACCCTGATCCTCAGGGCATCTCCAGCCGTTGCGCCCCCAGGTCCCAAAACGCCGCCATTTTGGGGCCGCCGCGGCGCCAAACGGCGCTAATCTGGAACCTGGGGGGGCAGGCTTCCCAGTCGCCCCCCCGAGCCCAAGTTTCGGCCCAAAAAACTCTCGATTTAAAACTCGGCGCATTTTATTGATTTCAGGCAAAGTTCGTACAATTTTCGACGCAAATTTAAACTAAAATAACCTAAACTACTGAAGCCCCAGGCGCCTAGCGATGGCCTGGCTGTAGTCGATGTCGTCGTCGTCGTCGGGGCCGTCGCCGTCGCGCCTGCTCGGTCCCTGTCCGGGGTCGCCGCAGACAGTGTTGCTCGGCCCCGCGCCGAAGTCGCCCCACCTGCTCACCGCGAGGGCTCGCTGGTACTTGGCCTCCTCGTCGGAGTCGGGGTCGAGCACGACGTAGGCGATGTCCTTCGTCGCCGGCGGGGGAGGGAATGCGGCGGCGGGCCGCGTTGGCGGCTGCCTCCTGGTCGCAAGCCGCCTTGCGCTGCTCGGCCTCAACGAGCAGGTGATGCTGGAGCTCCAGCTCCTTGGCGGTGCTCTCCCGCAGGCTCCAGTCGGTGGCCACGTCATCGGCGATGGGCTGGAGCGTGTTGCGGGACAGCTCCTCGGCGACCTTCAGGTCAGGCCACTCGTCGTCCTCGTCCTCGGTCATCTCCGTCTTCGGACGGACCGCGCGTTCGAAGCCGACGTCCTTTCGTTGGCGTGGCTCGCCGATGCGCAGGGCGCCGCCGCTGCGCCTGGGGACAGGCGCGCCGGAGTTCAGAAGCGGGGGTGAGAGAGAGATTGGGCGCCGGAGGAGCTCGAGGTGGCCGACGACGAGCCGCCGCCCATCCGCCGCGCATCCCACGAGGAGTTCTGCCGGGCGGCATCTCCAGTCACGGCGCGTTGCCGCCGTGGATGTAGTCCAGCACCCACTCGAGAGTGCGGTGCTGGCCCCCCCACCAGCGCCTGTGCCTGTGGCCATTGGCACGGCCCTCGACGGGGCCATTGTTACCCAAGGAGGCGACCTCCCTGCCGCGGCGCCGCTGGAGTTCTTGCCACCAGAAGTCGTCCTGGCCGTGCGGCCTCCAATAGAGCCGCGCGGCCTCGTCCGCCGGTAGGCCTTGGCGCACCTCGGCGATGGCCTGCCGGAACTCCGCGTCCGTTGACGGGACCGGAGGCACGGGCACCCCGCCCGCGCTGAGGGCCCAGCGCGGCTGCCCGCCGCCAGAGCTCGGGAGGCGCATGTCCGGCGGGCACGGGTAGCCCGCGCGGTACAGCGCCCACGGCTCGCTCCGGCGAAGGTGGCGGCGGGTCCAGCCGTTGGCGGCGGCGGCACTGTCGTAGCTCGCCATTTGCGTGGAGGAAGGAGAGCACGGGGGAGAGAGGAGAGCGCAGAGGAAGGAGAGAGCAGTGAAGTGGAAGAATGGGGCGGGGGCGGCGAGCGACGGGGGCCTTTTGTAGGCTGCCGGGCATTCACGGCGCGCGCATCCCCTCGCTGCCGCCCGCCACGCCATTACGCCGACAGCCTTTGAACGGGCACATGCACTGGGCGGCCGCCACGCCATAAACGCCGGCAGCCTTTGACCGACGCGGGAGCCGAGAAGATGATCACGGGGGGTTTCTGTTCCCGCGTTTTTTCGGCGCGTCACTGACAGAGCTGGCCCGCGCAAGCTGCCGCCCAGTTTCGCCCCCCAGGCCGAACCCAGCGGGCTGGGTTTGGCCTGGGTGCCGCGGCGCAAAATAGCGCCGAAACGGCGCTATTTGGGCTTCTGGGGGCCGACTGGTGAGGAAACGGCGCTATTCGCCGCTTCCGGCGCTAAAAAAGGCCGCTTGGGGGGGCTCTGGGGGGGCGACTGGAGATGCCCTCACTCCCCACACCCCGCGAGCAGCTGTGCTCTCTGCTTCCACCACTAACCCCTGCCGGCGCCAAACCACCGGCGAGGCGGGGCAGCCAGCGGAGTGAGGATGGATTGGGCAGAAATGACCCGGGCGCGGCCTACTTCTTCCACTCCGTCGTCCTGGTCTCCATCTCCTGCTTGACCCGGGCGCGGCGGTTCTCCTCCCGCATTCTCTCCTCCTGGATCTCACGGGCCCTTTTGATGCGGGCGCGGAGAGCCTTCTCCTCTGCCTTCTCCTCCTTCTTCTCCTCCGCCTTGAGCTCCTTCTTCTCCAGCCTCATCAGTTTCTTGAGGCGGCGGTTCGTCTTGGGGGAGAGGCTCTCGGCGCGCTCGACGCGGACGGGGTCGAGGCGGTGGACGAAGGGCGGCGACGGGGAGCGCTCCCGTTTGGGAGATTCGACGCCCAACTCCTCTGCCGTCCAATCGGCCTCGTACCAAGGCCGAGCCTTGGGGTTGTTGTCCTCGTCGCTGACGGACTCGGGGCTTGAAGGGAGAGAGCAGGAAGACATGGTGATGGTGCTCGGGGCAGAAATGAGAAGGCAAAGGGGTTGGAGAGGGATGAGAAGATGGAGGACAAGTGAAACAGGCTATTTAAAGACAAGATGAGACGTGAATTAATTGGGGTAGATGAAGCAAACTGTGTGAAAACGTTGGATGCAGTGTAGAACAGGCGATGCATGGTCAAAGCGGTGCGTGCAATAGGTGTAGGCATAGGACAGCTAGTGATACGAGCGTGTGCATTAGGCAGTCAAAGTGATGCGACGTTGCATGCGTGTATTAAAGAGGTGAAGAGAAGAAATCCAAAGTATCGCGCCAAATCCTGCCTCGCTGCATGCATTGATGTGTATCTTCTGAAAACGAGGCGTGGAGGGCTGCGTCGCTGCAAATGCGATGTGACCTGTGTTTCTGAAACGAGGCGTGCAGGGCTGCAAATGCGACGCGACGTTTACTCTTTTCTTCTTCTGCGGCGTTGTTTACTCTGAGAAAACGCGGCGTGCATTCACCGGGCTGGTGAACGGGGCCCGACTAGACAGTGTCCGTTGTTGCATGCATTTACATTGAGAAAAAACACCCAGTCCATGCACCGCGTCATTTTCAATTGTTTGATCGTAAGGAACGGTGCAGATCGAGCCATGCATGCAAACTACGGCGGCAACGGCCTACAGACACTGAGACGAGCGCTTCTCTGTGCGGGAACGGGATCCTATGACTTTAGGTCACTGACCAATGGAGCCCATCACACACTGGACCCATGTGTCATGGGAGAAAGTCAGAAAAGGTAAGGTGGGCAAAGTAAGAGGATCTGGTTCCCTCTCTTTTTAGGGCATGTACAATAGTATAGATGGGTGCTGTCTGCACTACTCGGCCATGCCATTTCTAGACATTTTTAGAGATAGTTGGTACAGTGCGGTGACCCCCTAGCTTGTGTTGGGATCCAGACGCTCTCTAGCCCCCCTCCCGGTGAAACCCTAGACCCGCTGGAGAAATACCGGACTTGTACGGAAACACGCGGTAACGGAGTCGAAAGGGGTTAGCAATATGGAAGTATTTGCTTGGTTGTGCTAGGATAGCCCATAGGAACACAAAACAAAAAGTTAGAACCCACTTCTTTGGAAGAATCCCGATGTTTCGTCCGATACAGGAGTTTCACCCTATAAGCGCATGTAAACTCACGAGAGAGAAGTCGATGCCGGTGAAGCGAGTCACACCCCGGAGAGCAATATTTGACATCCAAAGCACACAACACACCTATACTAACATGTTATGGCACCCCCTAGCTTGTGTTGGCATCCAGACACTCCGTAGCCCCCTCCTGGTGAAACCCTAGACCCGCTGGAGAAATACCGGACTTATACGGAAACACGTGGTAACGGCGTCGAAAGGGGGTAGCAATATGGAACTATTTGCTCGTTTGTTCTAGGATAGCCCATAGGAACACAAAAATAAAAGTTAGAACCCACCTCTTCAGAAGATTCCCGATGTTTCGTCCGATACAGGAGTTTCACCCTATAAGCGCATGTAAACTCACGAGAGAGAAGTGGATGCCGGTGAAGCGAGTCACACCCCGGAGAGCAATCTTTGACATCCAAAGCACACAACACACCTATACTAAAATGGTATAGCACCCCCTAGCTTGTGTTGGGATCCAGAGACTCTGTAGCCCCCCTCCCGGTGAAACCCTAGACCCGCTAGAGAAATACCGGACTTATACGGAAACACGCGGTAACGGCGTCGAAAGGGGGTAGCAATTAGGAACTATTTGCTCGTTTGTTCTAGGATAGCCCATAGGAACACAAAAAGAAAAGGTAGAACCCACCTCTTCGGAAGATTCCCGATGTTTCGTCCGATGCAGGAGTTTCACCCTATAAGCGCATGTAAACTCACGAGAGAGAAGTGGATGCCGGTGAAGCGGGTCACACCCCGGAGAGAAATCTTTGACATCCAAAGGACACAACACACCTATACTAACATGGTATGGCACCCCCTATCTTGTGTTGGGATCTAGACGCTCCGTATCCCCCCTCCCGGTGAAACCCTAGACCCGCTGGAGAAATACCATACTTGTACGGAAACACGCGGTAACGACGTCGAAAGGGGGTAGCAATATGGAACTATTTTCTTGGTTGTGCTAGTATAGCCCATAGCAACACAAAACAAAAAGGTAGAACCCACCTCTTCGGAAGATTCCCGATGTTTCGTCTGATACAGGAGTTTCACCCTATAAGCGCATGTAAACTCACGAGAGAGAAGTGGATGCCGGTGAAGCGGGTCACACCCCGGAGAGTAATCTTTGACATCCAAAGCACACAACACACCTATACTAACATGGTATGGCACCCCCTAGCTTGTGTTGGGATCCAGACGCTCCGTAGCCCCCCTCCCGGTGAAACCCTAGACCCGCTGGAGAAATACCGGACTTATACGGAAACACGCGGTAACGGCGTCGAAAGGGGGTAGCAATATGGAACTATTTGCTTTGTTGTGCTAGGATAGCCCATAGGAACACAAAACAAAAAGTTAGAACCCACCTCTTCGGAAGATTCCCGATGTTTCGTCCGATACAGGAGTTTCACCCTATAAGCGCATGTAAACTCACGAGAGAGAAGTGGATGCCGGTGAAGCGGGTCACACCCCGGAGAGAAATATTTGACATACAAAGCACACAACACACCTATACTAACATGGTATGGCACCCCCTAGCTTGTGCTTGGATCCAGACGCTCCGTAGCCCCCCTCTCGGTGAAACCCTACCCGTTGGAGAAATACCGGACTTATACGGAAACACGCGGTAACGGCGTCGAAAGGGGTAGCAATGTGGGACTATTTGCTTGGTTGTGTTAGGATAGCCCATAGGAACACAAAACAAAAAGGTAGAACCCACCTCTTCGGAAGATTCACAATGTTTCCACCTCATATTCTTTGAAATCTGTACTACTGTATTCGAGGAATCACATTTTAGTGAAGGCTTTCATTCTAATGTTTATAAATCATATTTATATTTTTCCTAGACTTGTATTCGACTTATATAATGTAATTCCGAATCCTGACAATTTATTGGATGAATATTCGTATTATTTATTTTCTTTTGAATAATAATGGTTTTAATCGAAAATCGTAAATAAAACAAGTTTAAAACATCAAAATGAAAAAATAACTTTGGTCTTTCTTAGTCACTCCAAAATGAATCTTTGGTGAATTTTTGACCTTATTTCATTTCCAAAGGTTTGAAACTCATCTCATTTCCTTGAACTCTCTACTAGTCTGTTCGAGATATCACATATTAGACAAGTCTTTTTCGTTCCATTCTTTATAAGACAGGTTTATAGTTTTTTCTCGTTACTATATGACATAACAATACTATGTGCGTCGGCTTTATATTTTTTCAATTTTTTTTGAATTATTTATGCTCATTTCAAGCTTGATCAACCCTCTGTTTGACCCAACCAAAAAGCTTCTAGAAGGACACCCAGATATTCGACCTGGGTTGTTGGATCGACGCCTTCTGGAAGAAATCTTGCATCAGACGGATGCGCTCGCAGCCACAGCGATCCGCGAGACGCTCGTTCTGCGCTCGGATTGGTTGGTCCGTTGGCCACAGGGATCGATGGTTTCTATCTGTTCTACATATGATTTCTTTTTTTTAAGTATTAAACCATGTTATTTAAATAAAAAAGTATAAAAAATAGAAGAATTATTCAAAACATAATGAAGATTTAGATTTACTAGAGCGATGATATTTATCTGTTTTACATATGATTTTTCTATTAAACTAAGTTATTTAAATAAAAAAAATAAAAAAAATAGAAGAATTATTCAAAACATAATGAAACTTCAGATTACACTATATATGTAGAATAGATGCCTAGGAAATTAATTTGGCTGATTTAGACAAGATGCCAAAAAATGTTGAAGCACAAATGGGGGTATTTACCTCATTTGAAGCACATTTCTCATGAGAATAGAGCGATGGTTTCAAATGAGCATAAATAATTCAAAAAAAATCAAAATGACATGAATCCAACGCACAATGTTGTTACATGTGATATAGTTGCTCCTCAAATTTATTTGGATAATTTTGATAAGTTCGAATTTTTCATGAAATTTCAAACGGGGGTGTCTACCCTAGCTTTAGACCTTATTTGAAGCTCATTTGCCTAAAATTTTGGAATGACTTGGTTCAACATCATCCAACATTATTCAAACATCATCCAAACTATGTTCTAACTTAGATACATCACCAGTCAACATAAATACAACATTATTCAACAGAAATACAACACCAACTTAGTCTAACACTACTAGGAAAATGGGCATCAGTGGCGCACCATTTTGGGAATCAGTGGCGCACCATGGTGCGCCACTACTATTGCGCCACTGATTCCCTGGAGAATCAGTGGCGCACCAAAGTGATGCGCCACTGATTCCCCAAACGTGCGCCACTGATTCTCTGGGGAATCAGTGGCGCATGGCTTTGGTGCGCCACTGATTCTCTAGAGTATGCATGCACTTTAGGGAATCAATGGCGCACCACACTGATGCGCCACTGATGCTCTGCGCCACTGATTCGTTTTGATGCGCCACTGATTCCTTTGGGGATGCGCCACTGATTCCTATATACGCATACAAAGTTTTGTTTGTACACGTATTTATACGGTATGTATACATGCATTTATACAGGTTATATACAATTCAAATAACAGATTGCAAAGTAGTATAAATAGACAAAGCTTATCATTATCGCAATCTGGTTCATCATCACATTCATAACTAAAATCAGAAATATTAATACAAGTTCATCAACACATAGTCTACCTAATAGCAAGTCGTCCATCACAAGTTCATCGATCTCATCACATTACAAATTAAGGAGTAGACAATCACCTACACTACCAACAGAAATAGATCAGAACCGCAGTCACCGTGGCGAGAAAGTCGGCAAAGGTCTTCATCCGGTTCTTGTTCCTCTGATCCCGTTCCTCTAGCAAGTGGTTCATCCCCCGAGCGTCCGCCTCCGCTATAGTACTATAGCTTCTGGAAGAGTTACCGCTGAACCTCAACACTTGCTTGTGAAACTGCTCCCAATGGGCATAGACCCCTGGAACCCTACCCCTAAAGACCACGTAAACCCTTGGCATCTATAAAACATGAGCAATAGCATTACTGAGCTATAGCATTAGTCAACGACGGGAAATAAGAGTTCACATGTCCACAATAATAATCAAATGATGGTTTGCAGAATGACCCAATAATAATTAAATGATGGTTGGAGAATGACCGAAGAAAGACAAAAAAAATTAAACACAATTTGGAAACACTTTAATCATCAACATTCTCAAAAAAAAAAGACCAAAGTAAACAAGTTAGCGTAGGGATAAAGTTTAATGACATCTCACATTGATGGCAACTAGGAAACACCTCAAGACTTCCGAACAAGAGGTATGACGTCATCTTTTCACAACACCACACACGGCCTATAGTCACCCTGCATCTCTAAGTGAATTGGCTAGCAACCTTAATGATGCAACCAACAAAGCCAACACAACCTATTTCCATCTCGCATATAATTTTAGACAAGTACGCTATGATTTCTAAGCATGCAGCTTAAACAACCTAGGGACCATGGCAGTCAAATTTCCACAAGGAGTTTGACAAGCACCCGAAAAGAGAAATGCTTGTGAATTTGGGGAGTTGTAAGACATCCATGTTTCAATCCACTTTTTTGCAAGATTGGATCTTTTAGCATATGTGGTGTTTTTTTTTGTAATGAAGCTTCACACACTCAGATTTTAGAAACTTAACATACACACAAACATAGTCGGGCACATGAAAACAAAGCTCAAAAGGAAAACTGCATCCCGACTTTAGTAATATAACAAGATCTTACAAAAGCATATAACAATCATAGTCGGGCACATGAAAACAAAGCTCAAAAGGGCTCAAAACAATCTTACAGAAGCTTATAACAAGATTGCCTTCAAATCACTAATAAAGCAACAAGTTTTTTGCATTTAGTAATGTGTTTCTTTTCCGTTACTTTTTCCAAGTCTTCATATAATTCTGTCAACCTTCTTCAATTGAGAAAAACCGGTTGACGGAAGATGGTTATCAGATAGCAATTACTAGTTACTTGTACACTAATATTTGTGCTAACTGAAAGTTTCATCCTATGCAATAATTGATCATTTCCAGTGATTGGTGGTATGACACGCACCAAATATATAAGGCTGTTCCCAAGCTATGTAAACATACAGAACATGGTACAAGATAGCCGTCGATGACAGATACATATCCAAAAATCTACTAATATACTGTACTGGCTAGTAAACATCTAAGGAGATATTGCTTATCATTCATATCATCATATGCAAAAACTGAAAGACACAATGTTTTAACTAGGGATTGCACATTCTTTAGTAATTAGATGTCTTCCCCTATGCATACATATTACCGCTGGAGTATAAGCAATGATCTGAGTTCATAGTGGTACTGAAACAGAGACTGAGCGACTCGAGTAACTACATAAGAGATAGCCACTGCGTTTCGAACTTATATCGAAAACCTCACTGTTGAGTAAATTATAATTTGTAGTACACTGATACTATATGTCCCAACAACAATTTATATACCTTGTTATTCACTAGTTAGCTTGCACGTGCACGCACGTATGAGCAAATTCATATTTTTCTGATGTGTCAAATTACAAAAAAGAAACGTGACAAATTTTCTATGTTGAAGTTAGCAGTAGCGTAGTAATTAGTAAATTCATACGTTTCTCTGTGTCCAATTACAAAAAGGAAACGTGACAGATTTTCTATGTAGAATATAGTAGTATTGTATTAATTAGTAAATCTTTTCGGCGAACTTGGTCAAAAAGACCACCATGTACTTGGTACGAACAGAGTTGTACCTGAATGAACTGGGCTCAACAAAACTGATCGAACACCTCTTTAATCATTCTTTATACGATGTGTTGAATGAACTATGTAGACATATGTTTCAGCTATTTTTATCTAATATTAGTGATGCTAAATATTTCTCAGATGAATTCTTTTTAAAGAATCAGTAACACATAACACATCTTTACTTTTTCTGAACAAAGTTGTCCAGGCGCATTGTCGTTACAACATCAAGAAAAGACTGGGAAAATATATTACTTCAACAAAGTAACCAAAAGAGTATCACATGTATCACCCGTTTGTATATTTTAACCGTACCCGCAAAATAAGAAAAGGAAAATGGTATAGTCTATTGTTAAAACATTCTGGCATGGATTTGAAAAGGCTAAAATTACAGGGCCATGACAGGAGAAAGGAAAACAAAATTGTAATATTATAGGGCCGTTCCTCTAGCAAGTGCCTCGCCCTGGGGGCGGCTAGCAAGCCAACGAATACTACTCTGATAAGCTAAAGTTTTGTCAAAGAGTAATAGCTTTAGAATCATAACAGAAGATCATTTGCACGAACTATCAGCTGTATATTCCTAGCACGTCAATCTACTGATATTGTTATCGACTTGGTCCCTATTAGCATCACAGCGTCCTATGCTTACTCAATCCGAGTCATCGCAACATCCTATTCTTACTCAATTCAGATCACATCCCTAGCTACAGAAAAGTGCATAAGCAACCTTGGCTACCACCGGCAAGTTATGGTTCAAACCTACCATGTTTCTCTGTTGTTTCTAACAAATGCACTGCTCACGTCATGCTTTGTAGACCTTGAAGCCCTCTCTTCCAGCGATCCAGCCTACCTAGAAGGGTCCTACAGCTGCATGTTTTCACAACAAAAAACAATGAAAACTGTGAAGAAATAAGACACAAAGGTTCTTGTAAAAGATAACATACTATATGGTTGGTGGAGAATTAATGACATTATGGATAAATCAAAGAAACTACATTTTTTACATCAATAATCATGTAAGATTGATCCAGTCACCAATTTAAGTATCCTGCCCTAAGATGCCATAGAATTTCTTTTTTCATTTGACACTTCATGCCCAGGCTTTGAGCAATATATAGAGCTAGAAATATGTGGCAGAACTTGGAGTTGACTGGAAGACATAACAGGGCCATGTGATCTAATTGCATGAACCCTTCATTGATCATGGGTTAGTGTTGTGGGATGTCGCCGTCAAAAGGAGAATATTGTTCTGCCGATAAGCTGTAAATGAATCAAAGCTATTAAAACAAAGCACAGTGTTGTCCTTGCTCATTTGTCAAAGACTTAAATACTGCAGACTTGTGTATTCAGCAGCCATCTGACCAAACCTCTCAAAATCAAACAGCATATGCAATAATAAGATGGTGATACCAATTTGTCAAAGAACTAAATACTGCAGACTTGTGTATTCAGCAGCCATCTGACCTAACGTCTCAAAATCAATTAGCATATGCAATAATAAGATGGTGACAGTTAATTATATGTTATACTCTAACCAATTCAGGCAAAAGATTCATTGAAAATTAAGCGCAGGCAAGCATCAAAACATGAAACTGGATTTATTTTCCTTCTCATGGGTTTACTCATGCGCGCACTATGACAATGATCTCTTATTTCTGGAAACATTGTCGCGTTGCTGCACACCATCTTCTTTTCTCCAGTACAATTTTCAGGTCCTATCATTTTTCTGAAAGAGAGAGATAATTGAATGGCCAAATTCAATCCTTCAAATCAAGGAAACGATTTAGCTTCTTCAAAACTTAACAAAGTCTGTAAAACTACAGATTGCCGTGAGAACTGAGAGACAAAGGAAAATACAACCTTAGCAATGAGGACGGCCTGATCCCGCTGGCCTTCACATTCATGCCCTTGAGGCGCATGAGGGCGCCGATCATGGAGTCGATGGAGGAGGACGGCTTGGCGACCTCGAACTGGACCGTGACGTACTGCTGATGCGCGTCGTGGACCATGATCTTGGCCTTGAGCTCCTCGCTCCTCCTTTGGAGCAGGTCCCTGGACCTTGAGCTCATGGATGTAGATTGCCGTGGACGATACGAGAGTTCTTGTACCCCTGCAGCAATGACGTACTCCGTCAGCACGTGATGACATTCAGGCAGGCGGCGGCGTGGGCGGCTGCAGTGGGCCAAGTGTCGGGCGGGACTTGCGTCGAACACTTGGCAAGCGTCGCACGAGGTCGTGGGCTGCAGCGAGCCGACAGTGGAAGAGGAACAGCGCACGGCGTGGAGGTCGGCGAGGCCGGTGGCAAAGCATGCTTGGCGGCGAGGTCGTCGTGGAGGAGCTCAGCTAGCTGGAGAAGGCGTGAAGGCCGGGGCCGATGCCGAGCATAGGAAGGGAGGTGAGGACGGCCAAGCTGCTGTGGAGGTTATGAGCTCGAGGAAGGAAGACGTCCTGGAGGAGCTTGCCGATGCAGACCGGGTAGGGAAGGTGGTGGTTGTTGCAGGGTGGCCGTCGGTCATGGACGGCGAAAGAGGGGATGAAGCAAGGCTTCGGCGCGCGTGGGAAGGCGTTGGCGGCAGCGTACTCGTGTGAGAGAGAGGTCCAGCGCCAGCCCGGTGGTGGTGGCTGTGGTGCTCTCTCCAGGGACTCTGGCGAGAGGGCGGCGGCGGCGCTTCTCTCCAGGGATCCCGCGACCAGGGGGCGGGTCTCGGTGGCTGCAGATGGAATTAGAGAAAGGGGATCGAAAGTGAGGACAGAGACGCGTACGCTGATACACGCGACGCCACGCATTCCTAAATAGAAAACAACCGTTAAATAAACTGAACATCCTATATAAACATGAATGCCTGCTTGCCCCAGTGGCTTATGCTTTGTTCTGCTTCTCCACCTGCGCGGGTTCGAGTCCCCAACCAATTTTTTTTTTGTTAAATTTATTTTTCTGTAGAAAACAAATCACTACAATTGAACAAAATGTGTTGATTAATTTAGTTTAAGATGTTAATTAATTTAGTGCATTTTTATTTTTCTGTAGAAAACAAATCACTACAATTGAACAAAATGTGTTGGTTAATTTAGAACAATATGTTAATTAATTTTGTGCATTCTTCAGCGGATAAACCATCTTTTTTTATTAATATTATTTACTTAGCAAACAAATCAATATAATCCACAAATCTATGGAGAATACATGGGTGGCAGGAATCAGTGGCGTACCAGTAGGCGGTGCGCCACTGATGCTCCATAGAATCAATGGCGCACCGCTACTGGTGCGCCACTGATGCTACTGGGCATACATGGTACATAGAATCAGTGGCGCACCACTAGGAGGTACGCCACTGATGCTACGGAGCATCAGTGGCGCATCGCTGGTGGTGCGCCACTGATTTTATTCCGTATACATGGGTGCCGGGTATCAGTGGCGCACCAATGTTCGTGCGCCACTGATGCTTGGACAATCAGTGGCGCACGGTTACATGGTGCGCCACTGATGCATGTACATGTATGCTCCGAGCCACATCATTGGCGCACGGCTACATGGTGCGCCACTGATGCTATGTCATCTATGCCCATTTTCCTAGTAGTGTAAATAGCGTCGGGGCTTCTTTGTGATCCTTGGCTGTTTTGGTGGACCTTTGCTCTTTGTGCTCATCTTGCTCATAGCTTCTTGTCTTCTCCTCTTGGTTGTCGGTACCTTAGCCTTCTTCTTTGAAACTACACCAGATCTGTACAAAACATAAAGGATCATGATAAATAAAAAATGAAAAATGAAAACTGGTGAGATCATGGCAGGATTTACATACCCATCTGAAAATGGAACTGGTGAGATCATGGCAGAATCATCGAATGGAGCATCCAATGAAACTGGTGAGATCATGGCAGGATCATCGACTGGAGCATCCAGCGGATCATCAGCTGGAGCATCCAGCGGATCATCAGCTGGAGCATCTGGAGCATCCATCGGATCATCAGCTGGATCATCAGCTGGAGCATCTGGAGCATCATGGACTTGATCATCATTTGAATAATCAATTGGATCATGTACTTGATCATCATTTTCATCTGGAGCATCATCTGAATCACTTGACTGCTGATCATCATTTTAAAATGTTTCATCCGACTGCTGATCATCATTTTCAAATGCTGCATCCGGCTGCTGACCATCATTTTCATCGGGAACACTCTCTCCAAACCCTGGATCTACTGCGTTATCACAATATTTGCCGAAATGACCAGTCCCCACCACACCTTGTGCACTTACGCACCCTTGCTCCAACTCCACCTTCACTGTGACGTCGGTGTGGACTCTTCCTCGGTCTACCTGCAGCTCTCTTCAGAACCGGAGCACACAGTTTCAATCCAGGGTCCACTCTATCCCATTGTTGTTTTCCCTCCAGAGCAGGCAAGGCATGTGCATATGTGGCTCTGAACATTGCAACAGAGTAGTAATCATGCACATACTGCTGTATATCCCCTGCTGGACCTGAGAGAGAAGTGATGAAAAACAAGGCATGAATGCATGGCAAACCAGTTATCTGCCATTTCCTACAACTGCAAGTTTTGTCTTCTAAATCCACTGGATATCTCCATTCTTTGTTAGCTTTATCAAAGAATGATACCTCTAATTTGGTATCCGAGATAAATTCCATGTTCATATTCAAGCCCTCTGTTTTTTTCTTCAACACCTTCATCACAGCCGGGATAATAACGTGGCCCATGAATTTTGCATTAGCTATTCCAAGACGCAAATGAAATTTCTCGGTGTATTCTGTCCTTGTCCTGTCAAGCAAATCCGCCAAATAAAGATACTTTAATTTCCGTATCGTTGAGTTGAAAGATTATGCAAGATTATTGTGCACATAGTCAACTTTGTTCACTTCACTGAATTGACTTCTAGACCATAACTTCGAGTGGTGTGTTTCCAAGTATTCCTTCACTTTCTCATTTGTGTACAACTGCCTCATGTGGTAGTTGTGCTTCCTCACACTGCAAGTTAAAGATGCTGGCCATAAATTGTCGGTAAAAAACTTTCCTTTGAATTTCTTCACAAAATTTGCAGCAAGGTGACGCATGCATTCCATATGCTCTACTCCCGGGAACACATTGTCCACGGCCACTTCTAAACCTTTGCATGCATCTGTGTGAATTACCAACCCATTGGGATGTCCAATAGCCCGGCGCAGATTCTGCAAAAACCATGTCCAGCTCTCCTTGGACTCTGTCGCCAGAACACCGTAGGCAACTGGAAAAACAAAACTGTGTGCATCAACTGCACAAGCTGCTACTAGCTGGCCTTTAAACCTCCTTGTGAGAAAAGTAGCATCAATAGCCAAATAAGGCCTGCAGCCTACCAAAAAACCCATTCGACAAGCTTCAAAGCACACAAAACCCTCCTAAAGTATTCCTTGATCCTTGTAACTTTCTTCAATGTGTAATCCACGGTGTGGTGATCAATTTCAACAATACTACCTGGGAATGTCCTCTCCACTTCAGTTTTGAATGAATACAACAATTGAAAACTTTCATTCAAGTTACCATGCATAGATTCCAATCCTTTCTGTTTACCGCTGAACACCCTCATGTATGGTAAATCTATCTTGAACTTGTCTTTGATGTTTTTCTGCAATTCATTTGCAGTCACTTGATGGTTTTCTGCCACCCATCTTTTTACTTGATCCGCCACCCATCTTGACTTGGCTCTGCTGGTTGTTTGCTTCCTAAGGGTTGATTGTTGGCATGTGTGGGGAAAAGGGTTCACTTTTACCTGAATATTGCTGCTACCACGCATTTTAGATGCGTGCATCCTCCATTGACAATCTTCAGACGTACAGTGCACGATGTAGCGCCTTTTATAGCTCTTGTAAACTATAAATGCACGTTCTACCTTGATGCAGTATGTCACAAGTGCATTTCTACACTCAGCCATGGAAGAAAAAAATACAACCTTCTGCCATAAGAGGGTTCTCAGGGTTCCATTCAACAGGTGTCCGGTCTTCCTCCTCTTCATCGTCACTGTCAAACTCATATTGGATTTCAGCCCGAGGTGTCCGTCTTAAATTCTGAATAACATCAGAATATAGCCTCTCTTCATCATCCGCAGAAATGCAGGCATCAACCTCCACTTCAACATGAACCCTTCTCCCCGTGCCCACACTTGTCGAGCCACCACGTCGAGTTGGTTTTGAACTGTTCTGGCTAGAGTTGGCAGTCCGACGTGATGGTCCTGCCACCGAAGATGAACCCGCCACCGTAGGTCCAACTACTGGCACAACCACATCATTTTGCAGCTTCACATAAAAATTCTCTGCCTCCTTATGCTTAGCAAACATGGTAGCAAGCTCTTCATCATTACTAATTTGGATCCAATCTTTTCCCCCATCAAAGTATCTAAATTCCACTTCATCATGCAAACCCCAAGGATATGGGCTGCAAATTATCTCCCCAAATTATCTGAAACTCCAATTACAATCCATTGGGACCGGATAACTGAAACCTCCTTGGTATTTCTTCTTATTGTCTGCATCGACGATGTAGCGCTCCCTTCTAACGTTCACCAAGAAAGCAAACCGCAACTCCATCCTAACCCACGAAAACATAGACGCAATCCGCTGCAAATCAATGGCATCCCATGTTGAATCGACAATTCAAAGCTCAGTACTTACCCAATGGGAACCCAATCGTGGACGCGGCGTGTCTCCGGACCCAGGTCGCCGCCGCTCTCCATTTCATTCATATCCATTTCATCGAGCAGGTGGCGGGCAAAGTGGTGGAACGAGCGCCCCACCAGCGGCATCACAGGACGGCCGCGGCGGTGAAGCAGGTAGCCACGCGGAACGGCCGCGGCAGTGCAGGTGGTGCTGGCGGCGCAAATGTGTGCTGCTGGCTGCGACACAGGTGGCGACACAGGTGGCGGTGGGGTGCTGGCTGAGGATTAGGTGGTGGTGGCGCCGCAGGTGCTCGTGGCGCAGCAGGGGGTGGTGCGGCGGTGGCGGCGGCGAGAGCGGCAGTGCAAGACGGCGGGTCAACTAAATTGGGCGGCAACGCACGACGGTGGTGGCGGGAAGCTCGGGTGTGGACTATTCAGCATAGTCAACTAACTGCACGGTCCCACCTGTAAGCTCCGGACGGTTTCAACAAACTTGGCAGTCCCACCCGGACCCACTTCGCGAAACGGAGTCTGACTCCTCCGAACCCACTTCGCAAAATGGATTCGACTCCAAACTTACCGTTCCGTCCTCTCCATAGTAGTTGCGCACGGACTAGGGGCAAAACTGAGGTCGATTCTGCGCTAGGGGTAAAACTGAGTAGAAGTGGTCCGCTGTGGGCAATTCGATAAAAAGCCCTACCCGAAGTGCTCTTTGGCACACTGTCGGCAGCTTGCTTCAGTGCTTTTGTTGCTCTTGCTCTCGTACACGAGATGGTGGTGATGATTCTGCGGTTCCCTGTGACCCACGCTACACAACTAACTCTGCTGCTGCTGATGGTGATGAACTGCATTTCCACAGAGTGTCCATGTCCCGACAAATCAAGTTGGTGTTGCAGGAAATGCAGTCACACTATGATTCCATCTCTGATTTGCTCGGCAACATCCCAAGCAAGAGCACTACAGGAGACAATCATCGGACTCAGACTGCATCCACAATTATACAAGACAAATTGTATGGCAGGGAGTGCATCTTGGAACAAACTGTCAACCGTATCACCACTGGCAAACAGACTATTTCTGTTCTGCCTATAGTTGGCCCGGGGGTATTGGAAAGACAACTTTCACCCAACACCTGTATAATGCTGAGAGAGCTAAAAGGCACTTTGATGTCCAAGTATGGGTATGTGTATCGACTGACTTTGATGTGCTTAAGCTCACCAAGGAGATCCTTGTTAGAAGTTGTGTTCTGTTAGGCTTTGGGGTTCGGTGTCTAAACCGACCCTGTCTTAGGAACCTTGTACGCCTCGGATTGAGGCCTCCCGTTTTGCATATATAAACATGACCAAGGCCCCTCGATGAGGCAAGCCGATTCCCACGCAACACTTTCGATATGGTATCAGAGAAGGCCTCGTCCTGATCTAGCCGCTGTTCCAAACCCACGATCACCTTCGATCGGAAAAGCCTCGACAACTCCCACAATCACGATCATCGATCGGAAGCCCCTACGATTCTGCTGATCAGAAGCCTGCCCCTACTATCCTATGATCGGAAGCCCCTATGATCAAAAGCCCGGAAGCCCCTAAGATCCTCTGATCGGAAGCCTGCCCCTATGATCCTCTGATCGGAAGCCTTGACGACTCCCTGAGATCGAAAAAACAACACAATCGTGAGATCGGAAATCAACTTGAAAGGACAACATGTCTTCTTCACCAACGCTGGCTGCTCTCCTCGGATCCCCTCCTTCACAGAAGCTAACCAGATCAAATCTTTTGTTCTGGAAAACGCTGGTTCTTCCTCCGCTGCATGGAGCTCAGGTGCTTGATCTCCTCAACGGTGTTGAAGCTGCACTGGCCCAATTTGTTCCCGAGGTGGATCCAACTAAGCAGAAAATTCCCAACCCTGCCTACTCCGTGTGGCTCAGAAGGGATCAAACGGTTCTAGGGTGGATTGTTAACTCACTCTCGCCGGAAATCCTAGCTCACGTTGTCGGTCTCGAATCCTCAGCCGCTGTGTGGGCTGTCATCAACAACATGTTTACTGTCCCGTCCCGCTCCAAGATCAATCAACTTCGTGGTGCACTTAATGGAGCAAAGAAGAACGACATGGCTGCTGCGCAATACTTTGCTAAGATGAAGTCGTTTGCTTCTGAACTCGTAGCCGCAGGCAAACCAGTGGAGGAGGATGAGATGATTGGGTATGTTCTCAATGGTCTTGATGCCTCGTACAATTCCCTAGTGGCTGCTGTCAATGGAAACACCAATGCCACGCTTGATGATCTATATGGGCAAGTTTGTGCACACGACACCGCCAGGAGATGCTCTCGGAGTCAGGACAGGACCGCGTGTTTTCTTCCTCAGCAAATGCAGCTCAGCGTGGCCGTGATCGTGACTCTCGCCCGCGCGGTGACCGCGGTGACCGTGGCCGTTCTATTGATCAAGAAGACCGTGGACGTCGTGAGCGCTACGACTCAGAGAGGCGCCGTGATGATGTTGATCGCCGCCGTGATGGGTGGCGCAAGGATGATGGCTGGCGTCGTGATGATCGGCGGGATGATCGTTGTAACATCCCAAGTATGAAAAATAGCCATTAGAATGTTTTGCTCTCTGTTATTTTATGTTTTGCATCATGGCATCATGTTCATTGCATTTGTTTTGCTTGTTTTCCATTTGTTTTCCTCTGTTTTCCTTTGTTTTCCTTTGTTTTCTATTTGAATTTCAAACCAAATTTCAAACCTTTTGTTTCATACTTGTGATGTTACAATTTCCAAAATGATATTTCAAATCAAAACAATCAATTGTTTCCATTAAAAGTTGTGATTCCAAAACTGTTGATTTGTTTCCAATCAAAAATTCATTTAATACCAAACCCTTTTCAAATTCAATTAATTTCCAAAACAGCAACTCTTTTGAAAATTATGAAAATGACCAAAACATTCCATCATTTGTTTCCATTAAATCCCTAAGGTTCAACTATTTAAAATTGTGGTTTTTAATAGTTCACTTAATCCAAATGTTGTTCAAATTCAAACAAAATTCCAAACAGCAACCCTTTGGAATTATTGCAATTTACCAAAACAAAGTTAAGCAATTTGTTTCAAATAATTTGAGGGTTCAAACTCTTGGAAAATGTTCCTTTTAAATAAATCACTTAATAATCAAAATTCATTAAATTCACTCAAATTTCAAACAATAACATAATTTATTTATTTTGGAAATTTAAACTTGCACATGTTGCTGTCACAATACAAATAATTGTTACCAAATTTTACCCAATGCTCTAAACCCTAAAAACCTCTCCTTTTTCTCTTTTTCATTTTCAGCAAAAAAAAATAATAGCAAGAGAAATAATAATATAAAAAAAACAAACAGCAAACAGAGAAAAGGGGGGCAGGCCCAGCCCAAACTCCCCCCTGGCCCGATAACCCCTTGCTCTGTCTTCTTCCTCGTACGGATTCCATCCGTGCTTCCACGTTGACAGAGGGGAGCAGCAGACGGCTGAGCTCCACCTCCCCCTCCCTTAAAACCCTAGGCCGAGCCCTAGCCTCTGCCCTCTCCATTCTCTTCCCTCTCCCCGCCTCCAATCTTCCTCCATCTCTCCCACCTCCATCTACTCTCTGCTCTCCCTCTGAAGCTATCTGAACCACTCCACCGAAAAAAAACACCTCCTTTCACCGGCGATCGCCGCCGGTAGCTCCTCCCACCGGCCAGGGCGGGTGCGGGAATGGAATCCCCGCACCGCCCTCTCCCTCCTCGACCTCTCGGCGGCTACGGGGACCAAGCACAGCACCGCCGCCATCCTCCCGTCGCCGGCGACCACCCCCTGCTCCTCCGCTCGATGTCCGCCCGCTCGAGGTGAGCCTCACCTCCTCCCCTCTCGCTACCCTTCCTCCCTCTCCCTTCCGACCGCAAGCACGAGCCCACAGCATGTCCAGCACCCTCGACCACCCCAGCGCCTCCGGCGAGCGCAGCAAGACCGCTGCCGTCGATGCCCCTGTCGCTGTCGAGTTACAGAAGCGACCGATCTGTTTCAGTTTCAGAAACCTCACCGCGAACGCCACCTTAACAAACCCGCGCCCCCTTCCTGTCAACAAGCAGTCGCACCACCGCACTGGTGCTGTTCCTTTGCGCGCAGCAGCAGCTCGCGAGGTCGAATCCCAGCCCCCCCACCTTTTCTCTCCTTTTTCCGATTTATTCAGTGCAGGTTCCTGTACCTTAACCCCCCACAGATCCCCTTCCTATCACCAAAGCAGCTCCACCCCACTGGTCAGCACCCCTTGCGCACAGACCCAGGTCCTGGGTTCGATCCCCCTAACCCCCACCTTTTTATTTCTGTTTTTCTTTTTCTGCCAGAATTTCAGAAACTCAGATCTGAGCACTTACTTCTAAAATCAATATCAAATTGAATATCACTCCAATTTGAATGATTCAAAATCCTGTGGATTCATAATTTTGTGCTCCTTCTATTAACATGTTTCTGTAACAATTTTTGCACTAAATAATTAATTACTGAAAATGCAATAAAAATTGGAAACTTTGGAATTTCATAACTTGAGTTTGGTTCATCCAATTTAAGCAAACTTGGGATCTAAAAATTTGTCTTAACAAACTCTACACATTGGTATTTTATTTGGTCACAATTGAATTAATTTTGAACATGTTTTCCTCTGTTTACTAAAAAGGGCAGAATAAGACTATTTATGGAAAATTGCATAATAAATTCAATAATAACCCAAAAATTATGTTTAATAACTCAAAATGTTCAGTGAAACATTTGCTACATGTTTTCAACCTTTTCAATGCAATTTGTTTACTGTTTTGAATATTTTAAATTGGTGAAATATTTGAAAACTTGTTTAATTCACTTAATTTTGCAAAAATCATAACTTGGGCATAAAAATTCCAAATTCAACAAACTAAATATGTTTTCCAATCAAATTTTCATGTACTTTCCAAATATCAATTTTGTTTGCTATTTTGAATAATTTAAATTGCTGAAAACAACTGTTTCTTAATTAATGCATTTAAAATTGCCAAAATAATAACTTGCTCATTTTAAATCCAATTTCAACAAATGAAATATGTTTTCCATGCAAAATTAAACCACCTTTCCAAATATAAAATTTGTTCCATGTTTTGAATAATTAAAATTGGTTAAATGATTTAAATCTTGTTTAAATCCTTTAATATTGTTAAATTCATAATTTGGTCAAACTAATTTTCTTTTGGGACATATAAAATATGCTTTCCAACCATAAAAGTATAAACTTTTCAAATATGAATTTGGTTTGATGTTTTGAACAAATAAAACTTCAAATAATTTCAAACTTGAATTAAATTCATTTAATTCTTGCTTAAACTTGTTTAATTCATAAATAATTTATCTGAAATCCTTTTTCAACAATTGAAACATGTAATCCACCTAAAATTTTGTGTTCTTTCCAAATATGAACTTTGTTATATATCTTGAACAATTAAAATTGGTGAAAACAACAAATGCTTGTGTGACACCTTTAAGGAACCAAAATTCCATAACTTAATAAACAAATTTCCAAACTTGGTAAACCTTATTTCTAATTGCCTCTATTGTTGTTATTTTGTTGTTTTCTTCATCCATGCATCATGCTAATCCACTTTCACCTATTGGTTAGTTGTAAAAAAATTAATTCAACCATAATTCATGGGCTTTCCATATGCAATCCAAGTTGCCTGTGGGTCCATTTAATCTTATCAACTAGTTTATTTTGGTGCATCAATTAAATGGTCATGCATGATCCCATGTTTGTGCACTATACCATGTTATTGATTGTTTGTCTCTCTGTGTTGTTTGTTTGCTTCTTCTCGGATACACGACGACGTTGAGACCGACGATACTTACGACACCCCTTCTAAGGATCTAGCTCAGTACCAGGCTGCTGAGTTTGCAGGCAAGTATTCACTCACATGAACCACTATGTTCCTTTCAACATTGGATACCGATACTTTCCGTTGTCTATTCTGCTAGCCTGTTGAATCGTTGCTTCTGTTACGAACCTATCACTTGTATCCTTTAACCCTGATATTGCCTCACCTCCACTCCCATAACCCCGTTGTTTGAGCCCGTGTCTTACTAGCATGCTTAGGGTTGTTTTGCTCGAGTCTGTTGCCCGTTACTTTCTGTTCCTATTACTTATGTTCTGGGGCTCGATGTTGAACAATCAACCTGTTAATTTTGTGGATAATAATAATTTGCTGATAAGGCACCGGCAGGAGGCCCGGCGTGGTTTTGAAGCCTGCTAGTGTCGACCCTAATTAGGAAAAGGGTCTTGTCTACTGATCCATGATGAGCGCACTAACCGCATGTGGGAAGCGAGTATGGGCGCCGCCCTCAATTTGATTCGATTCGCATCTCGTCCAAATCGCCATACTTAGTTCGGGCTTTCCATTTGATGCATGCATGTGCAGGTGCGAACCCTTGGCGCCAGGGTGGAACTTTTGTAGTCGGCATTTAGGGCGGCGTGGTATTAGAGTGCTATGAGGGTCCTCTTTTCTTCGTGGGGCTCGATTAGCCGCGCACGCACAGCATGTGGTTCTTTGGGCTTGATGCGAAGAAGAGTTGAGTTGTGTTGAGTGCCTCGCTTGGTGGGTTAGCTCCCCGCCTGGCGGGTCATTCTTACGTGTACGGCCAAATTGGTGCATCCCTGCAGGGTTAAATCTTCTCGAGAAGCCGTGTTTTCCGCGGTTATGGATTACTTGGTGAAAGTACTGGCTAACAAGTACTCAGAACAACTTACACCTAACTAATGATAACTTGACTAGTAATAGTCTTATTGACACAATAACTTGACCCATCATTAATCCAACTGTGTGAGTTATCCTCGGATTGCTTCTTTGGATAAGGGGCGAGGTCCAGGATGGGTTTGTTTGAGGTTAGTTGGTAGGTTGGTTACGATACGCTATCTTATCTTCTTTCTGTTAGCCGGAAGTGGTAGTAACTCTGTAGTCGGTTAGAGCAGCCAGTTGCAGCATCTTTTATATCCCCTTCCTTCCGTTGAACCCAAAACATCTGTGCTTGGTGTTGACGGGTTACACTTTGGTGAATTGTGAGTCTTGCTTGCCAGTACGTTTATGTACTGACCCCTTTGGGGCTGTGGTTTCCGCAGACTACGTTTCCGAGGATCCCCATGGTGGCTACTACGTGGAGTTTGACGAGGCTGCTGACGAGTAGATAGCGGACCCGGGCAGGATCCGAGACTTCGTGGATGGGCTCCGTATTTTCGTTTCCGGCCTCTTAGGCCTATTTGGATCTTGTCTATACTCAGACATTTTGGATGCTTCCGCTGTGATGTAATAATGAATTGTTGGGGCATGTGCCCTCTGGATGATTGTATTTGCTATCTCTGCTCTAATGAGAGCTATTCGCAACTTATTTTCATCTTTTGTGTCGTAGAGATCTGTTGTGATATCACTTGTTCCAATGCCGTTGACGTACCATGTGTGTATGTTTTGAAGTACGTCAATGGAAGTATCTGGATTTCTATGGGATGGTTTGCGCAGACGATGAATAGTAAGATAATGGTTGTCACACGTTTACGTGTTGGCCTGCTCATATTGAGATGCGGGTGCCGGTATGCCCCGTAAGCCATTTATCTACTGTTTAACGGACTGTGAGTATCCCCTAGAAGTCCGGGTGCGACAATCGTCGTCCCTATGATGATCGACGCACATATGATGATAGGCGCACATATGATGATAGGCGCACATATGATGATATGCGTTCTCATGATGACCGTAGGCGTGATGAACGCCGTGACGATGGACGTGATGATGGGAAACAATATCGACGTCGCGGACATGGGCGTGCACCTACCCCGTATGTCGATGTTACGTGTCAGATTTGCAAAATCCATGGACACTCTGCTGCGGACTGTTGGTGACGCCGCAAGGATGACTCTGATGATGATGATGGACGTCATGATCGCAATGAGAAGAAGGCCAACATTGCCTCTTATGGAGTTGATACAAATTGGTATCCGGACTCGGGTGCCACAGACCATATCACTATTGAGCTAAACAAGCTCACCACGCTAGACAAATACAGAGGACGTGATCACGTGCACACAGCTGATGGTAATGGTATGTGAATTAGTCATATTGGTCATTCAATTTTGCATACTCCCCATAGTAGCTTCCATCTTAATCATGTCCTTCATGTTCCTAATGCATCTAAAAACTTGCTTTCCGTTCATAAACTCACACGTGATAATAATGTCTTCATTGAATTTCATCCATATTTCTTTCTTATTATGGACCAAGCAACGGAAAGAGTTCTGTTTAAAGGACCATGTCATGGTGGCCTCTACCCGCTAGTTTCTCAGCCTACCGGGTCTTCCAAGCAAGCTTTCGTTTCAATAAAGCCAACATCTTCTACGTGGCATCGTCGCCTAGGACATCCTTCTTCATTTATAGTGAATCCTTCTTCGTTTATAGTGAATAAAATTCTTAGACAACATCAACTTGTGTACACACCTGAGACAAATCCATATGTTTGTGATTCTTGTCAACTGGCTAAGAGTCACCAGTTACCTTATCCTGTATCCACTAGTGTTTCCACTATTCCACTTGAACAAGTTTTTTCTGATGTTTGGGGTCCAGCACCTACTTCTGCAAATACACATCTATATTATGTGAGTTTCATTGATGATTACAGCAAATTTACTTGGATATATTTGCTTAAAAATCGTTCTGATGTTTATCAAGTGTTTCTAAACTTCCTTGCTTTTGTTGAACGCAAATTTGGAAGGAAAATAATCACCATGCAAACTGATTGGGGTGGAGAGTATGAAAAACTTCATGGCTTCTTTCAGAAAATTGGTATTACGCATCATGTTTCTTGTCCACATGCACACCAACAAAATGGCTCCGCTGAGCGAAAAAATCGTCACATTGTTGAGGTTGGTCTTGCTCTTCTAGCACATGCATCCATGCCTTTGAAATTTTGGGATGATGCTTTTCTTACAGCCACGTTTCTTATTAATTTACTTCCTAGCAAAGTAATTAATTTTGAAGCACCCATTGAGAGTCTCCTTCACACTAAGCCAATTTATGAATCTCTCCGTATTTTTGGTTGTTCTTGTTGGCCTAATCTTCGCCCCTACAACAAAAGAAAGCTTGCTTATCGTTCCACACGTTGCGTGTTTCTAGGCTATAGTCCTATTCATAAAGGGGTTAAATGCCTTGATGCATCCACTGGCCGATTTTATATCTCCCGAGATGTTTTTTTTGATGAACACATTTTTTCCTTTCGCTACCATGCATCCAAATGTTGTTCGGCTTCTTTGCAATGAAATCTTACTCTTGCCTAAACATGCATCTGCATATACTTATGGGGATATACAAATTGATGATCATATGACTTTGCCTACTATACCTGTTGTTACTAATCATGATCAGGATGCACCGGATGAAACTACATCAGATTCTGAGGATGCTACAGAAAATTTGAGTCAAAATGATGAAGAAAATAGTCAAAACGGTGAAGATCAATATTCTTCACAAAATGACGAAATTGGGGATGAAAACGATGTTGATGCTGCTGGTGGCTGATCTGAGGAAGATTCCTCTGCAGGCTCGGATCGCGCGCACACGGAAATTGAGGAGGATCCTGCCTCCACCTCGCCTGCTGCGTCGCGCACTGAGCGCACGGAATCTGAGGTGGGCCCTGCCTCCCCTGGCTCTGTCTCGCGCATGCATGCCGACAGCCGTGCACCGTCCCCGCACATGCATGCTGACAACGCTGGTGGTGAACGCACCCACCAGTCCCCGCATGCCACGTCATCATCTAGGTCTCTCAACTCACATGCGTCTCCGACAGGAAGTCCCGGATCCCCTGCGGCAAGTGTGTCTGTGGCCGGTTCTGCTGCTTCGGGTGATAGCCAGTCTTCCGGATCTTCTGCGTCTGCTGCGCCTGGATCCCCTCCTGTGACTGGCGTCCGGACAAGACTTCAAAAAGGGATTCGTAACCCCCGTAAACATGATGATGACAACATTCCCTATGGAAGACAAGTAAGAATTTATAATAACAATGTTATTCGCTATGGTCTTCTTACTTCTACAGATGAACCCCGTTCTCTTGATGGTGCACTCTCGGATCCTAAGTGGCGTCAAGCAATGGAGGACGAATATAGTGCATTGCTTGAGAATAAAACTTGGCATTTGGTTCCACCTAGTTCTGCTAAAAATCTTATTGATTGCAAATGGGTTTATCGTGTGAAGAAACATGCAGATGGCACGATTGACGGATACAAGGCCAGACTTGTTGCAAAAGGATTTAAACAGAGGTATGGCATTGACTATGAGGATACCTTCAGTCATGTAGTTAAAGCATCTACGATCAGAATCGTTTTAGCTATCTTTGTTTCTCGTGGATGGAGTTTGCGGCAGCTAGATGTCAAGAACGCGATTCTACATGGTGTTCTGGATGAGGAAGTTTATATGAGACAACCACCTGGTTTTGAAGATCCCAATACTCCTCATTACGTGTGCAAACTGGACAAAGAATTATATGGTCTTAAGCAGGCTCCTCGAGCATGGTACTTCAAGCTCAGTTTAAAATTATGTGATATTGGTTTTATACCCTCCAAGGAAGATACTTCACTATTTCTTTATCAGAAATCAGGTATCACCATGTTTATTCTGATCTATGTTTATGATATTATAGTATCTAGCTCTTCAGATGATTCTATTGATGCTTTGCTTAAAGATCTCAACAAAAGCTTTGCTATTAAAGATCTTGGAGATCTACATTTCTTTTTGGGTATTGAGGTCAAGAAAACTCACAGTGGACTGCTATTAACTCAAGAGAAGTATGCCTCAGAATTGTTAGAAAAAGTTGGTATGTTTCATTGCAAACCTGCACCTACACCCTTGTCCTCTTCAGATCAGCTCTCACTTGATTCAGGAGATCCACTTGAGTCTGAAGATAGCACAAGGTATCGTAGCATTGTTGGTGGATTACAATATCTTACTTTGACACGACTAGATTTGTCCTTTTCGGTAAATAAGGTTTTTCAGTATTTGCATGCTCCAACAACCACACATTGGACAGCTATGAAGAGAATTTTGAGATACATCAAGAGTACAATTAAGCTTGGGATTACCTTTCAGTCTTCTACATCCACTCTCTTGAGTGCTTTTTCAGATGCAGATTGGGTTGGTTGCCTCGATGATAGACGTTCTACTGGAGGGTTTGCCATATTTATAGGACCGAATCTGGTGTCTTGGAGTGCTAGAAAACAAGCCACTGTTTCTAGATCTAGTACAGAAGCTGAATACAACTCACTAGCTAATGCTACTGCAGAGATGATATGGGTTGAAGCTGTTCTTAATGAGGTTGGAGTTCAACTTCAGGAAAAACCTTGCTTATGGTGTGATAACCTTGGTGCAACATATCTATCAGCTAATCCGGTATTTCATGCAAGAACTAAGCACATTGAGATTGACTATCACTTTGTTCGATAACGAGTTGCTGACAAGAAGCTAGAGATCACATTTGTATCAAGCAAGGATCAAGTAGCTGATTGATTTACTAAGGCTCTTCCTGTTAAAAATTTGTATGAGTTTAGGCGTAATCTAAATCTTTCCCAAGTTTAGATTAAGGGGGAGTGTTAGAGGTTGTATTCTGTTAGGCTTTGGGGTTCGGTGCCTAAACCGACCCTGTCTTAGGAACCTTGTACGCCTCGGATTGAGGCCTCCCGTTTTGCATATATAAACATGACCAAGGCCCCTCGATGAGGCAAGCCGATTCCCACGCAACACTTTCGATAATCCTTAGATGCATACTTGCAACTAAGTCTGGAATCAGCGGTGTTGCTAATGAAACACTCAATTTAGACCAGTTTCACAAATCCATAATTGATCGTCTCAAGTCCAAGAGGTTTCTGATTGTCTTAGATGATATATGGAAATGTGATAGTGAGGATCAATGGAAAACCCTGATGGCTCCGTTCACAAAAGGGGAAGCCATAGGAAGCATGGTACTTGTCACAACTAGATTCCCCAAGCTAGCAGAAATGATGCAAACAGTTGATCCAGTAGAACTGGCAGGTCTGGAGTCTAATGAATTCTTCACATTCTTTGAAGCATGTATATTTGGTGATCACAAGCCTGAGCATTATGAATATGACTTGGCGGGTATTGCACAGAAAATTGCAAAGAAGCTAAAGGGTTCCCCGTTGGCAGCCAAAACAGTTGGTAGAATGTTGCACAAGGACTTCTCTCAGGAACATTGGGATGGAGTTCTTAAAAATGATGAATGGCTAAATGAGAAAAATGCCGATGATATCATGCCATCTTTAAAAATCAGCTAAGCTTACCTCCCTTTTGATCTGAAGAAATGTTTTTCATATTTTGGGCTTTATCTTGCATGAGTTTGATAATTCAGAAATGAACCAACATCTTGTTGCAATTGGCATCGCAAAATCTGTGAATTACTTGAAAAAATTAGTGGATAATTTTTTTCTCATGAAGAAAGTTGATTATCGAGGTCGACAGTACTACGTAATGCATGAGCTATCTCAGACTGTTTCTGAAGCAGACTGCCTCAATATAAGTGCCTTGGATTTTAGAGCTGATGACATCCCACAATATGTTCGACACTTATCTGTCACCATGGAAAATAGATATGATACAAATTTTGAGGAAGAAATGAATAAACTAATTGGGAGGATAGACATTTCTAATCTGCGGACTTCGATGATTTTTAGAGGATACAAAAAAAGAATTGCCAAGCTCTTGAAAGATTGCTTCAAGGAAATAAATAGTCTGCGTGTCCTATTTATAGAAGTGAACTCTCCAGAATGTTTCCCACACAGGTTTTCAAAACTTATCCAACTCCAATACCTCAAAATCAGTTCAACTTACTACAACAGTGAAATGAGTTTACCTAGTACACTATCAAGATTTTATCACTTAAAATTCTTGGACCTAGATAGGTGGTATCGTACTTCTGATTTAACTCAAGACTTTAGCCACCTTGAGAATTTACATGTTTTTTGTGCTGAAAGGGAACTCCACTCCAATATTCGCGATGTGGGAAAGATCAAGCATTTGCAGGAGCTAAAAGAATTTCATGTTAAGAAGGAGAGCATGGGATTTGAACTGAGAGAAGTCGGGGCATTGCCAGAGCTTGGAGGAGAACTGATTATACATGGTCTTGAACACGTGGCAACCAAGGAGGAAGCTACTACAGCCAAACTGATGTCGAAAAGGAATCTGAAGGGGTTGAAGTTGCTTTGGGACAGAGATCGACCAACTATAGGTGCTGATATTCTTGATGCTCTTCAACCACACTCTAGTCTTAGAGTCCTTACAATCACAAATCCTGGTTGTGCCATCGGTCCTAGATGGTTGTTTCATGACACACTAGAAGGAATAGCTTGGAGCACCCTTCCACCTTTTGTGAAGCTACCAAATCTCAAGGTACTCATTTTGAAGAGAATATATGGAATGAGTCAGTTTTGGCCTTGCTGTGGTGGCGCTCCAGGAAAATGTTTTGTGCGCTTGAAGGAAGTTGGGTTTCATGAGATGGCAGAACTTACCGAATGGTTTGTGGAGCCTAATTGTCGCTCACTTCCAAGTCTTCAAATAATTGAATGTGTTTAGTGTCCCAATCTCTAGGTGATGCCCTTCTCGGAGATGTTTTGGACCAATTTGTCGAAACTTAGAGTTTCTGGCTGCCCCAAGGTGTCTCTTCCCTCCATGCCTCACACCTCCACACTGACAGATTTGGTTGTTGAAAGAGGTGATTCACAAAAGTTGTATTTTTATAAAAATCAATTGCTTATTAGTGGGTATGGTGGTGCTTTGGCTTTCCACAATATGAATAATGTAGAATGTATGACTATTAAAGATGTAGCACGCATTTCATTGACAGACATTGAAAATCTTAAAATCCTGAGAGAAACAACTATTGGAAGATGCCATGGCTTGTTTCCTCAAGAGTTCGATGGCATTATCTTCCGTTCAGTTGAAAGTCTTAGCTTAGATGTATCACATCTTACCAGAAAATCAGCGTCAAAAGTGTTAAATTGTTTTCCAGCCCTTTCTGTGCTGAAGATACATGCAGATCCAGACCATGACTATGAGGAATGTGTAATGCAGTTCCCCTCATCCACCTCACTGCAGACACTTAGCTTTATGTGATGCGAGAACCTGGTTCTTGTGCCTCTAGAGAATGGAGGAAGAATTCCGGAGGACAACTCATCGCTCCTATTATTAATGATTCACGAATGTGGCAAGATATTCTCTCGGTGGACCATGGGAGAAGCAGAAGGTGGAGCTCAGACCATCTACCTGGTAGAACCTAGGGGTCTACCGGGTCGGGGACGTAGGTTGTATGGGGAGGAGGAGGTTGTGTGGAGGCGAGGGGCTCGCTGCCGGCGGCCGGGCGCCGTCGCGGGAGAGCAAGGAGGCGGCGGCTAGGGCAGGGGGTGGCGGCGAGTGGAGAAGGCCGACTCCTCCGGAAGTCGGCAATAATGTTCTGATTATTGCTTGATTCTCAAAACCCTATTACAATTCTTATATAATAAAAGATAATGGGCTAAGCCCCTAATTCAACCCACTAATGGGCTTTTTCCGACTATAGACCAAACCGGTCATAACATCTCTCCCCGCCTCGACAAACAGCTCGTCCTCGAGCTGGATATCTGGAAACTGCTGGCGGAACTCGTCGATCTTCTCCCAAGTCGCGTCACTCACCGGAAGTCTTGTCCACTGCACCAGGACATGCCAGACATCACGGCGCTTCTGGGCCTTCAGTACCTTCTCCAGGGCTGGAAGAAGTCGCCCCCGAGCCGTAGGAGGTAAAGCTAGGGCGCCGCAGGTGGGCCACCGTGGTAGGCCTTGAGCAGGCCCGCGTGGAAGACGTCGTGAAGCCGGGACCCCTCCGATAGCCCAAGCCGGTACGCGAGCGACCCAACGCGCTCCACAACACGGAATGGACCCGCGTAGCGAGGTCCCAGCTTGTGCTTGGAGCGTGGGTCTAAGGACTGCATAGTCCGATGCAGAAGGCGGAGCCACACCCAATCCCCCACCGCGAACTCCGCGTCACGATGGTGTCCATCATAGTACTTCTTGGACAGCTGTTGTGCCTGGAGGAGGCGCTGCCGCGCCTCGTCCAATAACTCGTCGCGGGTGCGGAGCAAGTCTCCCGTGGCCTCAGTCCGGGCCGTCCCGTCCTCAAAGGGCAGCATACGCGAAGGCGGTCGGCCATAGACCATCTCGAAGGGTGTGGCGTGCAGGGCGGCGTGATAGGAGGTGGTGTAGCAGTACTCCGCCCATGCCAGCCAGTCCACCCAAGCTCGTGGGCGATCGCCTGTGACGCAGTGCAGGTACATGGCAATCACCTTGTTGACCGCCTCAGATTTCTCGTCGGTCTGAGGGTGGAACGCGGTGCTGAAGCGAAGCTTGACGCCGGCCAACCGAAAGAGATCCCGCCATACGTGCCTCGTGAACACCGGATCACGATCGCTGACGATCGACGTCGGGAACCCATGTAGCCGGACGACCCCGTCGAAGAAAGCTCGAGCCACGGAGGCGGCCGTGTAAGGATGACCCAGCGCGATGAAGTGCGCGTACTTGGAGAAACGGTCGACCACCGTGAGGATGACGGACTTGCCGCCCACTTTGGGAAGCCCCTCTGATGCGGGCATCTACTGGTTACCATGCTAGGACAATAAATTACGATGTATAATGTCTAAGGCCTGCGAGCCACATGTGTTGGCCGGGCCTCTAATAGGCCGGTTTGTATCGTGTCGAATCTAACTAGGTTTAGGTTTAAGTCAGTTTTGGTTTGGGTCTGTCCAAACCGACTAGGGTTGGCCTCTTATATAAAGGAGCCAACAGCTAGGGTTTGAGGGGGCCAGAATTTTGAGAGTTTATACACGAGTCGTGTATCGCGTGTAGCATCCCTCCGGGGACGGCGCTGCCGTGTATCCAGTTTGATAGATTTGCGTGAAGATTCTTGTGTGCATCAAGAATTATCGTGCTGTGGTTTGAGGCGTGGTGATCATCACCCCGTTGCTTGCTGGATTCGTCCCACTTCTTCAGGTTGCGTTCATCGCGTGATTGGAAGGATTATTTATCTTGTCTACTCGCTGTGAAAGATTGGGCAAAAACTACGGATCATCACGTTGATCCGTATCATGTGGTATCAGAGCTCTGGGTTGCTCAGGTTATTGTTAATTGATCCGCTGGTTGGTCTACGGAGAGACTGCTACCAAGGAGGAGTTTGCTTTGTTGTTGCTTTGTTTGCACGTACCTGTGTCGGACCGATCGTCCTCTGTTATTGCTGCATTGGAAGTCGTCGAGGAGATTCGTTTTTTTTTTCGTGAAGCTTCAATTTGAGTCGCCCGGCGCTACAAGAACGTATCATTGTTGGACTCTTCGGATCAGAAGAAAAAGGAAAGAGGCGATCAGGATCGTGGACTCGCCTTTTGTGTAGACTATTCTACCGATCGGTGTAGCACAAGGATTAAAAAAAAGAGGACAAGGGAATTAAGGAAAGAGAGAAAGGATTGAACGTGATTGCTGCTTGGGTCGTTTGCCATTATGAAAGAGAAGAGCTGATCGTGGTCTTCACGTTAGCAAGGGAGAAGTTTCGAGGCATTAAAGGGACAAAAGGAATCGGTGCATTAATTGCTGAGTTTTTTTTCCCTGTGATTACTATTCTGTTCCTGATTATTTGCCTATTCTGGTGGTTGCATCTTTGCACAACTTCTACCTGACTTGTTTGTTGCACATACGTGACGGACATAGAAGAAGAAGAAAAAATGTTTACTGACGACATATTTGATGTGGCTGCCGAAATAGCGAAGGCTCACGCACAGGCTAATCGTGATTCGGCACAGTTAGTCAAACCGATGCGTGTGATATTTGCAGAACTTGAGGCAACGTTGGCTTCTATTAAAAAGAGGTCCAAACAAATGGATGTTGACAAGGTGAAAGAAGTTGTGCCCTTGAGTGGGCTGAATATGCAACTCAAGCGGGCACATACAGATAATTGCATGACCGTTGACAGAGGACAGCGTTGGAATTTATTTCAGACGCAATGCATGATCAAGGGCAAGGCGTGCAAACTGATGATCGATGGAGGTAGATGTACCAATGGCATAAGCAAGGCAATGATGGCGTCATTGGGGTTGCCACATGGCGTATTCCTGAACCAACGCATCTCGATTGGTTGAATAGTTGCGGTATGCTAAAGGTTACACACAGAGTGCGGGTGCCATTTACAGTGGGCGAGTATGCTGATGAGGTGGAGTGCGATCTGTTGCCATTGGAGGTGTGCGGATTGCTACTTGGGCGTCCATGGCAATATGATCGCAATGCTATGCATGCTGGAAGATTAAACACATATTCGTTCGTGCACATTGGAAAACAACGGACGTTGAAGCCAATGATGGATGAGCACATTTAATCTGATGTGGTGCTAATTGTGCGCAAGGAAAAAGTGCACAAGAAGACACCGCAGCTGAGAACAGTCAACCTTCAACACGAGGTGCAAGATGCAGGGAGCATCAAGACACATGTTGATTCAGCTGTACAGGTAGATGACATGCCTATTGTGCGTGTTGGTGACCAGCCGGTTGAAGTCCAGCCTCTTAGTGGTGACAAGAAGGTTGATGCACCATGTTCTATACGTGCAGTTTGTGTCGACAAGGACGTTCATACTGAACTTGTTCGTGTTGTTCGTGGTTCGGTGCACGTGGAGTCACCGGTACTCGATTGCAAATTTTTTAGAGCAGCTGTGCGGAACGTTGGGGCAGCAGTGCGCATGCACACGGGCAAGGATGGATGTGTTCGTCAGTTGTGTGGCCCAGGTATTGCACCTGTACATGGTCGTGCTCAGAAGATACATGTCAACGTCAAAGAGGCTCCAACAAACATTGGGAAGAAGAAGGAGGTGGCGCGCCGATTTATCCGTATATGGAGAAGAAAGGAGGCGCCAAAAACCATGTCAAGTTCAGCTAGCAGCGAGGGAGGAGGTGATGTGATAGGCCGACACAACTTGATGATGGAGAAAAGTCGTGGCGATGTGAAGATTCGACGCCACACACGCTGGAGAAGACCTTCCGGCGTTGAGGACAACGCCTTCCTAAGAAGGGGAGGATGATGCGGGCATCTACTGGTTAGCACGCTAGGACAATAAATTACGATGTATAATGTCTAAGGCATGCGAGCCACATGTGTTGGCCGAGCCTCTAATAGGCCGGTTTGTATCGTGTCGAGTCTAACTAGGTTTAGGTTTGAGTCAGTTTCGGTTTGGGTCTGTCCAAACCGACTAGGGTTGGCCTCTTATATAAAGGAGCCAACAGCTAGGGTTTGAGGGGGCCAGAATTTTGAGAGTTTATACACGAGTCGTGTATCGCGTGTAGCATCCCTCCGGGGACGGCGCTGCCGTGTATCCAGTTTGAATAGATTTGCGTGAAGGTTCTTGTGTGCATCAAGAATTATCGTGCTGTGGTTTGAGGCGTGGTGATCATCACCCTGTTGCTTGCTGGATTCGTCCCACTTCTTCAGGTTGCGTTCATCGCGTGATTGGAAGGATTATTTATCTTGTCTACTCGCTGTGAAAGATTGGGCAAAAACTACGGATCATCACGTTGATCCGTATCACCCTCGATGAAGTCCATGGAGATATCCGCCCACACCTGCGAGGTAACCTCGAGGGGCTGCAAGAGGCCCGCTGGCCGCTGCGTCTCCATCTTGTTTCGCTGGCACGTCACACATGCCCGCACCCAATCCTGCACCAATGCCTTGTCGCGCGGGATATAGAAATCAGCGCGAAGGCGGTGGAGGGTCTTCTGAACACCCTCATGGCTCGATGAATGTGCCAACTCCAGGACCTGGTGGCGGAGATCGTCGTGGTCGGGCACAAAGAGGCGGCGGCCGTGCAGGAGCAGGCCGTCCGCCAGGTGCCAGGGCGCCTCCAATGCGCCGGCGTCCAGGCGCTGTGGGAGGTCCTGAGCATCGGTGGCCGATGCCGTGGCCTGGCGGATGACATCAAGGAGAGCAAAGGACGACCCGGAGCGAACGCGCATGGCCGCTCCCACGGGCGCCGCGTCCCCCTCTAGGAGCTCGTAGTCGCGGCGAGAGAGGGCATCCGCCACCGTGTTAAGCCGCCCGGGGCGGTACTCAACAGTGAAGTCGTAGCCAAAGAGCTTATTGATCCACTGATGCTGCGGCACTATGGAGAGGCGTTGGTCGAGCAAGAACTTGAGGCTGTAGTGGTCCGTATGGACCCGGAACGAGCGGCCCCAAAGGTACGACCTCCAATGCCGCACGGCCTGAACGAGGCCGATCAGCTCGCGCTCGTATGCCGCGAGCTTATGGTGGCGGGCGGCGAAGGGTCGGCTGAAGAAGGCCAACGGCCCATCGCCCTGGTGCAGGACAGCGCCGAACCCGGTGCCGGAGGCGTCCCAGTCGACCACGAAGGGGTTGTCGAAGTCCGACATTTGGAGTACCGGCCCCGTCGTGAGGGCTCACCGGAAGTAGCATGGTCTTGGCCGTCTTGATCCCTGCCATGGCAGGAAGGGAGAAGACGAAGGACTTGGCGTCAACCGGTGTGTAAGTCGTAACGCCTGCCTCGGAGAGCATCGCGGTCTCAAGCTCCGCGGTGATGGCCTCTACGGCGTCGTCGTCGACGGTGTCCAGATAGAAGAGTCGGGCGCACGTGTGGCCCGGCGCGTACTGCTCGTCGCAGTTAAAGCACAGCCCCTTGCGACGGCGTTCGAGCTGCTCGGCAGCGGTGAGGCGTTTGAACGGGCGCGTGGGCGCCGGTGCCGCCCCTGGAGTGGTCGGTGCGGCGACGCGAGGCGTTGCTGGGGTCGTGGCCGGTCGGGGGGGGAACGCGCACGCCCCGGTTCGGCAGCAGCTGCTGCAGACGCCCTACCTTGCCCTGTTGGGTCCTCCGCCACTCCGTAAGTTTAATTATTATCTCCAATGCGTCCATCTTATGATGAAAACTTGATTCTATTAATTTTCTCGTGGTTTATTGTAGTGCAGCTGTGGTCGTGTATTCTTCTAAGATCTAGGTGCCACAAGGGAAAAAAAGGGAACGTAGGTACTAGCTGTGAACAGACTGCTAGCGCAAACATCGACAAGTGTTGTTGAGCAACAGGTGCTCCATTCCGTTCTCATCTGTTAGAGATATATTAGGTGTACGTATCTTTGGTCGTTTAGGATTTGTAATCCATCTCCTACTCTATCTCTACGAGGCTTCTTGCCCTCCAAGTTTGTACCCCAATATATACTCGCCCATGAGGCTCAATAATACAATCAACATATTCCGCCAATCTCATCCTTCTACATGGTATCAGCCTAAACACGATCTAACCCTAGCCGCCGCCGCCGCTTACGCCTCGCGCCGCCCCCGGGACGGATCTATGATCGTCGCCGGGGGGCGCGCCGCCCCTACCTAGGGTTCGTCCGCCGGTCCCGTGGATCGGCTGCCCTAGAGCGTCTTTCTCTCCGCCGGTCGCTTGGCCGGCGTTTTCTTTTTTGGTTTTCCGATTCAAGATCGGTTTGCGTCGCCCGCCGCCAACGTCGATCCTCACGCGCCTCTACACCGACAGCGGCGCTTCTACACGTGACCGACGTGGCCCTTCGTAGGTTACCGCCGCCGTGTCGCTCCTAACGGCAACCGACATGCCCCCCCCACCACGGGATGCCTTTGGTTCCGCCGACTACATCGCCGTCCACCTCTTCCTCTGCTCCGACAACCGTGGTTGACTTCGTCACCTTCTCCCCCACGCCGACTGGCGCTGCAACTGTCGTCGAGCCTTCATCCACGACGTGTCCCTGGGCCCGGCAAGCCTGGTGCGACGCCTCGTCAACATCGACTTCGTCCTTCTACGCATCGCCGTCATCTTCGTCGACCACTTCCTCTGCTCTGACAACCGTGGTTGACATCGGCACCTTCTACCCCCACGCCGACTGGCGCTGCAACCGTCGTCGAGCCTTCGTCCACGACGTGTCCTCGGGCCTGGCAAGCCTGGTGCGACGCCTCGTCAACATCGACTTCGTACTTCTACGCATGCCCGGTGCTGGCAACACTGGCGCGTGCCTTCGTCCACGGGCTTGGCAAACCCGGCGCGACGCCTCTTCCATACCGTCTTCTTCCCGGTGCACCACTAGTTCAACACCACTGCGCCTATGTCTAACTTGGCGCCTCCTTGCGCCCCACGGCTCCACGGCGACTACCTCGACACCGGCTACCACCACTCGACATCGACCTCGGCAACCCTCGCACGGCTACCTCGACCACGGCTACACCACCCTACGCTCTCGGCTACCTCGACCTCGGCACAAAGGGCTATCATCTCTCCTTGAGCACTCATCAGCTTCCTCTAGGGTCCAAGCTCCAGCGCCGTTACACCATCTACGACGTCAGCCCACTGGATTCTACTTCAGTTTCTCTCCAGTCTGACCGTCCGCGATGCTCCTGTTGTTCGCAATGCTACCGCTACAACTGCGGGGGGATGTTAGAGATATATTAGGTGTACGTATCTTTGGTAGTTTAGGATTTTTAATCCATCTCCTACTCTATCTCTACGAGGCTTCTTGCCCTCCAAGTTTGTACCCCAGTATATACTCGCCCATGAGGCTCAATAATACAATCAACATATTCCGACAATATCATCCTTCTACATCATCCTTACATTTGCAAACACAAAGACATGGTTACTAGCGGTGGGATAACGTGTCATCCAGTAAGCATAGATGGTTGCAAATTAACAGAAAGAGCGTTGGGCAGGGTAAATTTTGGGCTGAAAACTTAATGACGGGACCCGTCAACATAGGAGTCGATTCCTCTGTCGACAGATCAACATGGGAAGGGACCCATGATCCATTCGCTGCGATCTAGAATTATTGACGGGGGCTCGGGCATCCCATGTATCACAGCGCCGTTGTGGAGACCGCAATTTTCATCACCTCTCTCCCCGCTCAAACCCATTTCTCCCCACACCCAAACCATCCAAGTGCACACGACTGAGCTCAAAGCTGTCTGTAAGCTCTCTCGCCACACCTCTCGCACACCACCAAACCCACCCTGATCCTCAGGGCATCTCTAGCCGTTGCGCCGCCCAGGTCCCAAAACGCCGCCGTTTTGGGGCCGCCGCGGCGCCAAACGGCGCTAATCTGGAACCTGGGGGCAGGCTTCCCATTCACCCCTCGAGCCCAAGTTTCGGCCCAAAAAACTCTCGATTTAAAACTCGGCACATTTTATTGATTTCAGGCAAAGTTCGTACAATTTTTGACGCAAATTTAAACTAAAATAACCTAAACTACTGAAGCCCCAGGCGCTCAGCGATGGCCTGGCTGTAGTCGATGTCGTCGTCGGGGCCGTCGCCGTCGCGCCTGCTTGGTCCCTGTCCGGGGTCGCCGCAGACAGTGTTGCTCGGCCCCGCGCCGAAGTCGCCCCACCTGCTCACCGTGAGGGCTCGCTAGTACTCGGCCTCCTCGTCGGAGTCGGGGTCAAGCACGACGTAGGCGACGTCCTTCGTCGCCGGCGGGGGAGGGATGCGGCGGCGGGCCGCGTTGGCGGCTGCCTCCTGGTCGCGAGCCGCCTTGCGCTGCTCGGCCTCAACGAGCAGGTGGCGCTGGAGCTCCAGCTCCTCGGCGGTGCTCTCCCGCAGGCTCTAGTCCGCGGCCATGTCGTCGGCGACGGGCTGGAGCGTGTTGCGGGACAACTCCTCGGCGACCTTCAGGTCAGGCCACTCGTCGTCCTCGTCCTCGGTCGTCTCCGTCTTCAGACGGACCGCGCGTTCGAAGCCGGCGTCCTGTCGTTGGCGTGGCTTGCCGATGCGCAGGGCGCCGCCGCTGCGCCTGGGGACAGGCGCGCCGGAGTTCAGAAGGGGGGTGAGAGAGAGAGATTGGGCGCCGGAGGAGCTCGAGGTGGCCGACGACGAGCCGCCGCCCATCCGCCGCGCATCCCACGAGGAGTTCTACCGGGGCGGCATCTCCAGTCGCGGCGCGTTGCCGCCGTGGATGTAGTCCAGCACCCACTCGAGAGTGCGGTGCTGGCCTCCCCACGGCTCGCTGTCGTAGCTCGCCATTTGCATGGAGAAAGGAGAGCACGGGGGAGAGAGGAGAGCGCCGAGGAAGGAGAGAGCAGCGAGGTGGAAGAATGGGGCGGGGGCGGCGAGCGGCGGGGGCCTTTTGTAGCCTGTCGGGCATTCGCTGCCGCCCGCCACGCCATTACGCCGGTAGCCTTCGAACGGGCGCATGCACTGGGCGGCCGCCACGCCATAAATGCCGGCAGCCTTTGACCGACGCGGGAGCCGAGAAGATGATCACGGGGGGTTTCTGTTCCCGCGTTTTTTCGGTGCGTCACTGACAGAGGTGGCCCGCGCGCGCTGCCGCGCAGTTTCGCCCCCCAGGCCGAACCAAGCGGGCTGGTTTTGGCCTGGGTGCCGCGGCGCGAAATAGCGCCGAAACGGCGCTATTTGGGCTTCTGGGGGCCGACTGGTGAGGAAACGGCGCTATTCGCCGCTTCCGGCGCTAAAAAGGCCGCCTGGGGGGGCTCTGGGGGGGCGACTGGAGATGCCCTCACTCCCCATACCCCGCTAGCAGCTGTGCTCTCTGCTTCCACCACTAACCCCGGCCGGCGCCAAACCACCGGCCAGGCGGGGCAGCCAGCGGAGTGAGGATGGATTGGGCTCTCGGCTCGGCGACGTCGCTTGTGGGCAAGGTGTTAACCCCGCTGTCCAACGGCCTGGTGGCGGCGTACGTGGACAGCCAAGAGCTCGGCCTCAACTCTGACCAGATCAAGGACAAGCTCGCGCACACACTGGGACTGTTACACAAAGCGCAGGGGAGCGACACCATCCACAACCCTGGCCTGCAGCGCTTGCTACCGGCGCTGAGAAGGGATGCCGACCAGGCAGAGGACCTGCTGGATGAGCTCCAGTACTTCCAGATTCATGACAAGCTCCACGGCACCAACTACGCCACCACCCAAGAGCCCGAGCCAGATCTCTGCAGCGCTGTCCACCATCAAGCTATCCATACCCGAAGGGGTTATTTAACAGGGTGCCCTCAGTTGGTACCACGACCTCAGTTTTGCCCCTAGTACGTCTGTGCGCCCACCGTAACTTTCTGTCCCTATTAGGATGCTGACCTGTGGGACCGATCATAGAACCGTTGGTGCGGCCTGTGGGCCCCAGCTGTTGAGCGTTGGCGCGGCTTGTGGGCCCGGCTGTTGACCGTTGGCGTGGTTTGTGGGCCCCAGCTGTTGACCGTTGCTTGCGGCCGGCGCTTTAAAAGCGGCGGAGCTCGCGGAGGTGAGCAGGAAAATTAGCCCAGCTCCGCTTCTTCTCCGGCAGCGCGTCCCCTTCTTCTCCGGCGGCATGTCGTCGACCTCTACTTCCGAATCCAACTCTAAATGGCCGCGCTTCGGGCCAGTTCCGCTGGGAAGATGCCCTGCCTGCCCACGGACGGCGTCCCTGCAGCGGCGGGTCACCGCGAGCGACAAGAACGGCAACCGCGGGCGCGAGTATGTGAAATGCGAGAGCAAAGAACAGCTTGGGGAGGTGAGATCTGTGTTCCCCTCGTCAATTTCGTTTTTCCCCTCAATTTTCAGCCGATTTGGGTTTTCATCCGATTTGGGTTTTCGTATTTGCAGGATCTTCTTCCATGTGACCATTTCGAGTGGCTTGAGGATTACATAAAGAGGATTAAAAAGGAGGACAAAAAAAAGGTGCCCAATTTGCTACCGGCGGTAGAGCAATTGGGATCTGCTACGGTGCACAATGGGGTGCAGAAGGACGAGTTGAAGAAGATGGCCAAACAGCTGGAGAAGCTTGCCGATCTAAAGAAGCAGAGCAATATGATGGCTGCAATTTTTTATTTATGTGCAATTCTTCTTGGAGTTGTGTATTTGCAGATCATTAGTCGTAAATAATGTAGTTAGTGTTGTAGTTAGCTTGATATGGTCAATTTGTGTATGGCTAAGACTTGGAATAAATGTGTCAGGAATCTAGCCCTGATTTGGTTTGTTTCAGTTCGTATGTTCAGTTTTCAGTTCAGTTCAGTTTTCAGTGTTCGTATGTACAGGTTCAGTGTTCAATTCGGTTTAGATTCAGTTCAGGATATTAGGACAGACCCATCTAAAACCTAACATGCCCAATGTTAAATGAGCCCCAATGTATACTAGCACGGACAAACAGTGGACAAAAATAATTTAAACATTGGACAAATATAATTTAAACATTTGGACAAATATAATTTAAAAATTTGGACAAATATAATTTAAACATTTGGAAAAATATAATTTAAACATTCGGACAAATATAATTTAAACATTCGGATAAACATTCAGATAAATATAATTTAAACATTGGGTTCATTTGGGCAAATATAATTAAACATAACTTCATTGGCAACCATAATTAAACACTGGACATATATATTGGAATGGATAATCATTGGCCCCACTTTACATATATTTAGTGGGGCCCGTCGGACATTACATATATTAAACAAAAAAAGGGCCCTAGCCCTAAACCCTAACTGCCCGCGGAATGCATGCGGGCGCCCTTCCCGCCGTCCGGCCAACCGCCGGGGGTTGGCCTACTTCTTCCACTCCGTCGTCCTGGTCTCCATCTCCTGCTTGACCCGGGCGCGGCGGTTCTCCTCCCGCATTCTCTCCTCCTGGATCTCACGGGCCCTTTTGATGCGGGCGCGGAGAGCCTTCTCCTCTGCCTTCTCCTCCTTCTTCTCCTCCGCCTTGAGCTCCTTCTTCTCCAGCCTCATCAGTTTCTTGAGGCGGCGGTTCGTCTTGGGGGAGAGGCTCTCGGCGCGCTCGACGCGGACGGGGTCGAGGCGGTGGACGAAGGGCGGCGACGGCGAGCGCTCCCGTTTGGGAGATTCCACGCCCAACTCCTCCGCCGTCCAATCGGCCTCGTACCAAGGCCGAGCCTTGGGGTGGTTGTCCTCGTCGCTGACGGACTCGGGGCTTGAAGGGAGAGAGCAGGAAGACATGGTGATGGTGCTCGGGGCAGAAATGAGAAGGCAAAGGGGTTGGAGAGGGATGAGAAGATGGATGACAAGTGAAACGGGCTATTTAAAGACAAGATGAGACGTGAATTAATCGGGGTAGATGAAGCAAACTGTGTGAAAACGTTGGATGTAATGTAGAACAGGCGATGCATGGTCAAAGCGGTGCGTGCAATAGGTGTAGGCATAGGACAGCTAGTGATACGAGTGTGTGCATTAGGCAGTCAAAGTGATGCGACGTTGCATGCGTGTATTAAAGAGGCGAAGAGAAAAAAATCCAAAGTATCACGCCAAATCCTGCCTCGCTGCATGCATTGATGTGTATCTTCTGAAAACGAGGCGTGGAGGGCTGCGTCGCTGCAAATGCGACGTGACTCGTGTTTCTGAAACGAGGCGTGCAGGGCTGCAAATGCGACGCGACGTTTACTCTTTTCTTCTTCTGCGACGTTGTTTACTCTGAGAAAACGCGGCGTGCATGAACCGGGCTGGTGAACGGGGCCCGACTAGATAGTGTCCGTTGTTGCATGCATTTACATTGAGACAAAACACCCAGTCCATGCACCGCGTCATTTTCAATTGTTTGATCGTAAGGAACGGTGCAGATCGAGCCATGCATGCAAACTACGGCGGCAACGGCCTACAGACGCTGAGACGAGCGCTTCTCTGTGCGGGAACGGGATCCTATGACTTTATGTAACTGACCAATGGAGCCCATCACACACCGTACCCATGTGTCATGGGAGAAAGTCAGAAAAGGTAAGGTGGGTAAAGTAAGAGGATCTGGTTCCCTCTCTTTTTAGGGCATGTACAATAGTATAGACGGGTGCTGTCTGCACTACTCGGCCATGTCATTTCTAGACATTTTTAGAGATAGTTGGTACAGTGCGATGACCCCCTAGCTTGTGTTGGGATCCAGACGCTCTGTAGCCCCCCTCCCGGTGAAACCCTAGACCCGCTGGAGAAATACCGGACTTGTACGGAAACACGCGGTAACGGCGTCGAAAGGGGTTAGAAATATGGAACTATTTGCTTGGTTGTGCTAGGATAGCCCATAGGAACACAAAACAAAAAGTTAGAACCCACCTCTTTGGAAGATTCCCGATGTTTCGTCCGATACAGGAGTTTCACCCTATAAGCGCATGTAAACTCACGAGAGAGAAGTGGATGCCGGTGAAGCGAGTCACACCCCGGAGAGCAATATTTGACATCCAAAGCACACAACACACCTATACTAACATGGTATGGCACCCCCTAGCTTGTATTGGTATCCAGACACTCCGTAGCCCCCTCCCGGTGAAACCCTAGACCCGCTGGAGAAATATCGGACTTATACGGAAACACGCGGTAACGGCGTCGAAAGGGGGTAGCAATATGGAACTATTTTCTCGTTTGTTCTAGGATAGCCCATAGGAACACAAAAAGAAAAGGTACAACCCACCTCTTCAGAAGATTCCCGATGTTTCGTCCGATACAGAAGTTTCACCCTATAAGCGCATGTAAACTCACGAGAGAGAAGTGGATGCCGGTGAAGCGAGTCACACCCCGGAGAGCAATCTTTGACATCCAAAGCACACAACACACCTATACTAACATGGTATGGCACCCCCTATCTTGTGTTGGGATCCAGACACTCCGTAGCCCCCCTCCCGGTGAAACCCTAGACCCGCTAGAGAAATACCGAACTTATACGGAAACACGCGGTAACGGCGTCAAAAGGGGGTAGCAATATGGAACTATTTGCTCGTTTGTTCTAGGATAGCCCATAGGAACACAAAAGGAAAAGTTAGAACCCACCTCTTCGGAAGATTCCCGATGTTTCGTCCGATACAGGAGTTTCACCCTATAAGCGCATGTAAACTCACGAGAGAGAAGTGGATGCCGGTGAAGCGAGTCACACCCCGGAGAGCAATCTTTGACATCCAAAGCACACAACACACCTATACTAACATGGTATGGCACCCCGTATCTTGTGTTGGGATCTAGACGCTCCGTATCCCCCCTCCCGGTGAAACCCTAGACCCGCTGGAGAAATACCATACTTGTACGGAAACACGCGGTAACGACGTCGAAAGGGGGTAGAAATATGGAACTATTTGCTTGGTTGTGCTAGTATATCCCATAGAAACACAAAACAAAAAGGTATAACCCACCTCTTCGGAAGATTCCCGATGTTTCGTCTGATACATGAGTTTCACCCTATAAGCGCATGTGAACTCACGAGAGAGAAGTGGATGCCGGTGAAGCGGGTCACACCCCGGAGAGTAATCTTTGACATCCAAAGCACACAACACACCTATACTAACATGGTATGGCACCCCCTAGCTTGTGTTGGGATCCAGACGCTCCGTAGCCCCCCTCCCGGTGAAACCCTAGACCCGCTGGAGAAATACCGGACTTATACGGAAACACGCGGTAACGGCGTCGAAAGGAGGTAGCAATATGGAACTATTTGCTTTGTTGTGCTAGGATAGCCCATAGGAACACAAAACAAAAAGTTAGAACCCACCTCTTCGGAAGATTCCCGATGTTTCGTCCGATACAGGAGTTTCACCCTATAAGCGCATGTAAACTCACGAGAGAGAAGTGGATGCCGGTGAAGCGGGTCACACCCCGGAGAGAAATATTTGACATCCAAAGCACACAACACACCTATACTAACATGGTATGGCACCCCCTAGCTTGTGCTTCGATCCAGACGCTCCGTAGCCCCCCTCCGGGTGAAACCCTACCCGTTGGAGAAATACCGGACTTATACGGAAACACGCGGTAACGGCGTCGAAAGGGGTAGCAATGTGGGACTATTTGCTTGGTTGTGTTAGGATAGCCCATAGGAACACAAAACAAAAAGGTAGAACCCACCTCTTCGGAAGATTCACAATGTTTCCACCTCATATTCTTTGAAATCTCTACTACTGTATTCGAGGAATCACATTTTAGTGAACGCTTTCATTCTAATGTTTATAAATCATATTTATATTTTTCCTAGACTTGTATTCGACTTATATAATGTAATTCCGAAGCCTGACAATTTATTGGATGAATATTCGTATTATTTATTTTCTTTTGAATAATAATGGTTTTAATCGAAAATCGTAAATAAAACAAGTTTAAAACATCAAAATGAAAAAATAACTTTGGTCTTTCTTAGTCACTCCAAAATGAATCTTTGGTGAGTTTTTGACCTTATTTCATTTCCAAAGGTTTGAAACTCATCTCATTTCCTTGAACTCTCTACTAGTCTGTTCGAGATGCCAAAAAATGTTGAAGCACAAATGGGGGTATTTACCCTAGCTTCGGACCTCATTTGAAGCACATTTCTCATGAGAATAGAGAGATGGTTTCAAATGAGCATAAATAATTCAAAAAAAATCAAAATGACATGAATCCAACGCACAGTGTTGTTATATGTGATATAGTTGCTCCTCAAATTTATTTGGATAATTTTGACAAGGTCGAATTTTTCATGAAATTTCAAACGGGGGTGTCTACCCTAGCATTAGACCTTATTTGAAGCACATTTGCCTAAAATTTTGGAATGACTTGGTTCAACATTATTCAAACATCATCCAAACTATGTTCTAACTTAGATACATCACCAGTCAACATAAATACAACATTATTCAACAGAAATACAACACCAACTTAGTCTAAATAGCGTCGGGGCTTCTTTGTGATCCTTGGCTGTTTTGGTGGACCTTTGCTCCTTGTGCTCATCTTGCTCACAGCTTCTTGTCTTCTCCTCTTGGTTGTCGGTACCTTAGCCTTCTTATTTGAAACTACACCAGATCTGTACAAAACATAAAGGATCGTGATAAATAAAAAATGAAAAATGAAAACTGGTGAGATCATGGCAGGATTTACATACCCATCTGAAAATGGAACTGGTGAGATCATGGCAGAATCATCGAATGGAGCATCCAATGAAACTGGTGAGATCATGGCAGGATCATCGACTGGAGCATCCAGCGGATCATCAGCTGGAGGATCTGCTGGAGCATCTGGAGCATCCATCGGATCATCAGCTGGAGCATCTGGAGCATCATGGACTTGATCATCATTTGAATAATCAATTGGATCATGTACGTGATCATCATTTTCATCTGGAGCATCATCTGAATCACTTGACTGCTGATCATCATTTTCAAATGTTTCATCCGACTGCTAATCATCATTTTCAAATGCTGCATCCGGCTGCAGACCATCATTTTCATCAGGAACACTCTCTCCGAACCCTGGATCTACTGCGTTATCACAATATTTGCCGAAATGACCAGTCCCCACCACACCTTGTGCACTTACGCACCCTTGCTCCAACTCCACCTTCACGGCGACATCGGTGTGGACTCTTCCTCGGTCTACCTGCAGCTCTCTTCAGAACCGGAGCACAAAGTTTGAATCCAGGGTCCACTCTATCCCATTGTTGTTTTCCCTCCAGAGCAGGCAAGGCATATGCATATGTGGCTCTGAACATTGCAACAGAGTAGTAATCATGCACATACTGCTGTATATCCCATGCTGGACCTAAGAGAGAAGTGATTAAAAACAAGGCATGAATGCATGGCAAACCAGTTATCTGCCATTGCCTACAACTGCAAGTTTTGTCTTCTAAATCCACTGGTTATCTCCATTCTTTGTTAGCTTTATCAAAGAATGATACCTCTGATTTGGTATCCGAGATAAATTCCATGTTCATATTCAAGCCCTCTGTTTTTTGCTTCAACACCTTCATCACAGCCGGGATAATAACGTGGCCCATGAATTTTGCATTAGCTATTCCAAGACGCAAATGAACTTTCTCGGCGTATTCTATCCTTGTCCTGTCAAGAAAATCCGCCAAATAATGATCCTTTAGTTTCCGGATCGTTGAGTTGAAAGATTATGCAAGATTATTGTGCACATAGTCAACTTTGCTCACTTCACTGAATTGGCTTCTAGCCCATAACTTCGAGTGGTGTGTTTCCAAGTATTCCTTCACTTTCTCATTTGTGTACAACTGCCTCATGTGGTAGTTGTGCTTCCTCACACTGCAAGTTAAAGATGCTGGCCATAAATTGTCGGTAAAAAACTTTCCTTTGAATTTCTTCACAAAATTTGCAGCAAGGTGACGCATGCATTCCCTATGCTCTACTCCCGGGAACACATTGTGCACGACCACTTCTAAACCTTTGCATGCATCTGTGTGAATTACCAACCCATTGGGATGTCCAATAGCCCGGCGCAGATTCTGCAAAAACCATGTCCAGCTCTCCTTGGACTCTGTCTCCAGAACACCGTAGGCAACTGGAAAAACAAAACTGTGTGCATCAACTGCACAAGCTGCTACTAGCTGGCCTTTAAACCTCCCTGTGAGAAAAGTAGCATCAATAGCCAAATAAGGCCGGCAGCCTACCAAAAAACCCATTCGACAAGCTTCAAAGCACACAAAAACCCTCCTAAAGTATTCCTTGGTCCTTGTAACTTTCTTCAATGTGTAATCCACGGTGTGGTGATCAATTTCAACAATACTACCTGGGCTTGTCCTCTCCACTTCAGCTTTGAATGAATACAACAATTGAAAACTTTCATTCAAGTTACCATGCATAGATTCCAATGCTTTCTGTTTACCACTGAACACCCTCATGTATGGTAAATCTATCTTGAACTTGTCTTTGATGTTTTTCTGCAATTCATTTGCAGTCACTTGATGGTTTTCTGCCACCCATCTTTTTACTTGATCCGCCACCCATCTTGACTTGGCTCTGCTGATTGTTTGCTTCCTAAGGGTTGATTCTTGGCATGTGTGGGGAAAAGGGTTCACTTTTACCTGAATATTGGTGCTACCACGCATTTTAGATGCGTGCATCCTCCATTGACACTCTTCAGACGTACAGTGCACGATGTAGCGCCTTTTATCGGTCTTGTCAACTATAAACGCACGTTCTACCTTAACGCAGTACGTCACAAGTGCATTTCTACACTCAGCCATGGAAGAAAAAAATACAACCTTCTGCCATAAGAGGGTTCTCAGGGTTCCATTCAACAGGTGTCCGGTCTTCCTCCTCTTCATCGTCACTGTCAGACTCATATTGGATTTCAGCCCGCGGTGTCCTTCTTAAATTCTGAATAACATCAGAATATAGCCTCTCTTCATCATCCGCAGAAATGCAGGCATCAGCCTCCACTTCAACATGAACCCTTCTCCCCGTGCCCACACTTGTCGAGCCACCACGTCGAGTTGGTTTTGAACTGTTCTGGCTAGAGTTGGCAGTCCGACGTGATGGTCCTGCCACAGAAGATGAACCCGCCACCGTAGGTCCAAGTACCGGCACAACCACATCATTTTGCAGCTTCACATAAAATTCTCTGCCTCCTTATGCTTAGCAAACATGGTAGCAAGCTCTTCATCATTACTAATTTGGATCCAATCTTTTCCCCCATCAAAGTATCTAAATTCCACTTCATCATGCAAACCCCAAGGATATGGGCTGCAAATTATCTCCCCAAATTGTCTGAAACTCCAATTACAATCCATTGGGACCGGATAACTGAAACCTCCTTGGTATTTCTTCTTATTGTCTGCATCGACGATGTAGCGCTCCCTTCTAACGTTCACCATGAAAGCAAACCGCAACTCCATCCTAACCCACGAAAACATAGATGCAATCAGCTACAAATCAATGGCATCCCATGTTGAATCGATAATTCAAAGCTCAGTACTTACCCAATGGGAACCCAATCGTGGACGCGGCGTGTCTCCGGACCAAGGTCGCCGCCGCTCTCCATTTCATTCGTATCCATTTCGTGGAGCAGGTGGCAGGCAAAGTGGTGGAACGAGCGCCCCACCAGCGGCATCGCAGGACGGCCGCGGCGGTGAAGCAGGTAGCCACGCGGAACGGACGCGGCGGTGCAGGTGGTGCTGGCGGCGCAAATGTGTGTTGCTGGCTGCGACACAGGTGGCGAGACAGGTGGCGGTGGGGTGCTGGCTGAGGATTAGGTGGCGGTGGAGCAGCTGGTGGTGGCGCCGCAGGTGCTCGTGGCGCAGCAGGGGGTGGTGCGGCGGTGGCGGCGGCGAGAGCGGCAGTGCAAGACGGCGGGTCAACTAAATTGGGCGGCAACGCACGACGGTGGTGGCGGGAATCTCGGGTGTGGACTATTCAGCATAGTCAACTAACTGCCCGGTCCCACCTGTAAGTTCCGGACGGTTTCAACGAACTTGGCAGTCCCACCCGGACCCACTTCGCGAAACGGAGTCTGACTCCTCCGGACCCACTTCGCGAAACGGATTCGACTCCAAACTTACCGTTCCGTCCTCTCCATAGTAGTTGCGCACGGACTAGGGGCAAAACTGAGGTCGATTCGGCGCTAGGGGTAAAACTGAGTAGAAGTGGTCCGTTGTGGGCAATTCGATAAAAAGCCCTACCCAAAGTTCTCTTTGGCACACTGTCGGCAGCTTGCTTCAGTGCTTTTGTTGCTCTTGCTGTCGTACACGAGATGGTGGTGATGATTCTGCGGTTCCCTGTGACCCACGCGACGCAACTAACTCTGCTGCTGCTGATGGTGATGAGCTGCATTTCCACAGAGTGTCCATGTCCAGACAAATCAAGTTGGTGTTGCAGGAAATGCAGTCACACTGTGATTCCATCTCTGATTTGCTCGGCAACATCCCAAGCAAGAGCACTGCAGGAGACAATCATCGGACTCAGACTGCATCCACAATTATACGAGACAAATTGTATGGCAGGGAGTGCATCTTGGAACAAACTGTCAACCGTATCACCACTGGCAAACAGACTATTTCTGTTCTTCCTATAGTTGGCCCGGGGGTATTGGAAAGACAACTTTCACCCAACACATGTATAATGCTGAGAGAGCTAAAAGGAACTTTGATGTCCAAGTATGGGTATGTGTATCGACTGACTTTGATGTGCTTAAGCTCACCAAGGAGATCCTTGTTAGAAGTTGTGTTCTCTTAGGCGTTGGGGTTCGGTGTCTAAACCGACCCTGTCTTAGGAACCTTGTACGCCTCGGATTGAGGCCTCCCGTTTTGCATATATAAACATGACCAAGGCCCCTCGATGAGGCAAGCCGGTTCCCACGCAACACTTTCGATATGGTATCAGAGAAGGCCTCGTCCTGATCTAGCCGCCGCTCCAAACCCACGATCACCTTCGATCGGAAAAGCCTCGACAACTCCCACAATCACGATCATCGATCGGAAGCCCCTACGATTCTGCTGATCGGAAGCCTGCCCCTACCATCCTATGATCGGAAGCCCCTATGATCAAAAGCCCGGAAGCCCCTAAGATCCTCTGATCGGAAGCCTGCCCCTACGATCCTCTGATCGGAAGCCTTGACGACTCCCTGAGATCGAAAAAACAACACAATCGTGAGATCGGAAATCAACTTGAAAGGACAACATGTCTTCTTCACCAACGCTGGCTGCTCTCCTCGGATCCCCTCCTTCACAGAAGCTAACCAGATCAAATCTTTTGTTCTGGAAAACGCTGGTTCTTCCTCTGCTACGTGGAGCTCAGGTGCTTGATCTCCACAACGGTGTTGAAGCTGCACTGGCCCAATTTCTTCCCGAGGTGGATCCAACTAAGCAGAAAATTCCCAACCCTGCCTACTCCGTGTGGCTCGGAAGGGATCAAACGGTTCTAGGGTGGATTGTTAACTCACTCTCGCCGGAAATCCTAGCTCATGTCGTCGGTCTCGAATCCTCAGCCGCTGTGTGGGCTGTCATCAACAACATGTTTACTGTCCCGTCCCGCTCCAAGATCAGTCAGCTTCGTGGTGCACTTGATGGAGCAAAGAAGAACGACATGGCTGCTGCGCAATACTTTGCTAAGATGAAATCGTTTGCTTCTGAACTCGTAGCCGCAGGCAAACCAGTGGAGGAGGATGAGATGATTGGGTATGTTCTCAATGGTCTTGATGCCTCGTACAATTCCCTAGTGGCTGCTGTCAATGGAAACACCAATGCCACGCTTGATGATCTATATGGGCAAGTTTGTGCACACGACACACGCCAGGAGATGCTCTCGGAGTCAGGACAGGACCGCGTGTTTTCTTCCTCAGCAAATGCAGCTCAGCGTGGCCGTGATCGTGACTCTCGCCCGCGCGGTGACCACGGTGACCGTGGCCGTTCTGTTGATCAAGAAGACCGTGGACGTCGTGAGCGCTACGATTCAGAGAGGCACAGTCATGATGTTGATCGCCGCCGTGATGGGTGGCGCAAGGATGATGACTGGCGTCGTGATGATCGGCGGGATGATCGTCGTCCCTATGATGACCGACGCACATATGATGATAGGCGCACATATGATGATATGCGTTCTCATGATGACCGTAGGCATGATGAACGCCGTGAAGATGGACGTGATGATGGGAAACAATATCGACGTCGCGGACATGGGCGTGCACCTACCCCCTATGTCGATGTTACGTGTCAGATTTGCAAAATCCATGGACACTCTGCTGCGGACTATTGGTGGCGCCGCAAGGATGACTCTGATGATGATGATGGACATCATGATCGCAATGAGAAGAAGGCCAACATTGCCTCTTATGGAGTTGATACAAATTGGTATCCGGACTCGGGTGCCACAGACCACATCACTAGTGAGCTGAACAAGCTCACCACGCAGGACAAATACAGAGGACGTGATCACGTGCACACAACTGATGGTAATGGTATGTCAATTAGTCATATTGGTCATTCAATTTTGCATACTCCCCATAGTAGCTTCCATCTTAATCATGTCCTTCATGTTCCTAATGCATCTAAAAACTTGCTTTCCGTTCATAAACTCACACGTGATAATAATGTCTTCGTTGAATTTCATCCATATTTCTTTCTTATTATGGACCAAGCAACGGAAAGAGTTCTGTTGAAAGGACCATGTCATGGTGGCCTCTACCCGCTAGTTTCTCAGCCTACCGGGTCTTCCAAGCAAGCTTTCGTTTCAATAAAGCCAACATCTTCTACGTGGCATCGTCGCCTAGGACATCCTTCTTCGTTTATAGTGAATCCTTCTTCGTTTATAGTGAATAAAATTCTTAGACAACATCAACTTGTGTACACACCTGAGACAAATCCATATGTTTGTGATTCTTGTCAATTGGCTAAGAGTCACCAGTTACCTTATCCTGTATCCACTAGTGTTTCCACTATTCCACTTGAACAAGTTTTTTCTGATGTTTGGGGTCCAGCACCTACTTCTGCAAATAAGCATCTATATTATGTGAGTTTCATTGATGATTACAGCAAATTTACTTGGATATATTTGCTTAAAAATCGTTCTGATGTTTATCAAGTGTTTCTAAAGTTCCTTGCTTTTGTTGAACGCAAATTTGGAAGGAAAATAATCACCATGCAAACTGATTGGGGTGGAGAGTATGAAAAACTTCATGGCTTCTTTCAGAAAATTGGTATTACGCATCATGTTTCTTGTCCACATGCACACCAACAAAATGGCTCCGCTGAGCGAAAACATCGTCACATTGTTGAGGTTGGTCTTGCTCTTCTAGCACATGCATCCATGCCTTTGAAATTTTGGGATGATGCTTTTCTTACAGCCACGTTTCTTATTAATTTACTTCCTAGCAAAGTAATTAATTTTGAAGCACCCATTGAGCGTCTCCTTCACACTAAGCCAAATTATGAATCTCTCCGTATTTTTCGTTGTTCTTGTTGGCCTAATCTTCGCCCCTACAACAAAAGAAAGCTTGCTTATCGTTCCACACGTTGTGTGTTTCTAGGCTATAGTCCTATTCATAAAGGGGTTAAATGCCTTGATGCATCCACTGGCCGATTTTATATCTCCCGAGATGTTTTTTTTGATGACCACATTTTTCCTTTCGCTACCATTTATCCAAATGTTGGTCGGCGTCTTTGCAATGAAATCTTACTCTTGCCTAAACATGCATCTACATATACTTATGGGGATATACAAATTGATGATCATATGCCTTTGCCTACTATACCTGTTGTTACTAATCATGATCAGGATGCACCGGATGAAACTACATCAGATTATGAGGATGCTACAGAAAATTTGAGTCAAAATGATGAAGAAAATAGTTAAAACGGTGAAGATCAATATTCTGCACAAAATGACGAAACTGGGGATGAAAACGATGTTGATGCTGCTGGTGGCCGATCCGAGGAAGATTCCTCTGCAGGTTCGGATCGCGCGCACACGGAAATTGAGGAAGATCCTGCCTCCGCCTCGCCTGCTGCGTCGCGCACTGAGCGCACGGAATCTGAGGTTGGCCCTGCCTCCCCTGGCTCTGTCTCGCGCATGCATGCCGACAGCCGTGCACCGTCCCCGCACATGCATGCTGACAACGCTGGTGGTGAATGCACCCACCAGTCCCCGCATGCCACGTCATCATCTAGGTCTCTCAACTCACATGCGTCTCCGACAGGAAGTCCCGGATCCCCTGCGGCAAGTGTGTCTATGGCCGGTTCTGCTGCTTCGGGTGATAGCCAGTCTTCCGGATCTTCTGCGTCTGCTGCGCCTGGATCCCCTCCTGTGACTGGCGTCCGGACAAGACTTCAAAAAGGGATTCGTAACCCCCGTAAACATGATTATGGCACAATTCCCTATGGAAGACAAGTAAGAATTTATAATAACAATGTTATTCGCTATGGTCTTCTTACTTCTACAGATGAACCCCGTTCTCTTGATGGTGCACTCTTGGATCCTAAGTGGCGTCAAGCAATGGAGGAGGAATATAGTGCATTTCTTGAGAATAAAACTTGGCATTTGGTTCCACCTAGTTCTGCTAAAAATCTTATTGATTGCAAATGGGTTTATCGTGTGAAGAATCATGCAGATGGCACGATTGACGAATACAAGGCCAGACTTGTTGCAAAAGGATTTAAACAGAGGTATGGCATTGACTATGAGGATACCTCCAGTCATGTAGTTAAAGCATCTACGATCAGAATTGTTTTAGCTATATTTGTTTCTCGTGGATGGAGTTTGCGGCAGCTAGATGTCAAGAACGCGATTCTACATGGTGTTCTGGATGAGGAAGTTTATATGAGAAAACCACCTGGTTTTGAAGATCCCAATACTCCTCATTATGTGTGCAAACTGGACAAAGCATTATATGGTCTTAAGCAGGCTCCTCGAGCATGGTACTTCAAGCTCAGTTTAAAATTATGTGATATTGGTTTTATACCCTCCAAGGAAGATACTTCACTATTTCTTTATCAGAAATCAGGTATCACCATGTTTATTCTGATCTATGTTTATGATATTATAGTATCTAGCTCTTCAGATGATGCTATTGATGCTTTTCTTAAAGATCTCAACAAAAGCTTTGCTATTAAAGATCTTGGAGATCTACATTTCTTTTTGGGTATTGAGGTCAAGAAAACTCACAGTGGACTGCTATTAACTCAAGAGAAGTATGCATCAGAATTGTTAGAAAAAGTTGGTATGTTTCATTGCAAACCTGCACCTACACCCTTGTCCTCTTCAGATCAGCTCTCACTTGATTCAGGAGATCCACTTGAGTCTGAAGATAGCACAAGGTATTGTAGCATTGTTGGTGGATTACAATATCTTACTTTGACACGACCAGATTTGTCCTTTTCGGTAAATAAGGTTTTTCAGTATTTGCATGCTCCAACAACCACACATTGGACAGCTGTGAAGAGAATTTTGAGATACATCAAGAGTACAATTAAGCTTGGGATTACCTTTCAGTCTTATACATCCACTCTCTTGAGTGCTTTTTCAGATGCAGATTGGGCTGGTTGCCTCGATGATAGACGTTCTACTGGAGGGTTTGCCATATTTATAGGACTGAATCTGGTTTCTTGGAGTGCTAGAAAACAAGCCACTGTTTCTAGATCTAGTACAGAAGCTGAATACAACTCACTAGCTAATGCTACTGCAGAGAAGATATGGGTTGAAGCTGTTCTTAATGAGGTTGGAGTTCAACTTCAGGAAAAACCTTTCTTATGGTGTGATAACCTTGGTGCAACATATCTATCAGCTAATCCGGTATTTCATGCAAGAACTAAGCACATTGAGATTGACTATCACTTTGTTCGAGAACGAGTTGCTGACAAGAAGCTAGAGATCAGATTTGTATCAAGCAAGGATCAAGTAGCTGATGGATTTACTAAGGCTCTTCCTGTTAAAAATTTGTATGAGTTTAGGCGTAATCTAAATCTTTCCCAAGTTTAGATTAAGGGGGAGTGTTAGAAGTTGTGTTCTGTTAGGCTTTGGGGTTCGGTGTCTAAACCGACCCTGTCTTAGGAACCTTGTACGCCTCGGATTGAGGCCTCCCGTTTTGCATATATAAACATGATCAAGGCCCCTCGATGAGGCAAGCCGATTCCCACGCAACACTTTCGATAATCCTTAGATGCATACTTGCAACTAAGTCTGGAATCAGCGGTATTGCTAATGAAACACTCAATTTAGACCAGTTTCACAAATCCATAATTGATCGTCTCAAGTCCAAGAGGTTTCTGATTGTCTTAGATGATATATGGAAATGTGATAGTGAGGATCAATGGAAAACCCTGATGGATCCGTTCACAAAAGGGGAAGCCATAGGAAGCATGGTACTTGTCACAACTAGATTCCCCAAGCTAGCAGAAATGATGCAAACAGTTGATCCAGTAGAACTAGCAGGTCTGGAGTCTAATGAATTCTTCACATTCTTTGAAGCATGTATATTTGGTGATCACAAGCCTGAGCATTATGAAGATGACTTGGCGGGTATTGCACGGAAAATTGCAAAGAAGCTAAAGGGTTCCCCGTTGGCAGCCAAAACAGTTGGTAGAATGTTGCACAAGGACTTTTCTCGGGAACATTGGGATGGAGTTATTAAAAATGATGAATGGCTAAATGAGAAAAATGCCGATGATATCATGCCATCTTTAAAAATCAGCTATGATTACCTCCCTTTTGATCTGAAGAAATGTTTTTCATATTTTGGGCTTTATCCTGCATGAGTTTGATAATTCAGAAATGAACCGACATCTTGTTGCAATTGGCATCGCAAAATCTGTGAATTACTTGGAAGAATTAGTGGATAATTTTTTTCTCATGAAGAAAGTTGATTATCGAGGTCGAGAGTACTACGTAATGCATGAGGTATCTCAGACTGTTTCTGAAGAAGACTGCCTCAATATAAGTGCCTTGGATTTTAGAGCTAATGACATCCCACAATCTGTTCGACACTTATCTGTCACCATGGAAAATAGATATGATACGAATTTTGAGGAAGAAATGAATAAAGTAAGGGGGAGGATAGACATTTCTAATCTGCGGACTTCGATGATTTTTAGAGGATACAATAAAAGAATTGCCAAGCTCTTGAAAGATTGCTTCAAGGAAATAAATAGTCTGCGTGTCCTATTTATAAAAGTGAACTCTCCAGAATGTTTCCCACACAGGTTTTCAAAACTTATTCAACTCCAATACCTCAAAATCAGTTCAACTTACTACAACAGTGAAATGAGTTTACCTAGTACACTATCAAGATTTTATCACTTAAAATTCTTGGACCTAGATAGGTGGTATGGTACTTCTGATTTGCCTCAAGACTTTAGCCACCTTGAGAATTTACATGTTTTTGTGCTGAAAGGGAACTCACTCCAATATTCGCAATGTGGGAAAGATCAAGCATTTGCAGGAGCTAAAAGAATTTCATGTTAAGAAGGAGAGCATGGGATTTGAACTGAGAGAAGTCGGGGCATTGACAGAGCTTGGAGGAGAACTGATTATACATGGTCTTGAACACGTGGCAACCAAGGAGGAAGCTACTGCAGCCAAACTGATGTCGAAAAGGAATCTGAAGGGGTTGAAGTTTCTTTGGGACAGAGATCAACCAACTATAGGTGCTGATATTCTTGATGCTCTTCAACCACACTCTAGTCTTAGAGTCCTTACAATCACAAATCCTGGTTGTGCCATCGGTCCTAGATGGTTGTTTCATGACACACTAGAAGGAATAGCTTGGAGCACCCTTCCACCTTTTGTGAAGCTACCAAATCTCAAGGTACTCATTTTGAAGAGAATATCTGGAATGAGTCAGTTTTGGCCTTGCTGTGGTGGCGCTCCAGGAAAATGTTTTGTGCGCTTGAAGGAAGTTGGGTTTCATGAGATGGCAGAACTTACCGAATGGTTTGTGGAGCCTAATTGTCGCTCACTTCCAAGTCTTCAAATAATTCAATGCGTTGAGTGTCCCAATCTCTAGGTGATGCCCTTCTCGGAGCTGTTTTGGACCAATTTGTCGAAACTTAGAGTTTCTGGCTGCCCCAAGGTGCTCTTCCCTCCATGCCTCACACCTCCACACTGACAGATTTGGTTGTTGAAAGAGGTGATTCACAAAAGTTGATTTTTTATAAAAATCAATTGCTTATTAGTGGGTATGGTGGTGCTTTGGCTTTCCACAACATGAATAATGTAGAATGTATGACTATTAAAGATGTAGCACGCATTTCATTGACAGACATTGAAAATCTTAAAATCCTGAGAGAAATAACTATTGGAAGATGCGATGGCTTGTTTCCTCAAGAGTTCGATGGCATTATCTTCCGTTCAGTTGAAAGTCTTAGCTTAGATGTATCTCATCTTACCAGAAAATCAGCTTCAAAAGTGTTAAATTGTTTTCCAGCCCTTTCTGTGCTGAAGATACATGCAGATCCAGACCATGACTATGAGGAATGTGTAATTCAGTTCCCCTCATCCACCTCACTGCAGACACTTAGCTTTATGTGATGCGAGAACCTGGTTCTTGTGCCTCTAGAGAATGGAGGAAGAATTCCGGAGGACAACTCATCGCTCCTATTATTAATTATTCACGAATGTGGCAAGATATTCTCTCGGTGGACCATGGGAGAAGCAGAAGGTGGAGCTCAGACCATCTACCTGGTAGAACCTAGGGGTCTACCGGGTCGGGGACGTAGGTTGTATGGGGAGGAGGAGGTTGTGTGGAGGCGAGGGGCTCGCTGCCGGCGGCTGGGCGCCGTCGCGCGAGAGCAAGGAGACGGCGGCTAGGGCAGGGGGCGGCGGCGAGTGGAGAAGGCCGACTCCTCCGGAAGTCGGCAATAATGTTCTGATTATTGCTTGATTCTCAAAACCCTATTACAATTCTTATATAATAAAAGATAATGGGCTAAGCCCCTAATTCGACCCACTAATGGGCTTTTTCCGACTATAGACCAAACCGGTCATAACATCTCTCCCCGCCTCGACAAACAGCTCGTCCTCGAGCTGGATATCTGGAAACTGCTGGCGGAACTCGTCGAGCTTCTCCCAAGTCGCGTCACTCACCGGAAGTCATGTCCACTGCACCAGGACATGCCAGACATCACGGCGCTTCTGGGCCTTCAGTACCTTCTCCGGGGCTGGAAGAAGTCGCCCCCGAGCCGTAGGAGGTAAAGCTAGGGGCGCCGCAGGTGGGCCACCGTGGTAGGCCTTGAGCAGGCCCGTGTGGAAGACGTCGTGAAGCCGGGACCCCTCCGGTAGCCCCAGCCGGTACGCGAGCGACCCAACGCGCTCCACAACACGGAATGGACCCGCGTAGCGAGGTCCCAGCTTGTGCTTGGAGCGTGGGTCTAAGGACTGCATAGTCCGATGCAGAAGGCGGAGCCACACCCAATCCCCCACCGCGAACTCCGCGTCACGATGGTGTCCATCATAGTACTTCTTGGACAGCTGTTGTGCCTGGAGGAGGCGCTGCCGCGCCTCGTCCAATAACTCGTCGCGGGTGCGGAGCAAGTCTCCCGTGGCCTCAGTCCGGGCCGTCCCGTCCTCAAAGGGCAGCATAAGCGAAGGCGGTCGGCCATAGACCATCTCGAAGGGTGTGGCGTGCAGGGCGGCGTGATAGGAGGTGTTGTAGCAGTACTCCGCCCATGCCAGCCAGTCCACCCAAGCTCGTGGGCGATCGCCCGTGACGCAGTGCAGGTACATGGCAATCACCTTGTTGACCACCTCAGATTTCTCGTCGGTCTGAGGGTGGAACGCGGTGCTGAAGCGAAGCTTGACGCCGGCCAACCGAAAGAGATCCCGCCAGACGTGCCTCGTGAACACCGGATCACGGTCGCTGACGATCGACGTCGGGAACCCATGTAGCCGGACGACCCCGTCGAAGAAAGCTCGAGCCACGGAGGCGGCCGTGTAAGGATGACCCAGCGCGATGAAGTGCGCGTACTTGGAGAAACGGTCGACCACCGTGAGGATGACGGACTTGCCGCCCACTTTGGGAAGCTCCTCGATGAAGTCCATGGAGATATCCGCCCACACCTGCGAGGGAACCTCGAGGGGCTGCAAGAGGCCCGCTGGCCGCTGCGTCTCCATCTTGTTTCGCTGGCACGTCACACATGCCCGCACCCAATCCTGCACCAATGCCTTGTCGCGCGGGATATATAAATCAGCGCGAAGGCGGTGGAGGGTCTTCTGAACACCCTCATGGCCCGATGAATGTGCCAACTCCAGGACCTGGTGGCGGAGATCGTCGTGGTCGGGCACAAAGAGGCCGCGGCCATGGAGGAGCAGGCCGTCCGCCAGGTGCCAGGGCGCCTCCAATGCGCCGGCGTCCAGGCGCTGTCGGAGGTCCTGAGCATCGGTGGCCGATGCCGTGGCCTGGCGGATGACGTCGAGGAGAGCAAAGGACGACCCGGAGCGAACTTATGGTGGCGGGCGGCGAAGGGTCGGCTGAAGAAGGCCAACGGCCCATCGCCCTGGTGCAGGACAGCGCCGAACCCGTTGCCGGAGGCGTCGCAGTCGACCACGAAGGGGTTGTCGAAGTCCGGCATTTGGAGTACCGGCCCCGTCGTGAGGGCTCGCTGGAGAGCCTGGAATGCCTCCGTGGCCGCTTCGTCCCATGCGAAGGCGTCGCGCCGGAGTCCCGGATGTACTTCCGGTAGTAGCCGGCGAGGCCCAGGAACCCGCGCAGCGCCCGAGGGGACCGTGGAGTGGGCCAGGCGGCCACGGCAGCGACCTTGTCCGCGTCCATGGCCACGCCGTCCGCAGACATGACGTGCCCCATGTAGGCGACCGAGGTCGTGCCAAACGAGCACTTCGAGCGCTTGAGGTGAAGACGATGTGCCCGAAGCTCGTTCAGGATGATGGCCACGTGCTGTAGGTGCTCCGCCCAAGATGCACTGTAGATAAGAATATCATCAAAGAAAACAAGCGCAAATCGGCGTAAGTAGGGGCTGAGCACGTCGTTCATGAGGGCCTGGAACGTCGCCGGCGCGTTGGAGAGGCCGAAAGGTATCACCAAGAACTCGAAGTGGCCGTGGTGGGTGCGGAATGCGGTGTTCTCGACATTGTCCGGGTGCATCCGCACTTGGTGATAGCCGGAGCGGAGGTCGAGCTTGGTGAAGAAGCGCGCCCCGTGCAACTCGTCCAAAAGCTCGTCCATCACCGGGATGGGGAACTTGTCCTTGTAGGTGACGGTGTTGAGGGTGCGATAGTCGATGCAGAACCGCCAAGTGCCATCGGGCTTGCGCACCAGGAGCACCGGTGCGGAGAATGGCAACGTCGAAATCCGGATGATGCCCTGTGCGAGCATCTTCGCCACTTGGCGCTCGAGCTCGTCCTTCTGGAGCTGGGGGTAGCGGTACGGACGTACGGCGACAGGCGCCGTGTCCGGCGTCAGGTGGATGCGGTGGTCGCAGTGTCGGGCCGGCGGAAGGCCCTGCGGCCCCTCGAAGATGTCGCGGTGCTGCCCCAGGAGGACGGCCAACAAGGGGTGCGCCTCGTCGAGGGCTGCGGCCATAATCTTGAGCTGCGGGGTCACGGGTCCTGACCCGCCGATGCCTGTCCACTGGACGCGACGACCCCCCTCGCGCCAGAAGAAGAGGGTGAGGGCCTCGAAGTCCTAGAGGATGGGCCCCAGCGTGGAGAGGAAGTCGAGGCTGAGGATGAAGTCGTAGCAGCCCAGGTTGATGCCGACGCAGTCGATGGCGAAATACTCGTTGCCGATGATGGCGGGAACCTATCGCGCCACGCCTTCGCAAGCAAGGCGGTCCCCGTTGGCGACGGTGACGCTGAACTTGTCGGCCCCGGTCGGCTAGAGTGCAAGGCGCCGAAAAGTATCCCCGGACATGAAATTGTGTGTCGATCCCGTGTCAACGAGGGCGGTCAAATTCTCCCCCTTAATGGTCACCGGAAGTAGCATGGTCTTGGCCGTCTTGATCCCTGCCATGGCGGGAAGGGAGACGACGAAGGACTTGGCGTCAACCGGTGCGTACGTCGTAACGCCTGCCTCAGAGAGCGTCGTGGTCTCAAGCTCCGCGTGATGGCCTCTACGGCGTCGTCGTCGACGGTGTCCAGGTAGAAGAGTCGGGCGCACGTGTGGCCCTGCGCGTACTGCTCGTCGCAGTTAAAGCACAGCCCCTTGCGACGGCGTTCGAGCTGCTCGGCAGCGGTGAGGCGTTTGAACGGGCGCGTGGGCGCCGGTGTCGCCCCTGGAGTGGTCGGTGCGGCGACGCGAGGCGTTGCCGGGGTCAAGGCCGGTCGGGGGGGGGGGGGGACGCGCACGCCCCGGTTCGGCAGCAGCTGCTGCATGGCGTTAGCCCGTTGCTCGTATGCCCGCGCGTAGTACATGGCAGACTGCAGGTCCTGAGGTTCCCGCAGCTCCACATCGACGCGGATGTGGTCAGGCAGGCCCCCGATGAAGAGATCGGCGCGCTGGCGGCCCGAGACGTCAGGCGCATGGCACGCCAATGCCTGGAAGCGGTCAGCGAAGTCCTGCACCGTGCCTGTGAAGGTGGGGTGGCCGAGCCGGCCAAGCGGCTGCCGCGGACCGACGGCCCGAAACGGCGGAGGCACAAGTCGCGGAAGCGCTCCCATGACGGCATCCCACCCTCGTCCTGCTCGAGGGCGTAGTACCATGTCTGTGCGGCGTCGCGGAGGTGGTAGGAGGCCAGCCACGTGCGGTCGGACGCAAGCGTCCGCTGTCCCAGGAAAAATTGCTCGCATTGGTTGAGCCAGTTGAGGGGGTCGACGGTGCCGTCGTACGTGAAGAACTCGAGCTTGGCGAAGCGAGGCGGCTGCTGGCCGTGGGAGGCGGCCGCGAAGGCGCCCTCGTGGCTACCCGACGCGGCGGGGATGGAAGGCCGGGTGAGAGACGAGTACGCCTCGGCATACCCCGGAAGACCACCGCGAGCAGCGGCCCCGTAGGACGCGGCCATGGATGTCGACGCGGTGGCCCACGACGGCAGCGGAGACGGCACCATGTATAGCGCGGATGGCTGGCCGGGTTCGAACGTGGGCGCGGTGGCCCACGACGACAGCGGAGACGGCAACGACGGAAACTTGAGCGCGGTGATCATAACCCCCTGCTTCTGCGTAGCAGAAACCGGCGGTGGCTCCGTCCGTGGTGGCTCCGTCCGCTGGAGGAGCACGGCGATGGCGTGCTTGATGTCGGAGACCGACTCGGTCAGGTCGCGGAGACCCGTAGAGAGCTCCTGATTCGAGAGGACGGGGGCCGGCTCCCAAGCCGGTGCGGCCTGGCCCGCAGACGCCGGCGGCGGCGCCATGTTGGTGGGTGCGGCCGACGATGCGATCACGGCGGAGGCGGTGGGCAGTCCCGAAGACATCGCAACCGAGGAATCTGATACCAAATTGGTAGAACCTAGGGGTCTACCGGGTCGGGGACGTAGGTTGTATGGGGAGGAGGAGGTTGTGTGGAGGCGACGGGCTCGCTGCCGGCGGCTGGGCGCCGTCGCGCGAGAGCAAGGAGGCGGCGGCGAGTGGAGAAGGCCGACTCCTCTGGGGGTCGGCAATAATGTTCTGATTATTGCTTGATTTTCAAAACCCTATTACAATTCTTATATAATCAAAGTTAATGGGTTAAGCCCATAATTCGACCCACTAATGGGCCTTTTCCGACTATAGACCAAACCGGTCATAACACTACCCTTTCCCTGCTTCGCTGAGGAAGCTTTATGTTCGAGAAGAGCCAAGCATGAAATCAATGGCTCTGCTCTCAAACCTCACGTCTCTAACCAGTCTAGAGCTTTCAGGTTGCAATAACATAACAGTGGACAGGTTCAATCCTCTCATCGTAGTCAACCTCAAAGAACTGGAGGTTAGATGCAGCAACACCTTAGCAGCAGATCTGCTCTTAGAGGTGGCAAGGACCAAATTATTGCCTACAGGTTCATTCCAATTGGAGAAACTCACAGTGGATGACATCTCTGGATCTCTGGATTGGAGAACTAGGTTGTAGCCTAGTGGCAAGGGGAGTAGTGACAAACCCCTACGCCCAGAGTTCGAATCCTATCGGGAGCGAATTTCTGGTGCCTCACCCCGGGTGGGCTTCTTTCTATCAAAGAAAAGTCTTGGGTGCTAGTGCCCAAGGATCTCTTTTTTTTTTTGCAACCTCCTCGCCCGGGACCTCCACACACTCGTATTCTTTGTAGACTAGTATATGTGCACGTGCAAACGCACGTCTAAAAATTTAAATCTTGTATCTAATTTAGTGACTTCTTTTGTTACCAGAGCTATTTTATTACCAAAGCAATATAAATCCATCTTTGAAATTAAAACGTATAAAGATGTACGGACAACAATCAATCCACACGCGGTGCATCACTTAAATCAAGTAGACCACCAAAAGAAGTTCTAGGTAACATTATCCAATATTATTACTTCATAGGTCCATCTATTTATGCGATCATGATTCCTCTTTCCAGGGCAGGAATATTGTTTGTAACTTCATTGTATTAATACTTTAGAATATGTACCAAAAATCACCTTCCCAAGATAAAACCATTCTATATATGCGTTGTACAATATTTTCATATAAAGTTCATGTTCAAAATATAGCAAATGAGTATGGTTGAGAACACTCACCGTCAGTATCGGCACAAATGACACTTCATCATGCCTTAAGTGTATTAAAATAAAAACCAAATAGCCAGCATAGCACTACATTCATATGAAATGTAACATTGAGCGTTGACAAAGGAAGCAAGGTTATAATTAAGTGAAAAGCGTCATGCCCGTGAAAGCTTGTCAGAACAACATGGATTTTGCAACCCCATTTGGGGTTTGCCAGTGGAAGCGCAAGGTTTAACTTATAGCAAATTTCTATATTCACAATCCTTTAAGGTTTGTTGAGGAAAAAAAAGAGTTTGATCAATGTGGACTTATTCACTTTAGGAAACCACCAAGAATCCTTCTCAGACATGGCCCTTGTGCAACAGAAAATGTATATCTATAAATTAATACATACTACGCACGTGGATTAACTGATGTATACCTATAGTCACATATTCCATATTCGTATGAGTAACTTCTCATCAAAGAGCCGACAAGAGTTAACGTCTGAAATAGAAGACCTATTCATGATGAATTGTTGGAATATGATATACTTCCCATATAAAATTATAGAAAACAAAGTATAAATAATGGGCATTTCCTGTCCGTTGAGTTTGGAAAACCTTTTACCAAAGTCACGTGTTAGTTCCGTAAAAAATAATAATGCTACCAGCCTACCATCCATCCACATCAAGAATTGAACAGAAAGATATCTGCGGAAAATTTCATACACACTCAGCAGGCGCATTGCATCAAGATGTATAATCATTTTTCTCCATGTTTAGCACTGAACGTCATGGATAGAGATACAATTGTAAATTTGCATCCCGTGTGTTTTAAAATATGTGTATGCCTTCCAACCCAACAAGGCAGCAAGAGATGATAGAAAAAAACATTGTACCACACGTTTGTGCCCTGTAAAAAAGCCATGCCTCAATTGTTATTCGAACGTATACATGCAATCTAACCTGCCAGGCCTGCCGTCTTCATTTTCACTCTTTGTCATTGATGATTGTTGGGATTGAAGGACGCACTGCAGAACAAAGTTTCTGCAGCTGCAAGACACCCGCGCTCTGTTGCTGTGGTGCATAGGCCTCCCTGCAAAGTAGTAAAAGCACCGTGGACGCACCACCCAATGACCCAAGCCACCAAAAGACTATCTCTATTCGAATTTCAAAACCTCGAATCTGCATTGGACGTACCGTCTGGGCGCCAGTTCCAAGACTATCGGAACAGAGATAGTCGTGCACGCGCGAGATTTGCTGCCACAAAAGGCCACTTGGAGCACGCCGTAGGCGTGTGCAGACTGACCGTGAACGCCAGGCTCGTTCGTGCAGCACCAACAACCATGTCTTTTAGGGGGAGGCCTCGTCCTCAACGCGTCGGTTCCTGCTTCGGTGCAGCCAGAACCTCTGCTTTGGTTGTCGCCACCGGCCGAGGAGACCACGCGCTGCGGCGCAGGGACTCAAGGGACATAACCGCGAGCCGCTTCGACAAACCGCTCTCGCCGTCGGGCGGCCACCTTGCCGGGTCTTGCGACGCGCAGGTGTGCTGCGGTCCTGGAAACTCGCAGTGGAACGGCCGTGGTGGTCCTGTTTGTTCTCGCCCGATTCAGTTGATGGTTGCGAAGACGTGGGGATCGGTTTAGTGGGACGGTTTTGGTATTGTTCCGTGATTTGGGGATACCGCGCATCGGAGCAAATCGGGCAGAACCTACGGGATGGGAGTCTGCTGGCAAAACATTGAATCTGGGCCATCCGATCAGGTGGCAGACCACCGGAGAAACATACGCCCTTGGATTTCATCACATGGATCAGATCGGATGATCATGGTTAACCTGTGTACAGTTTGCTGTGTGACTTTAGCGGAACTCATGTTTGCTCTTTTAATAGTAGTGTAGACTAGTAAAATACCCGTGCGTTGCTACGGGATATAAATAATTTATGGCTGTAAGTCCATCATATGTACATTCGTGTCGTGATAACATTGAGACAATTACTCATGAAAGGATAATAATGGTTAACCAAAACTTAGAACCAAAATTTTACTTCGAAAATAATGGAGTCAGTATATTTGTTCTCCACAGAAACATATTACAGGAAAAAAAATTCTACGTTGAAGTGCATTGTTTAACCATACAACAGAAAATATTATGTATCACATCACACCATGCTCATGTGTATCTCCGCAATATGTATGACTTCGTAACACATGATTATCACAGTGAAGTTGAGTCGCGCCATCTGCAAGGAAACACAGTAGAATTTTTTTAATTCAATCGCGCGGCAGACTCTAGAATTAAATGTTCACAATTTAATGTCTTACAAAAAAAATCCATAAAACAGCACATACATAGTACCCCATTTTCAATTCTTGCTATAGAAAACCACGAAACATCATCTACTTGCCGATCGGTACGCTAACTTAGCTATAATCAGATGATGTACTATGTTCTAAAATTATCATTTTGTACTATTTACACTCTACCTTACTTCAGAGGAACAAATGGAGCCGGCCGTCTTACTTATGAGCTCATTCCTCATGTGAGCTGCACGTCGGTCTGAGAAAACTATTTTTTTCAAGCAGTTTGCTCCAATTTTAAACCTGCATAGTCTAACTCAAAGAGCAACTTATGTTGGACTCAAAGAGCTACTCAGGTAGTAGCTGTCAAAGAGCTACTCGTGGAGTACGCTGTAAATATTCTCTTTCTTTTTTTGACAGCTACTGCAACTACACGAGCCACACGTCGTGCTTTGTGCTTTGTATTTTTTCACAGATTAATTATGTAGCAGACACACACACGACTATAGAAGAGTAAAAAAACACCCAGCGCTGCTGGGGCCACAGCAGGACTACACGACTACAGGAGCCACACATCTGACATCGCTGCTCACCCAGCGACCTCCCCTCGGCACGATCTGTGCTCGGGCCGTCGGCCCTGTTTGCCTCCAAGATCTGCTCCCAGCATACCTCCGTACTCCCTCCTCCTCCTCTCCGCCTGCCTCCGCCCGGGCCGCCGTCGCGATCTGCAAACCCGCAGCCGTCGAGGTGACCGGCTCGTGCACGCCGCGCCACATCCTCCTCTTCCCGCCCGACGGAGCCTGTGCGGGGCTGCTGCATCCGCCCAAGCGGGCCGCCTCTTCGACGGCCACCAGATTCCCGTCTTCCGCGTTCAACCTACCTACGTGCCTCTCCACGCCTCGTCAATCCGCACAGAAGCCTATCCCTGCCCGCGTAGCCTCGGCCCCTGCCTCGCCACAGCGTTCTGATTGGCTGGATTCCGCGTACAACAGCGGTGACGGCCGCGCGGAGTGGAGCGGAACCGGCGTCTTCACCCGCAAGTGCTATAGCCTAGTCGGTATGATTTCTACTCTCTAAGACTGATTTTCATTTTTTTTATGGTAAACATGGATGATTTATCACTTACCCGATTACTTACCCGAGAACAAATCGATCCGTCGACGTGTTCACCAAATTGTCCCCATTGTAGCTTTTTGCATATGTTGTGGTGTGCTCGCCGTGCTGATTGGCTCGGAGGTGTAGAGAGATTTGTGGGCTAGGGGGATGGTGCGGACAGACTGGTTGTCTGGTGACTAAAAACCAGAGGCGTGAGAGTTAAGAAAGTTACCGCGGGTCCAAGAGTGATTTGCGTGATGTTACTATCTATTGGTTTTTTAGAAGGCGAGCTAGGCAAATCTTCCACCAGTTTTTAAGGAAGGTGATATGTTACCTTAAGTATACATTACCCACTTAACATTCATTTATTTCTCATGGTTTTTAAGGAAATCTTCTAGAGAAGAATTGCCGTTAATTTATTTCCCTCTTTTCATACCAATGATTAAATTTAATATTGCGTTCACCAAGTAAAGGCTCAGTTTAGTTATTTTTTGTACCAATTCATCAGTGCATGACATAATCATAAGCTTGCTAATATATCATTGCCGAAAAAAGATATCGCAAATTTCTTAATAAAAGCGACCCCTCAGATTGTAGGTTGTCGAACATCGCATACGTGAGCATTGTATCATGTAAACTGGGGAGATCTTATGGATTTGAAAGTTGGTAAACTTCATGTTTGTGTCATGTAAAGGCTAAGTTTTGTAATCTCTGTGTGGTTCACTTTTTCTGAAGGTTGATGTGAAACGAAGCATGGATAATGGGGAGAAACTCAGTAGCATGGACGTTGGTGGTCGTCCGTTGAATGTTGATCCAGAAATGTGTTCAGTTGCAGCCGTTACAGTTACGGAAGTTTACCGATGACACATACGTGAATGACAACCCAACAGAATCCTTCTACACGGAGATACTATGAAAAATCCCAGCATCATCACGGGTTGGTGAGATAAGCTTCAAATTGATAGCAGAGGGATTTTATGGGGAAGCCCGTGGAAGAGAAGTCAAGGTAACATTCTTCTAATATCTTGATGTTATACATGAATTCTACGCCCCAACATAGGAGTAGCATAGGAGTACCACCTGTAGCCTATGTAAGAATGTGAACATTCCCATGGACCACTAAAGATAAATGGAGAATATAAGGTAGAGGAACTGTTTTACCTTGACGTTAGATAGTATAAGGTAGAGGAACCTTCCATCGGTCGTCTATTTTATGCGAGTGCGCAAAACCTTGGCCACTATCTCCCAGGGGAAACGAAGGTGGACGTGGTCACAGTTTACCTCATCGAATGTTGGAGTTCTGCAATGACGGATAAAAATAATGAGTTAGAAACTAATGACGAAAGAAACCAACAAATTAGAAACCAACGAATTAGAAACTAATGCAGGTTGGTCATCCAGGTTACAAGTTGATCGGAGCTAGCTCGAAGGGAGGAGCTAGTTCCGGCTCCGTCATTGGTGCCATCGCCCTCTTCGAGATGGGGTATTGAGCAGCCATGGAGGCAGCGTCGATGTTGGGCGCGCTGATTACTTGATGCTCTTCTAGAGACGCCGTGGAGGTACCTTATATACTGATTACTACTTGATGCTCATTACTTGCTCGCCGTTGATTGCTCGCTAACTGCTGAATCGCTGGCTGATTTCTTCTCCATGTATGGCTCGTGTATGACAGTTTTGGTATGCAATAAATGTCTCATAATTCGTTGACTGATTTGTTCTCCTTGTAAGGCTCGCTGGCGTAATAATGACTCGACCATGCATATGGCTGATTTTTCCTCCTTGTATGGATCGTGTATGACAGTTTTATATGACAATTTTGGTATGTAATTAATGAAAATTATTTGTTGTCTGGCAACTTGACGTGGCTCGCTGATTTATTCTGCATGCACAAAGGCATGGAGTGGGACGAAGGATTGACGTATCCTTTTGTGTGGAGAAGACGGAACGAAACATTTCTTTTAAGTAGTAGAGATGAGCGGACAGAAAGCTTCACGCAAGAGCAAGAGAAAGGGCTGCAGCTCCTAACCTCCCTCCGGAGTCTAAGATTTGGCTTCTGCGAGGGTCTGCAGTCCCTTCCTCAAGGGTTACATCACCTTTCTTCCCTCGAGGAGTTATATGTCGGGTGTTGTCCGAAAATCCGATCGTTCGAGGGCATCCCCGTTTCGCTGAGAAAACTGGCAATATTTCCTCTCAGCGCCGAGATAGCCGAGCAAATTGAGAAAATCGAAAGAACGAACCCAGTTTTTTCTTTTTCTGTAGTCGAAGGTAACTCTTGTCGCCTCCATGTTTCCTTTTTCTGAATGGAGGCTTCTTCGCCATACCTCTACCTCATCTTAACTTCTCAAATATTACAGAATGGATAGCATAGTTGATTCCGTACATAGCTATTGTATCCAAACAAATAAATAAGAATGAAGAAATCATCTTGATATGCTGAAAGGTCAATTGGTCACCCTTTGTTCTCATTTTCCAATTTCCCTAGTAATGCTCAAAAGTATCGTGCGTGGAACATTTTACTCTCTGAATTACTCGAATCTGTTGCCAGGATATTGTTTTGTAAGGGCCACGTTCTTCAAGCGCCTGATACATCATATATATGTAAAAGAGGAGCTATTTTACAGGATGACGTGAACATATTCTTCCTACTGTCTTGGAATAATGTAAGTTACACTCTACACAAACACTTACAAAATTGTTTGAACATTTGAAAACTAGGCCTGATACTGATTTCTTTTGACGAGAACGGCAGGAGCTCTGCTTTATGCATTATAGAAGGGGGAAAACCCCACAATTACAGGTTACAAGGCAATGTCAGGTAAGAAAACTAACATGACAGGGAGCAGAAAAAAGAAGAAAACACAAGAAATTATCGGCCAAAAGCCAACCTCGGCTGTGATAACTCAGCTCTAACTCGAGCGCAGACATCGGATGATGCCAACTTCTGATCTTGGAAGATCCGTCGATTCCGTTCATTCCAGATATTCCACATAATATATGCAGCACCAGGGAGACTCTCATTTTTGCTTTGTCCCTTGCAAGTCGCGTGAATTTGGCTCCACCAACCAACAAGAGTAGTTGCGGAGGTTGACGCATGGAACAACACTGGTTCTTGTTGTGAGAAAGCCAACCAGACCTCCTTTGAGAAAGGGCACTCCATCGTCAAATGATATGCAGATTCCAGGACCTGATCGCAAAGGCAACAAAGATCGTTATGAGGCCAGCCCCGCTTGCGCAACCTGTCGGCAGTCCAAATTCTGTTCTGGATGAGGAGCCACATGAAAATTTTGACTTTCCCTTCTACACACAGGTTCCAAGCCTTTGCCAAATTAGGTTTGGCGATCCGGCCGAAGAATTGCGCCTCGTAGGCAGAAGCAGCCGAGTAGAGACCATTGGCTGTGAGTTTCCAGGTTGCCAAGTCAGGTTCGTTGGAGAGCTGAACGTCCTGAATCTTCCACCAAAGATGAACAAATTGGTTCATTGCATCCACCGAATCCATTCGTTGAAGACCCCGCATCCAGTTGCCATTCGCCATGGCCACTTTAACCGTGTTATTTTTTCTGAAGGCCAGCTTGAAAAGATCTGGTGCAAGAGATCGCGGAGAGTGTCCATTGAGCCATTGATCAGACCAAAATCTGGTACAAGCAGCAAAGAGACTTTTATCAACTAATTGCATGGAGTAGGTGTCCCTTTCCATGGTCTATCCATCGTATCCCAGCTATAGGACCCAAGTGCAGTTCTTATAGGACTCTAGTGCAGCATTATCTGTTCACTGTTTTGGCAGCCTATCCTACCACCCAGGTTATACTATCTTGTGCTGAGCTTGCAACTGCATATAGTACAAGCTTAGGTTTCACATGAACTGATCCTTCACTGAAAGGTAATGAATGGTTGCACACTGATATTCACAAATTCCCTTTTCCTTGTTCCTGTTTCTCTGGCCCAAGTTCGTTTACTTGAATTGTTCAGACCAATTACAGACCAGTAGTGAATGTTGCCCGTAGACCGTCACGATGGGCTCCTGCAGCAGCTCAAAGCATATGTTGCACTCAAAGCTGCCCCAGCCATCGCCCACGACGCTGCTGCCACTTGTGGACTCCCTGACGTTGGACACCATGCTGGTTCCTGTTCGGAACCATGATGAGCTGCAATGGTTTAAAATCGTTTCAGTCATGAGTAACATATAGTAGGTAAGCTGAAAACAAAGAGCAAAACAGCTTGTAAATGATAGCGTATCTTGAGCAAACAAAGTTGTAGCATCTATGGTAAAACAAAATCCTTAAAGATAATATTAAACTTGGTTGGAAGTTCATATCAATCCATGTCACTTCCATGTGCACTGAAATCCGTTTTATTTATGTCAATTGCAGGGAGTTGTCAGCGGTTGATTTTGCTGATCTTCTGCAGAAACCTGGCCGAGTTTCTCTTCAAAATAGCTGGTTCTACATAACAGCTATGCTTGACAGTAACCTCGGTCAGTAAGAACTCAGGATTGACTCGAGCCTCGGTAACGAAAGAGAGACCCGTGCAGCACGTCCTACTTGCTTCACCTGAGCAAACCGTCTTCCGACCAAACAGAACTCACCAACGTTGTCATGCGAATGCTGAACCAGGGAAAGCAGAAAGCGGAGACTGATGGGGGGCCCAAAAACGAGGCATATCTTCTAACCTGCAAGAACCTGAAACCAACACTGCACCTGAGCTCTCCACTGCTGAGAAGCAAGAGATTCAGAACAAGGTGGCCAAACTGATGGCAATGTTGGGTGAGGTGGGTGACTATGTTGAACAGTTTGTACCTTTCTTCTGAATGTTATATGAGCTACAGATTTTGCATGGATTTGTTTTTGTTTTGTTATAAACTACTCTAACATCAAGAAAAATATATTTCAGGTGGACTGGAGATGTAATAACTTTTAGCACCAATACAAAATGTGGTTCATCCGCCAAGGTTCAAATGCTCAAAGGTCAGCAGGCATGCCATTCCTTCCTCTGTTTTTTGGTTTCCCTACAGAAGCTCATAGGAGTGTCGGCGTGTCGCATATCAGGAGTGCTAACAGTGGCAGTCCTTGTGTGTTTGGCACTGACTGGTTTGGTGCGGCATGTTTGTCCAGGTGTGCTCCGCTGCACAATCCAGGTCGGGCACCAGTTCGCAGAATATCGGGTGACCGCAGCAGGATGTCCTTGGTTCCTTGAGGGCTTTGTGGAGCGACGATGATGCCGTGTGGTGTGGCACCATCAGCACGCTTGTGGCTTCAGATCTTTTTTTTCGACCTGTGTAAATTGCCAGAATTGTGTTTCTCCACATGGCAAATTCATTCCGTTTTGAAACATAGAAAGTGATTGGCGACGACCCTGTTCCTCAGTGAAACTGAGGAGGTTGTAACCTTTTCCCAATGTTCCAATCTGAGGTTGTATTTTTTCTCCAGTGTTCTCATCATCACTTCGTTTCATGTCCTCGGTAAGACCGATCGAATGATGCCCCTATTGTTTGGTGCAATTGTTGGTAGCACAGTGGTGGCTAGTGCATTCCCTGGCTATGAAACCCAGTCATACTTCAGGTAGCACATTTGTAATGCTAGCCCCAGTTATCTTGAAAATAAACTGGAATATAGAAGCATATAATTTTCATTGCCAGAACTACTTAATTTCTGCCTGTTCTGAATTGCTGTAATACGATGGAGGATCTGTAATATTTAGGTTTAATTTGTTAAAATCTAGCCACCGTGCCTGTTTTCATGTGTTTGTGCTGCAGGGGCAACGGTATCATGTCTTGGTTTTTTTCTTTTTTTAAAAAATGAGGGCTAAAAATGATGCATATGTCGTTTATTATTTATTAAAAAGTTTACAGTCAATCTGTTACATCTCACGGATCACAAAGTGTCGAAACAAAAATTTGCCAACGAAATAGGCGAAAGCAAGTACTCGTCCTCATGATAAAATTCTCTTATCAAGCCACCAGCCTAATCGGCTGAATAAATCCTTGGCGACCGTCTCCAACATGGTGCACCCATAATCCATTGCAGTTCGTTGCTCCAGTGGTTGGAGATATGAGCATGTACGGATCCAATGGGTATCATGTCTTGTTGACCTCGATCATATTGGCATGAGTTAAGCATGTGAATTCAATTAATCAGATTTAGGTGTTCCAAAAAAACGCCATAGTATGTGTGACGTCTTGGATGACAGAATACACTATTTTCGAAACAAAGGAGGACAGAATATACGGATGAAAAACCTCTTTGTACGAGGTCATCCTCCTCCTCTCTTGAGGTAGACAGCGTGGGGCGGAACAATCAATTCATGAGAAGCATGAGTTTGGAAGACAGAAATGTTAGATGTAATTCCGATACATATAGGATACGGAGTCCCATCCTATACGTATCCCTCTCTGTACCCGATTGCTAGGGGTCTTTGCCTAGCCTTATTAACGTGCAACCGATTGACCCAAGAGCAACGATCGTTCTCCTCTATTTTTTCCTCTATCCCGAAATTTCACATGGTATCAGAGCCCTTCTCTCTCCCATCTAGCTTCTGCGCCAAACATTTCCTCCGGTTGCTTCTAACTCCCTGCTGCGCCGCCGGTCTCCTTCTCCAAACCCTACGTCCAAACTACCCACAGCCAAAAGTGAAGGGTTCGCTGCATACAAAACAAAAAAATTCCTACGCGAGAGACACCCGAAAGGTCAAGATCTAATCTAGAAGATGAAAGGCAACGAGCATAGAGAGAGTATTAAGGAGAACATACCCTCGAAGACACAAAGCGTTACGAGATCGAATCTCGTTGTTGGCGTAGTCGTACTCACACCGATCTCAAGACCGAGAAGATGTGCACCGCAATCTGGCGGTGCCTCCGTGATCGGTCACACGCACGGCTTGATGACAACCTCTGTTCCCTCGATCCAGCGGGGCAGCGGAAGTAGAGTATCCCTCGAAACTCCAGCAGCACGACGACGTGGTGTGGTGGAGAGAACATAGTTTAGGGCTTCGCCGAGCGCATGAACATGAGGTGGAGCAGTGGGAGGAGGGAGGTCAAGATGACACCAAGTGTGTGCTGGAGGGAGAGCTCTCACCCTCCTTTTATAGGGGAGGGGGAGGCATCCCAAGGGGGGTGTGGCTAGCCCATTGTGGTGCCCCCACTTCTTCCCTCATCATGTGAGTGAACTCTCCACTCACACCCACTCATCCTCCACTTAAACTCCACTAAAAAATCCCAAACGTTTGTCGATGTGATATCACCGAGAGGGCCCAGAGTATATCTCTCCGTCATTTGGATGGACAAATCCCACTCTTGATCCATGAGCCTCAACTAATACTTTTCGAATACCCAACGGCACCTTTATAGTCACCCTGTTACAGTGTGACGTTTGATGATATCAAAGCACCCTTCCGGTATTAGTGATTGACATGATCTCATGGTCTAAGGAATAAGTTACTTCGTATGTTTGATATAACAATGTAAACTTAATGACTTGATCATATTGCTATATTCACTTTGGGTGTATGGTCATCACATCATTATACCAATGATATGACCCCGTTATTAACAACATCCAATTTTCATGATCAGGAAACCTTGACCATCTATTAATCAACGAGCTAGTTCAAAGAGAGGCTTTACTAGGAACCATTGTTTGTTTATTAAACACACATGTATCAACGTTTCCGGTTAATACAATTCTAACATGAGAAATAAACATTTATCATAAACAAGGAATAAGATAATAACCACTTTATTATTGCCTCTCGGACATATTCCCTTCAAAAAGCTCCCAAAACAAATACCTACACAACCCTAGAACAACCCGAACAGGAAACCTAGCTCGTGTTGGTATGATAGATTGCACTTCATGTCCTACACCTCTTTCTAGTACTGAAACTTTGTCACTTCACACTGGTTCTCTTCTTGGACCTGAGGATATTGCAAGCTATAGGAGTGTTGTTGGTGCCCTTCAATATTTGACTTTAACTAGACCAAATCTGTCCTTTTCTGTTAATAAGGTCTATCAGATTCTTCATGCACCGACTACTCTTCATTGGACTACAGTTAAAAGAATTTTAAGATACATAATGGCACTCGTACAGTTGAACTGACTTTTCAGAATTCCACTTCTACACTTCTTAGTGCTTTTTCAGATGCTGACTGTACATGTGATTTGGATGATAGAAGGTCAACTGTAGGTTTTGCTATTTTCCTTGGACCTAATCTGGTTTCTTGGAGTGCTAGAAAACAGCCTACAGTTTCAAGGTCTAGTACTGAAGCTGAATATAAAGCATTAGCAAATGCAACTGCAGAATTGATATGGGTTGAGTCTCTCGTACGTGAACTTGGTGTTTCGTTGCAAGAGAAGCCTTGTTTATGGTGTGACAATCTTGGAACTACATTTCTGTCTGCAAATCCAAAGTTTGAGCAATGATTTCGTTGCAAGAGAAGCCTTGTATATACGATTTTGTTTGCGACACTACTCTCACACGTGCACAAATATCCTCCTTTTTCTCAATTATCAGCACTTTGTTCTGTCGGGTCGCTCTTCTACGTGTATTAATCTCCTCCTTTTATGTGGCCATCAAGATATTTCATCGAGCTCTATATCGTTCACTTCTTGCTCGATTTCTATCTACTTTTGAAATGATGACAATTGGTTGATTTTGAGCTGTCGCCACCATAGTTGAACTTCGTGCGAGATCATTGACATTTTTTACTACCTGAATTACCACATTAAAATAAATTAGTAGCTGAAACCATGTGGGCAACGTTATATGATGATGCAAGACAAAATGCACATCATTAGAACCTTTGCCTCAGAGTATCATGGTACTGGTAAGGTTACTTTGAAAGAGAGTTGTGCATGTGAAAGTGCATTTCGTTTTCACGTTGTTTTGTGTGTTAGTTAACAATACTAAGTACATTATTTATCGAGGTGTTGAGTGTGCAGGTGTTATCTTTAACATCCACATCGATCACCAAATGATCGGTGAAGATTGGCCACTGAGATTTGAGATAAAGAGGAACCGAATTATTCTAACCAGATTATTTCAGGGAAACCGGATATTCCGATTAGGATGATCCCAGCCCAGCTTGAGACAGAGATGAGCCGGATTATTCTAACCGATTATTTAGGGCAACCGAATATTCCAGTTAGGATGGTCTCAGCCCAGTTCGAGACAGAGACGAGCCGGATTATTGCAACCGGATATTTCGGTTGTGGTAGTATTTGCTCAAAATCGGCTAAGGACTGGAAGGTTGGAGGCGCAGAATCCAACCGAATTATTTGAACCGGATTATTCCACATCAACCAGATAATCCGGTTCAGGAGCCAGAGCGAGACAGAAGCCAGTCGGATTATTCTTACCGGATTAATTGCTCCCAATCGGATAATCCGGTTGAAGTAAATGCAGTCGATTTAGATCTGAAGAAAGAAGCCAACCGGATATTCCGGTCCAAGTTTGGACCGGATAATCCGGTACCTGTTTTCCTGCTCAAACGGCTAGATTTGAGGAGGGGGTATAAATACCCCTCTGTGACGCCCCGAGATCGGGCACTATACAGATTTCAGCATTCCCGCCAAATCCGCATAATAACCGGTTCCAGGTTGCCACTTATGATAACATTACAACGGTTCACGAATAATCCACAACAACAACAGAAAAGAGATTTACAAGATGACTCAAACGAGTCAGGGATACAACTGATACCATACAAAGATCCAAATAACAGCGGAAGAAACAACATATCGTCCGTCTACGGACAAGATACAAATTGGACTAAGAGTCCTGAAGATAACCGAGAGCGTCCAATCCCTGCCCAGGCCAAGCCGGAGGGATTCCCAAGCTAACGTCGTCAGACTTCAAACCTGTTGACTGCAATGTTGAATATGCAGCCACGAAAAAGATTCGTGGGTCAGTACGGTTAAGTACTGGCAAGTGGATAACCCATACTCACAAGATACCGGCGCAGCCAGTCATCACAAGATACAAATACTTTGGGATCAACGGAAATCAAGGGGTTATTGCAAATAAGCGGCAGCGGGCTGCACTAACCAACTACAGAGAGATACTACAACTTCCGGCTAACAGAAAGAAGATAAGATCGAGTATTGTAACCAACTGAAAGATAACTTCAAACAAACCCATCCTGGATCTCGCCCCTTTATCCAAAGAAGCAATCCGAGGATAACTCACGCAGTTGAATTAATGATGGTTCAGATTATTGTGTCAATAAGCCTATTACTAGTCAAGTTGTTAATCATTGGGTGTAATGTTGTTAATCATTATGTTTAAGTTGTCCTGAGTACTTGTTAGCCAGTACTTTCACCAAGTAATCCATAACCGCGGAAAACACGGCTTCTCGAGAAGATTATCCCTGCAGGGTTGCACCAATTTGGCCGTACACGTAAGAATAACCCGCCAGACGGGGGATCAACCCACCAAGCGAGGTACTCAACACAACTCAACTCTTCTTCGCATCAAGCCCAATGCACCTTGGGCGCACGGCTAATCGAGACCAGAAGAAAATGGACCCTCATAGCACTCTAAGACCGTGTCCCCCTATATGCCGACTACGAAAGTTCCACCCGGGTACCAAGGGCTCGCAAGATCATGCATGCAGCAAATGGAAAACCCGAACTAAATGAGGCGATTTGGACGAGATGCGAATCGAATCAAATTGAGGGGGGCGCCCATACTCGCTTCCCACATGCGGGTAGTGCGCTCATCATGGATCAGTAGACAAGACCCTTTTCCTATTAGGGTCGACACTAGCAGGCCTCAAAACCACAAGGGCCTCCTGCCGGTTCCTTATCATCAAATTATTATTACCATTAGCATTAACAGGATTGATTGATTAACATCGAGCCCCCAGAACATAAAAGTAATCTAGTAACGGAAAGTAACGGGTAACAGACTCGAGCAAAACAACCTAAGCATGCAGCTACGACACGAAGGCCAACGAGGTAAACAATCAACAATTAATAGGAAGTGGAAAGAAAGGCTATATCATTGCAGCAAGGTAAACATACGATAGGATCGAGACACAAGCATCATATCAACAGGCTAGAATAAGAACAACGGAAAGAATCGGTAACAAGTGATGAAAGGCAGCCATTTGGCAGCAAGTGAGTATACTTGCCTGGAATCCAGCAAGTAGAGGTACATCCACAGAACTTGTCGTTGCTCACATCATCTCAACGTCCTATCCGGGAAGAAGCAAGGAACCTCGAACAAACACCGGATGCAACAATTACTACTACGGCAAAAGATCCAGCATGATAAAGATAGGGATGCATGACAAGTTTAAAGATGCATCAAGGTAAACTAGTTGACAAGATAAACAGATTTAAGTGGACCCATATGCAATTTGAGTTGCATATGAAAAGCCCATGAATTATGGTTGAAACAATTGTTTTCCAACTAATCATCAGGTGAAAGTGGTTTAGTATGATGCATGGATGAGGAAAACAACAAAATAACAACAATAGAACCAATTGGAAGTAAGGTTTACCAATTTTGGAAATTCACTTATTAAGTTTTGGAATTTTTTGGTTACTTAAACGTGTCACACAAGCAGTTGTTGTTTTCATCAAGTTAAATTGTTCAAAACAGATATCAAAGTTCATATTTGATTAGAACACAAAATTTTAGGTGGATTACATGTTTCAATTATTGAAAAAGGAATTACAATGATTTAATTATGAATTAAACAAGATTAAACAAGTTTTAAATAAATTTAAAATAAGTTTGGATTTAATTGAATTTTTATTTGTTCAAAACATAAATTCAAATTCACATTTGAAAAGTTGATACTTTGATGGTTTGAAAACATATTTTGCATGTTCAAAAATAATTTATATTGAGCAAGTTATGATTTTATCAAATTTAAATGAATTAAACAAGGATTAAATTATTTAGGCAATTTAAATTATTCAAACCATGAAACAAAATTTATATTTGAAATAGCATGGAAAACATATTTTATTTGCATGATTTGGATTTATTATGATTTAGTTATGCAATTTAGCAAATTGCAATTGAATTATTTGAATTCGAATTTGAATTGCATTTTGGAAATTCAAAACAGAGAACAAATGGCATAGTTGGATAGACAATTTAATTTAGAACAATAAACATATTTTACTTTTGTTATTTAGAGTTATATTTTGAAAGTTATTATCAATTTAGAATAGAGGACTAATCTGTAATTTTTAAGGGCTGAAAAGTAAAACAGAAAAATTAAAACCCTTTTGTTACTCTGCAGTGGCTGTACACAGCCACTGACAGAGGGCCCAGGCCACGCTGGCGCTACGTGGGCGTGGGTGCAGCTGAGGTGGCAACAGGGGCACTGAACGGTGGGCCTAGGCTGCGCTGATTAATCCACAAAAAAGGTGGCTTATCGCGCCCGCGGGGACTCGATCCCGGGTGCTAGCGCTGCGCGTACGGATGCAGTACCACTACGGTACTGAAGCTGGTTGTGACAGGTAAGGATCTCGACTGAATTTGAGGCGACCCCGCCGTAGATAACTGAATTTTTGACAGAACGTTCGTTCGCTGAACCTGACGAGAACAACAGCCGGTGATCGTTCGACGGCAGTGCACCGGAGTTTGCCGCGACGGTGGTGGGTGTGCGAGTGCGCTGGTGCGTCGTGCGGAGGCGGACATCTAGGAAGGGGGAGAGGAGACGGGAGGCGGTCACCTAGGGGGTTGTCGGAGGAGAATGTCGACGGCAGTAGCAGAGAGTTTCCTCTCCGGCGACGGCGGGCTCGATGGCGCGGTCCCTGGGCGCTCCCGGCGACCCGCGATGAAACGGAGAGGTAGAAGGATCCATCACGATCCCATTCCCGGCATCGGATGGACCTCGAGGGGATGGTGGCGGTGGGGCGACGGGAGGCAGAGGTGGGCTCACGGTGGTTGTTTCAGATACAGAAGAGAATCGTGGGGGGGAGAGAGGAGCGACGGCGGCGCTAGCTGGGAGAGAGGAGGGCTAGGTCTAGCAGTGGGGGAGAGGGGGACGTGGGTTTTATGGTGATCTAGCCTAGTACGGCTGCACATCGAGGAGGGGAGGCGATCGATCGGGTGGTGGAGAAGAAGACGTACAGAGGTGACGTAGGGGGGGAGGAAGACGACAGAAAGGAGGGGGTATTGGGCTAGAAAGAGATGGGCTTGGGGGGAGAAAAGGGAAAGGGGGTGGGATGCCTCTCTCTCCACCCCTCTTTTCTATTTTTTTCCTTCTTTTTTTTTGCTTGTAGAAAAGAAAAGAAAGAGAGAAGGCTAGGTTGGGGTTTTGGGGTGGTTTATTTTATTAAATATCTTTATTACTTTTTCAAAACAGAAAATGAAAGCAATGTTAGCATTATTTTCACAAGTTGAAATTTTAATTGAATTAAAGTTGTTAGTTGAATTTTTCAAATAGGGTTTGAGGTTGTTTATTTGATAATTAAATTTTATTAATTTGCAACACAACAACAACAAGGTAGTTTAAAATTAATTTCAACAACTTGAATTATTAATGTGATATTAAATTGTTAGGTGATTTTCAAATAGGGTTTGGGTTGGAATTTTGGAATTAAACAAATTTTATTTAATAAGTTCAAGCAATTTGCAAACATTATTGAATTTAAATTTGTTTGGCAAATTTTAATATTTAAACCCATATTGAAATATGATAAATAAGATTGATTTGATTTGAAGTTTTGAATTTGCCATTAGGGTTTTAATAACAGGGAAAATTTTAGTAACAAGCAATTTGATTAAAACAAATTCAACCATTGAAAAACAATTGAGTGGTTTAGTTTGCAATTTTGAAATTGGGAAGTTTGAACATGTGGGAAATTTTTAATTGTGTTTGAATTTTGAGTTGTTTTGAAAAACAGAATGCAATGCTCATGTGATGCATGTGATGCAAAGCAAAAATAAAACAAACACTTTCTACTAAGGGTAACACCCCAGGTGTTACAGACGACACCACTAACAAGGGATTGCGCCCTCGCAATCCACCTGCTAACCCGGGAGGGAAAATAAGTGCGACTATCGATTCTTCGTGCTTCCAGTTGATCTCCTCGACACCACTAACAAGGGCTTCTCGACACCACTAACAAGGGATTCTTGCTCGGAGTGACGACGATGTTCTTCCACCAGGAATCTTCTGATGATCGAACCTATTAGGTTAAGGGCTCAGAAAACGTCCACACACGTAGGATCCTAAAACTTTGAAAGATAGACAAGAGGGGAGACTCCAAAACAAATAAGAGGGGAGGGGAAGATAGAATAGAGATAAGGAGAGAACAAGAATCCTATTGAGATGTTTTTCCAAAATAGTTTAGCAGAAATAGTTTTTGACACTCTAGAAACAACGACCGTTAGCGAGGTTATCCTACAGGCTTTGCAGACCCGTTGCTTCGATAACCATTCGTATCGAAACAATCTCGGGAATCGGAACCAAGGCTCTGATACCATTTGTGACGCCCCGAGATCGGGCACTATGCAGATTTCAGCATTCCCGCCAAATCCGCATAATAACCGGTTCCAGGTTGCCATTTATGATAACATTACAACGGTTCACGAATAATCCACAACAACAACAGAAAAGAGATTTACAAGATGACTCAAACGAGTCAGGGATACAACTGATACCATACAAAGATCCAAATAACAGCGGAAGAAACAACATATCGTCCGTCTACGGACAAGATACAAATTGGACTAAGAGTCCTGAAAATAACCGAGAGCGTCCAATCCCTGCCCAGGCCAAGCCGGAGGGATTCCCAAGCTAACGTCGTCAGACTTCAAACCTGTTGACTGCAATGTTGAATATGCAGCCACGAAAAAGATTCGTGGGTCAGTACGGTTAAGTACTGGCAAGTGGATAACCCATACTCACAAGATACCGGCGCAGCCAGTCATCACAAGATACAAATACTTTGGGATCAACGGAAAGCAAGGGGTTATTGCAAATAAGCGGCAGCGGGCTGCACTAACCAACTACAGAGAGATACTACAACTTCCGGCTAACAGAAAGAAGATAAGATCGAGTATTGTAACCAACTGAAAGATAACTTCAAACAAACCCATCCTGGATCTCGCCCCTTTATCCAAAGAAGCAATCCGAGGATAACTCACACAGTTGAATTAATGATGGTTCAGATTATTGTGTCAATAAGCCTATTACTAGTCAAGTTGTTAATCATTGGGTGTAATGTTGTTAATCATTATGTTTAAGTTGTCCTGAGTACTTGTTAGCCAGTACTTTCACCAAGTAATCCATAACCGCGGAAAACACGGCTTCTCGAGAAGATTATCCCTGCAGGGTTGCACCAATTTGGCCGTACACGTAAGAATAACCCGCCAGACGGGGGATCAACCCACCAAGCGAGGTACTCAACACAACTCAACTCTTCTTCGCATCAAGCCCAAAGCACCTTGGGCGCACGGCTAATCGAGCCCAGAAGAAAATGGACCCTCATAGCACTCTAAGACCGTGTCCCCCTATATGCCGACTACGAAAGTTCCACCCGAGTACCAAGGGCTCGCAAGATCATGCATGCAGCAAATGGAAAACCCGAACTAAATGAGGCAATTTGGACGAGATGCGAATCGAATCAAATTGAGGGGGGCGCCCATACTCGCTTCCCACATGCGGGTAGTGCGCTCATCATGGATCACTAGACAAGACCCTTTTCCTATTAGGGTCGACACTAGAAGGCCTCAAAACCACAAGGGCCTCCTGCCGGTGCCTTATCATCAAATTATTATTACCATTAGCATTAACAGGATTGATTGATTAACATCGAGCCCCCAGAACATAAAAGTAATCTAGTAACGGAAAGTAACGGGTAACAGACTCGAGCAAAACAACCTAAGCATGCAGCTACGACACGAAGGCCAACGAGGTAAACAATCAACAGTTAATAGGAAGTGGAAGGAAAGGCTATATCATGGCAGCAAGGTAAACATACGATAGGATCGAGACACAAGCATCGTATCAACAGGCTAGAATAAGAACAACGGAAAGAATCGGTAACAAGTGATGAAAGGCAGCCATTTGGCAGCAAGTGAGTATACTTGCCTGGAATCCAGCAAGTAGAGGTACATCCACAGAACTTGTCGTTGCTCACATCATCTCAACGTCCTATCCGGGAAGAAGCAACGAACCTCGAACAAACACCGGATGTAACAATTACTACTACGGCAAAAGATCCAGCATGATCAAGATAGGGATGCATGACAAGTTTAAAGATGCATCAAGGTAAACTAGTTGACAAGATAAACAGATTTAAGTGGACCCATATGCAATTTGAGTTGCATATGAAAAGCCCATGAATTATGGTTGAAACAATTGTTTTCCAACTAATCATCAGGTGAAAGCGGTTTAGTATGATGCATGGATGAGGAAAACAACAAAATAACAACAATAGAACCAATTGGAAGTAAGGTTTACCAATTTTGGAAATTCACTTATTAAGTTTTGGAATTTTTTGGTTACTTAAAGGTGTCACACAAGAAGTTGTTGTTTTCATCAAGTTAAATTGTTCAAAACAGATATCAAAGTTCATATTTGATTAGAACACAAAATTTTAGGTGGATTACATGTTTCAATTATTGAAAAAGGAATTACAATGATTTAATTATGAATTAAACAAGATTAAACAAGTTTTAAATAAATTTAAAACAAGTTTGAATTTAATTGAATTTTTATTTGTTCAAAACATAAATTCAAATTCACATTTCAAAAGTTGATACTTTGATGGTTTGAAAACATATTTTGCATGTTCAAAAATAATTTATATTGAGCAAGTTATGATTTTATCAAATTTAAATGAATTAAACAAGGATTAAATTATTTAGGCAATTTAAATTATTCAAACCATGAAACAAAATTTATATTTGAAAAGGTTATTTGAAATAGCATGGAAAACATATTTTATTTGCATGATTTGGATTTATTATGATTTAGTTATGCAATTTAGCAAATTACAATTGAATTATTTGAATTCGAATTTGAATTGCATTTTGGAAATTCAAAACAGAAAACAAATGGCATAGTTGGATAGACAATTTAATTTAGAATAATAAACATATTTTACTTTTGTTATTTAGAGTTATATTTTGAAAGTTATTATCAATTTAGAATAGAGGACTAATCTGTAATTTTTAAGGGCTGAAAAGTAAAACAGAAAAATTAAAACCCTTTTGTTACTCTGCAGTGGCTGTACACAGCCACTGACAGAGGGCCCAGGCCACGCTGGCGCTGCGTGGGCGTGGGTGCAGCTGAGGTGGCAACAGGGGTCACTGAACGGTGGGCCTAGGCTGCGCTGATTAATCCACAAAAAAGGTGGCTTATCGCGCCCGCGGGGACTCGATCCCGGGTGCTAGCGCCGCGCGTACGGATGCAGTACCACTACGGTACTGAAGCTGGTTGTGACAGATAAGGATCTCGACAGAATTTGAGGCGACCCCGTCGCAGATAACTGAATTTTTGACAGAACGTTCGTTCGCTGAACCTGACGAGAACAACAGCCGGTGATCGTTCGACGGCAGTGCACCGGAGTTTGCCGCGACGGTGGTGGGTTGCGAGTGCGCTGGTGCGTCGTGCGGAGGCGGACATCTAGGAAGGGGGAGAGGAGACGGGAGGCGGTCACCTAGGGGGTTGTCGGAGGAGAATGTCGACGGCAGTAGCAGAGAGTTTCCTCTCCGGCGACGGCGGGCTCGATGGCGCGGTCCCTGGGTGCTCCCGGCGACCCGCGATGAAACGGAGAGGTAGAAGGATCCATCACGATCCCATTCCCGGCATCGGATGGACCTCGAGGGGATGGTGGCGGTGGGGCGACGGGAGGCAGAGGTGGGCTCACGGTGGTTGTTTCAGATACAGAAGAGAATCGTGGGGGGGGGGGAGAGAGGAGCGACGGCGGCGCTAGCTGGGAGAGAGGAGGGCTAGGTCTAGCAGTGGGGGAGAGGGGGACGTGGGTTTTATGGTGAGCCTAGCCTAGTACGGCTGCACATCGAGGAGGGGAGGCGATCGATCGGGTGGTGGAGAAGAAGACGTACAGAGGTGACGTAGGGGGGGAGGAAGACGACAGAAAGGAGGGGGTATTGGGCTAGAAAGAGATGGGCTTGGGGGGAGAAAAGGGAAAGGGGGGTGGGCTGCCTCTCTCTCCACCCCTCTTTTCTATTTTTTTCCTTCTTTTTTTTTGCTTGTAGAAAAGAAAAGAAAGAGAGAAGGCTAGGTTGGGGTTTTGGGGTGGTTTATTTTATTAAATATCTTTATTACCTTTTCAAAACAGAAAATGAAAGCAATGTTAGCATTATTTTCACAAGTTGAAATTTTAATTGAATTAAAGTTGTTAGTTGAATTTTTCAAATAGGGTTTGAGGTTGTTTATTTGATAATTAAATTTTATTAATTTGCAACACAACAACAACAAGGTAGTTTAAAATTAATTTCAACAACTTGAATTATTAATGTGATATGAAATTGTTAGGTGATTTTCAAATAGGGTTTGGGTTGGAATTTTGGAATTAAACAAATTTTATTTAATAAGTTCAAGCAATTTGCAAACATTATTGAATTTAAATTTGTTTGCCAAATTTTAATATTTAAACCCATATTGAAATATGATAAATAAGATTGATTTGATTTGAAGTTTTGAATTTGCCATTAGGGTTTTAATAACAGGGAAAATTTTAGTAACAAGCAATTTGATTAAAACAAATTCAACCATTGAAAAACAATTGAGTGGTTTAGTTTGCAATTTTGAAATTGGGAAGTTTGAACATGTGGGAAATTTTTAATTGTGTTTGAATTTTGAGTTGTTTTGAAAAACAGAATGCAATGCTCATGTGATGCATGTGATGCAAAGCAAAAAGAAAACAAACACTTTCTACTAAGGGTAACACCCCAGGTGTTACACCCTCCTCTTCCTCCTTGAGCTCTAGTTCGTTCATTGCATTGAATAGCATTTATTGACCTCACCAAATCTTCAATTACTCCCAATCCCTCCCACAAAACTTGTTGATCTTTGGAGGATTGAAGGAGGAGGCCCCGATCTACATCTTCACCGAGCCATTCTTCATTTCCCCCTCATTCACTTGAGGGATTTGAGTCTAGGGTTTCCATTTGTGGAGAACCTAGACATCTTGCTACACTTGGTGATTCTTTGATTTGGGAGCCCCAATTTGGTTGTGGGTGTGTGCCCCAAGCTTGTTTGTAAAGGATTCGATTCCCGCCTCAAAGGGGATCAATAGTGGAAGGTGGACTAGGACTTTGTGGTGGGGTTCATCGGAGAATACTGTGAGGCCTTTGTGGCGTTGAGTAGGCCTTTGTGGTGAAGCTCACACCCCTCCAACGAGACGTGCTCCCTTAACAAGGGGGAACTCGGGATTACATTGTGTCTCCGCGTGCTTCATATCGGTTACCTCGTTCCCCTCCCCTTTCCTTGTGCTTGTATTGTGTTTGTTGTTATTCTTGTCATATAGGTAAATTCACCTTAGTTGCATTATCTAGAGAATTTACCTTTGTGTCAAGCCTAATCTTGAAGAAAAATTAAAATTTTTTGTAGCACCTATTCACCCCCCCTCATGTGTCGTTACTATCCATTCAATTGGTATCAGAGCCTCGACTCTTTTATTGGGCTTCTCCAAAGAGTTTAGTATGGACGATGAACCGAAGGTTGTAGATTCCGCGGTGCATGTCTCTATGGATGATCTCAATGAGTTAAAAAATTCATTGACCTCATCCATGGAGAACAAAATCGATGAATTACAAAAACTCATGATGCAATTCATGAAAGCCAAGGAATCGGAGACCTCCACTTCATATCCTCCGGACGAAGTTACGGAGGGCATCGAGAAGGGGAATAATGGTGATGCACCTAAAGATGCTTCCGCTAAGAACTCCATTGATAAGGGTACGGATGTAAAAGGAGAATTCCACTCCGTAGAAGGACACTATTCTCCCGATCCTCCCGTCCCACATCCTCATATAATTTCTAGAGGAGAACCTCCTAAAATTGATGCACATTATTTTGGTGAGTGGCAATATTACATGAAAACTCACTTGAACTCTTCTTGTATTGAACTTTGGAGGGTCACTCGACATGGATACAAGCCACATGACCCCAAGAACTTCACAAGAAGAGAAGCCGTAGATTGTCAACTCAACTACACCACCTTGTGCATCATTCAACAAGCCATGGGTCCAAACCACATGCCTCATCTTCAACAATATTCCACCGCCAAGGAAACATGGTACGCTCTTGTCATCATGTTTGTGGGCAATGAAAGTATGCAAAGGCATAGCTATGATGCCTTGAGCAATGAGGCCGAAGGATTCTATATGCATTATGGTGAGTGCCATGAAGACATGTGCCGAAGGCTCAAGAATCTTTCCACCTCATTCAACAATGTTGGTGCCAAGTACATTGATGATGCTTGGATCAAGAGGAAGTACATGATTTCTCTTATGCCTTTTGAGCCCACGGACTTGAAGAGCATTTAGGGAAGACATGACTTTGCCTCCTTGAACTCAAATCAAGTAATGCAAGAAGTGTGCTCCTATCAAGTGAAAACCAAAAATTCTCTTGACAACCGTGCTAGAGCCCTAGGAATGCACAAAGGAGCATCGGTTGCTTTGAAGGCCAAGGTTGTGTCAAGGGAGGTTGAGTATGAAGAAGATTTATTTGAGGACTTGGCTCCTTTGAAGGATCACGAATATGAGCCCATGCTCAAAGATGTCATTGCTCTTACCGTGCAAAAGTTTTGGAAGAATCCATCCAAGGCCAAGGCATATGTTGAGGAGAAGACCAAGTCTCTCTATGGCAATGAAGGGACTCAAAGGGTGAGGTCTTGCTTCAATTGTCAAGATAAGCACCATTTCATTGCGGAGTGCCCCTATGAGAATATAGAACTTCATGGTGGAAAGCTTATTTGCAAGGACAAGGCCAAGGTTGCTTACAAGAAACCTCATTTCAAGAAGAAACCTTTCAACAAGAAGTCCCCCACCAAGTTTGTGCTTGTTACTCAAGAGGAGTATGATTCCGGAAGTGATGAAGAAGAAGAAACCACAAGTGAAGTGGCCGCTCTTGCTATTGCCTCAACTCTATAATATTCATCACTCTTTGAATCCCCCATTGACCCAATGCCAAGTGCTTCATGGCTAAGGCCTCGGAGGTATCACCTTCTCCAAACTCTAAGACTCCAAATGAATTGATAAACCTTGCTAGTCTTAGAGTATAAGATAAAATTGTCTCTTTGGAACGCTTTATGTCTAATGTGCAAGGAGAGACCAAGAAGTACTTTGATCACCTCATGAGCCAATTAGGAGAGGCCCATGAAGCTCTTGAGAAGAAAGGTGAGATTGAAACAAGGGATACGGATGAGATAGCATCTCTTTCCATGACTCTTGAGGAAGAGCATATTGGTACAATTTCTCTTGAAGTGGAACTTGAATCTATTGAAGAGTCTCATAATGAAATTGTTGGGAGGGTACGGAGCTCGTTCACTCGTGAAAAGAATCTGTTGCAACAAGTATGAACTTATGTTGCTTGATGGTGGCTTACCAATCAGATCCACTGCCCATCCACGAAATGGCCGCGGTTTCACTATAGGATGCAAGTTTTCAGCTGGAACACTTTCTATGGATCCATTTCATTCAACTAGTGAAAAAAAAGCTTATTCTAGCCTTAGGCGCCTTTTGTTGTTTTGAAGGGCAGGAGCATAATTATTTCTCCTTGGCACAGGAGCTCTCTCATGAAATGAATCGCAAATGTCAGGGGGGCAATGTTCTCATAAAGCTAGATATGACCAAAGCTACGACAGGCTGGAATGGCCCTTACTTTTTGAAGTATTGGCAAGATTTGGTAAAAAAAAAGATGGATCAGTTATGTTCGTTCAATGTTTACTAACTGCTGGTTTTCAGTGCTCTATAATGGCAGTGTGCATGGCAAAATCGTCACGGGGACTAAGGCAGGGAGACCCGCTTATCACTAAAGAACGTGACCTTGCTATTGCTAAATATAAAAAGGTTAAAAAGGACAAGGTTGAGTTTGGGGTTGGTCATGAGAAACTAACCGAGGAGTTTGAGAATCTCACCAAGGCAAACAAGGTCTTGGAGAGTGAACACTTAATCCTCAAAGAGTTACATGAACAACTTCAAACTCAACTTAATCAATTTAACACACCTAGCACCTCTACTTCTTCTTGTGATCATACAAATATTATTGAGGAAAATGCTAGGTTGAAGGATGAGCTAGCTAGGCTCAAGGGCAAGAGCCCTCAAGTTGATAAGGTTGTGGCCTCAAGCCCACAAGTGATTGTTACTAGACCACAAATGAGTGCTCCTAGGCCACAAGTGGGCAAGCAAGGTCTTATCTATGTTGCCAAGAAGAAGAACAAGAAGAAAGCCAACAATGGTGCTTCGGGTGGTATTTTCATTAGGGACAACACTACTCGGAGCATTCCCGCACAAACCAACAATGTTGCCTCGAGTGGTGGTGTCATGAGGGACAACACTACTCGTAGCATTTCCGCGGGAACTAGCAATCCACACCATTTCTTATACGTTGATTATTATGGTGTTGTGCATGCTAAATATGTTGGTCCTATTGAAGGTTTCATTGACTATACAATTTAGCTTCCAAAGACCCTTATTACTAACGTGAGGGGACTCTCCTCGGGTCCTAACTCTAGTCAATGATCTCTTGCGGGACTATGCTTCCGGTGGATCTAAATGGATAATTGATAGTGGATGCACTACTCATATGACGGGAAGCAAATATCTTGTGACGGAGTTGCGCCCAAATGGTATTGATGAAACCTTCACCTGTGGAGACAAGTCCTCATCTAAGGTATCGGGGGTTGGCAAGGTTGCGATTGCTCCTGATGTCACTATCGTGGACGTCATGCTTGTTGAATCCCTTGGTTTCAATTTACTTTCAGTTTGTTCTCTTGGGAAGATGGGTTTCTTCGCCTTCTTTGATGAAAACATTGTGGTCCTTTTGCGGATCAAGACTCTTGATGTTGCATACATGGGACATGTCAAAAATGAGTTGTTTGTGGTAGACTTTTCGAAGTCCGCCAACTCTCAATCGATGTGTATTTTTGGAAAGGCGGACGTGGGGTGGTTGTGGCATCGCCGCTTTTCCCATGTCATCATGAGATATTTGCAAAGTATTCACAAAGGTGGCCTCATTCTCGGACTAAAACAAAATGTTTCCTTTTCCAAAGATCGCGTTTGTAGGTCATGTGTTGAAGGAAAGATGCATGATATTCCCCACAAGGCCAAGACTATTATCTCATCAAAGAGGATCTTGGAGCTTCTCCATGTTGATCTATTTGGTGTCGTGCCCGAGGCAAGTCTTGGTCGCAAGAAGTATTGCTTGGTGATTGTCGATCATTTTTCAAGATACACTTGGGTTTATTTCTTCAAGTGCAAGAGTGAGACTCAACAAACTATCATCGACTTCTCCAACCAAGTGCAAAATCAACACAATGTCCAAATCATGGCTATTAGGAGTGACAATGGCTCGGAGTTCTTGAACTACACTTTGAATGAATTCCTTAGTGATGAGGGTATTTGTCGGATATATACCGATTAGAGGTATATCCGACATTGTCCTAAGGAGCCGGATTACCAGGGTGGCATGAATGGTAATTGATCACGGTCCATTAGGAGGCCCAGTAAGTTGACGTGCAGAAGCCGGATTCTAGAAGAACCCGGACCACGGCCCACGTGGTGCGGCTTGGAGTAGAAGGCGGATTCCTGCTTTCCAAGTTAGAAACTTACCGTAGTCTTCTAGGTTTTCCTTCCTGTAAGCCCTAACCTGGCTATCTATATAAAGCCAGACGGGAGAGAAGAAAGACACGAACAATTAGCTAGAGGCTACTCGCCAAGAAGTGGATCCTCGCCGAGTAAGCAAAACCAGATGCAGCCCACCGTATTCCACCAAGCACAACATCGATACACAACAAGGTGATCTCACTCCTATCTCCGTATGTTTCCGGTGACTTGGTGAACGGTGCGCTACCTCATGAAATTCCCCTCTTCATGCCTAGGGTGGATCACACAATGGAGCCCAAGACGGTGTCCTCGATGCTCAAGAACATGCCCAAGACGATGCCCGAGAAGATAGGAAGGAAGTGGGAGAAGACAACATCAAGATCGGAGCTCCGAGGAGGAAGAACGAAGGGAAACGGGGTCCCCGGCCTCAACCCTCGGCCACGCCGGCCTCGCCCTCCCTCAGGCCGGCCACCCAACAGAAGAGGCCGGCCTCCCCCTCTCCCACCCCGGCCTCAGGCCGGCTGCAACTGGGAGCCAGGCCGGCCAACCGCCCGAAGGCCCTGACCCCAACCCCGGCCCCAGGCCAGCTGCCCCCAGGCTGAGTGCCCTGCCTCCCACCCCGGCCTCACAGGTCGGCCTCCCTGCGGTTACCCGAAAATGCATGGAAAACGCCCCTTTTCACCCCCACCTACCCCCTAGGCTATATAAGGGACCCCGGTGGCTAGATATAGGGTTAGCGATGAATTGAGAACTTCGGGCATTGCCCTTGTATCCCTCGTTTGAGGCTACTCCTATGGTTTGTATCTAGGACCGTATCAAGGCTACTCCTATGACTTCGTCTAGGATTGTATAAAGGCTCACCCAACTACTTATCCTCTCCCCTTGGGATTCAGTTAAGAGTTGTCCAATCTTCCTCTCGTAAATCCTTGAGGTTCTATTGGCGTAGTGGATCGGCTACGGGTGTGAAGTGGTTTGAATCAAGGTGAGTTCAGTTGGATCGATCGTCCCGTAGGCGGCCCTCGGGGTTTAGTTGACGGGAGGTTTGGGATCTTTCGGTTCGCGCTATTTATCTCCCTTTGTATTTTCCCACGATTCCCCCTCTCGTGTTCATCGTGTTCTTCGCGTTCTCCGTGCGTTCTTCGTGTTCTTCGTCGATTTGTGAAGATCGGGACAACCTAGAGGTCAACACCTATATCAAAACCCAACTCACATTGTACTTTGTATACTTCAGGTTTCAGCTCTGATTTAATGATATTGCAGGAGTAGAAACGCCGCCTAGTTGTGACGTACCGAACTTGGGTAAATTTGGTGTTCCTGGTTGTCATACTACCACGTCCCCCCACGTCTCTATCAGTAGTCTCATGGTACCCCCATCTATGAACTCTACTATGATGTCTCGACAGTTGGCGCCCACCGTGGGGCCAGCGACGTCAGGCGTTATGTTTCGATCGGGGATACTCGGCGGAATTGGCAGTATCATAACTGTCGGAAGCTTGGAATTCAACGACGACGTCGGGCGCTTCCTTGACAACGGATCGTACATGCCCGCACGGAATCATCTGGTAAGTGCCTGCATTTTACCGATTGGATCTGCAAACATCTTTATCGTATTAACTTCAGAGGCAATGGGATTATGTGGTGGAAGTAGATTTATCCCACCCGTCCTATACTCAGTTGAAGAAAACTATGATGCCGGATTTTGCTCAGATCGCCAATATCCTGCTGAATTTGCTGCCTCTTCGAAGATACCTGCAATAAGATATCACTTTATTGGCATGGTCGAATCCAAGGTCGCTGAAAACACGGATGACAACAATCTCGTGGAAGAGGCAGATGAAAACAATCCCACGGTAGATGTGGAAGATTGTAACATCCGAGATTTTCGGAAAGTTCAAATATCTCAAAAATTTGAAACTTCTCCTTCTTTTTAAAAGAAAACCACCAAACACACAGGAAAAACTTAAACACAAAAGAAATATTATGAATTTTCCAAAGTATTTGGAATTGCTAACCCAAATGAAGCTCTATTTCCCAAAAGTTTTGAAGATTATTTTTAATTAAATATGTTTTCAATGTCACAAAAGATTTACTGAAAACCCTATTTATGAATTGACATAAATTGTCAAATAAACGTATATGCAATATTTAAAACTTCAAATTTAAAAGGGTTGGAAAAGATTCCATAAATATTTTAAATAAAGGGTTCGAATTTTACAAATCTCTTTTGTGAGTATTTTGTAGAATAGCCGTCTTAGTATATTCGAAACCGCGAATTTAGATTCTGTAGTATTCTCGTCCTATAAACCTAGTGTAACATCCTGATTCTAAACTAAGGATGTTACGAAAGATTAATAAAATATTCTTTTAGAGTTAATCATTTTAATTTCGACATATTTGGAATATATTTCATATTCGAAATAGGAGAGCTTGAGTTCATAATTTTATTTAAATTTTAATTGACATTATGTTTCATACCTGGTTCTATTCTAATTTTCCTATTGGCACGTACACACCACTTTGGCCTAGCTCGTATGTATTACTAATGCATGCACTGATGGTGTCTTTTCTCTAATTCTTTCCTAAGGTATCTCTATTTAATTTCTCATTGGACAGCCACGTGCATGAAGCCATGCACATACAAAAGATTGGCTCTAGCTAACTAGCCATGCACGTACACCTAATCTCTATTGTTCATATATAACTAGTAGACCATGTAATAGGAACGGTCGATCCTTCTGCTCTACTGGTTCTTTAGGGTTGTGCTCTCGAATCTTGTCTTCCTTAGTCTATGTCGGATACACGTACCAGGTCTGTAAGGCCCAACCAAATTAGCAGTCTAGATCAAAGCCCCATCTGAGACAGCCCGATATTCCGGCCGCACCAGCCGAATGAGCGTTGATCGCGAGTCGACTTGTGCGCGTGCACGGGACGGATTCCTAACACGATGCACCGCCACGTGAAGAGTCGCACTACTCCTTAATCTCCTTTCTCCCGCACGCTCAGAGGCAAGGAAACATCAATGGCTAGAAACTGTTTCTACCGTTTCCTTCTACAATAAACTCCAACTAATCTGAGCCATGAAGGCTGCGAACCCGGCCCTATATCATGCACCACTGGGCGCTCCCTTTCCTCTCCTTTTCCATCTTCCACAGCCAGCCAAGCCGTAGGCTCATATACTGTCCAATCTTACCCGGAGCTTTGAGGTAGGCCGTTCGTATCCCCGGCGACTCCGGCCATCGGAGGCTGAGCTGCTGCGCCAGGAGCACCAAGAGGAGGAGGAGGTTCCATTCTCGAAGCCGGAAACTCGTTCCGTTCATCGCACACGTCGCAGTTTGCACGTCCATATCTTCGGTTCATCGACTTCCCGCGACGACTACATCTAACTCGGTGAGAATCACAAAATTTCCTTCCACCACCATGTTAGACTCCCTGATGCCTACCTCCTAGACATGGTTTCCGGTCATATATCTCTATTTAGCCGCGTGGCCGTATGAACCGAACGCCACTGATGGCATTCACGTGTTAGCCCAGCTTCCACTCCTCGGATCAATGTCAGTCCTTCATAGAAAACGTGACAAATCCTTATAGGAATCAAGCTGTGGTGTTAGATTTCGAATTAGACAGATAGTTTACAAAATTAGTTAAAAGCATGTATGTGTTTGACCCCAATTTCAATTGTATCTGGATACGATACGTCGTTTTGAGCATATAGAATTGTTCATGTTATTTTTTTTTATGCCTAGGGTACTGTTTGCATCTATGCTAGTATATTCTAAAATATAGGATTGACTAGTTTAATCGTATCATGTTTATTGACTTACAAATGCTATGATTAGGTATAGATTTATTTTTGTAGAATTATATAAGGTGCTCTCTATATAGCTGGTATAGTGTTAGAAGAGCATGACGTGCTACACTTTAATTATCATTTCCATGTTGGAATGCTAGAGTAGGTATATTATTTATTTTTGTTTTTGCATGGTTGCTTTCTATGCTAAATATGTACCTAAAGGTGTTTGGTGTCGCTAAATAATAGCTTTGCTAGATGTTACGCATTTTTCTATGATGTGGTTCCTAGATATGTTATTTCAGTTTTTGTCTTTTAAGAATATTGGAGGGATACATTGTGTACATTGTTTTATTTCTGTGTTATTAACTTGAATAGGTGCATGTTTGACATATAGTAGTGCTTTCGTGTGTTAATCCATGCCTAGTATTACTTCATAATATGTTAGTATTATTATGTTGTGACCCTGTTAGTCCTTGTTGGTTGTTCATAGGATGTGAACATAGGATATTCTTTTCATTACTTGTTGTCATATGAGAAGTTGTAGTACGTTCGAAAAATGTTTGAGCATTTCATATTATGACTATGCCACTATACATTGACTATTCTTTAATAAAATATTTTGTTAATCAAAATTGACTAATTACCCAATCTTAGTTAATCCCATTCCCAATCAAGCCATTTTCGTTCGTTATTTTCTCTCACTCAATGTTGAACGGAAACACGCTCTTTAGTTGATCTTATTCGTTTATTATTTGAAGTTGGTATTTGTTGGAATGTCATCGTTTTGCCGATTAGGGAGTGACAGATTTGAGGATAGAGAGATATGCGAAGAAGAACAATACCCGAACAATGAATGCTTTATTTCTTTGATTGAGTGTTTTTCTAATGCTTGTTTATGTATTGTTATTTCAATGTATAGATTATACGGAGAGGAGCGTTCTTTTTTGTGAAGAGAGTGTAATTCTACACCAGCTTCAAAAAGGCAAGTGGCACATCATAAACTACCTATTATTTCCTATATGCATTAGAACTTTTGAGTAGTATGCATGATAGGAAAATCTTTGGTAAAATATTATGCTATGCTATTATCCCAAGTAGTGTGTAGCCATCCTTATTACCTTGATAGTGTATCAACCTTAAAATTTTGGTAGTTGATTGCTTAGCTATGCTTGTAGACAAAGTTGATGTGATTGGAAAGTATAACTATGTTTTGAATGATTACCCTAAGGGGTTTATGAAATATTTTTGGTGGAGTACTAGCTACTCACAAGTGTGGCATGGTAGGGGACCATTTACATGGTTCCTATGAAAATTTTCACATGAATAGCATGGTAGGGGATCACATTAGTGGTTGTACCTATGAAAATGCTTATTATCTAGCATGGTAGGGGATCACATTAGTGGTTGTACCTATGAAAATGCTTATTACCCATCATGGTAGGGGATCACATTAGTGGTTGTGCCTATGAAAATGCTTATTACTCCGGCATGGTAGGGGATCACATTAGTGGTTGTACCTATGAAAATGCTTATTACTCCAGCATGGTAGGGGATCACTTTGGTGGTTGTACCTATGAAAATGCTTATTACTCCAGCATGGTAGGGGATCACATTAGTGCTTGTACCTATGAAAATGCTTATTACTCCAGCATGGTAGGGGATCACTTTGGTGGTTGTACCAATGAAAATGCTCTTATCTATGGCATGGTAGGGGACCATTCACATGGTTGTACCTATGAATATGTCAACATTTCTGAAGATGACTCTTGGTTCACAAATGTCTATCCAGAGATACCTCTTATGATCAAAAATGTTTTATGAAAAATATAGGAGAAAACTTGCTTTATGCAAACTTAGCCCAAAACTCCACACAACCAAATAAGCATGTAGTATTAGTCTTGTCATTTATATCCAACATAGTGTTACTTGCCAATACATTAAATTGTATTGACTCCCTCGTGGCTGCATATTCCATCCTGCAGATGATTCTGAAGACGAGTGAGGTTTTCGTTAGGATCTCGAGACTATCGCCAACATGTTTTGCCTGTGGCACATGAAGAAGATGGGCTCAATGTTGTACTATGTTTTCCGTTGTATTTCCTTCTTTTCTGCTAGTCTTCTAGGACTATGCAAGTTGTAATACTATTTTGTAAAGACTGGATCATGCGATGTAATAGAATTTGACGCATTTGCATGATATTTCATTTTTTACTATGGTGCTAGCAATTGATCCAGGGACTAGCACAATAACACATGTGTTCTTACATTATTTAAATGTGGGAACGCTACAAAATGGTATCAGAGCATTGTGTTGCCTGTAGGATTCGATACCCTTAGGTTTGGAAGCCATTTTTGATCATGTTATTATCTCCTTAGAGTATTTTGGATCCTAGCAGCATAGTGAGATGAAGCGGCCCGGACAACTTTACGTGTCCACGGACACGAGACCGTTCCCTGATTGGCTTGCGGGTGCATTGTCCTTCTCACTATAGTGAATATCCAATTTGCAACAAGTTGTTAATAACCCCTTGATCACCCTAGGATTGAAAACTTTCTATGTTCAAACTTTCTAGAAACAACAATAATTCTAATCATATCATCTCATCTATTATTCACCTTCTAAATTTTCTAGATGACCTAACTCTTCAATACCATCAAGACAGGAATGTTGATGATCATACCATGAAGTGCAAGAAGTGTTTTCACCACATGAAAACCTACACTCACTACAATTGAAGAAACTTGGAGATATACCCAGACTTCACAACAATCAAGAACACCTCAAGACATTGAAGGAAGAACCTGAAGAAAAACTCAAGAATATATAGATGAGACCACCAATCTAGTTGCTTTGTTAGAAAAACGTTAAACGTGTTAGTGAATTGATCATACCGATGAGTGTGGTATGACAATATTAGTGTTTTCGAAAAACCATGTTGTTTGTCTGATGATTGTGTTGCTATATGTTGTTTATGTGTTGTTTGCAAGATGAGTTTTCCTTGATCTGATGTGTTTTGTATAGGAACCTCCCCTAGCTATCTTTCTAAACTCTACTCATTCTCCTAAAACCCAACAGATGCCTCCTCGTCGTGACCCTGACAACAACAATGATGCACTACAACAGATGATGACTGCTCAAGCTCAGCTTATGCAAGTGATGACCCAGTTCATTACGACTACCAACAATAACAACAACGCACCACCCCAAGTGGATAGACTTGCTAGATTCCTGAGACTTAAACCCTCTAAGTTCTCCACTTCGTCTGAGCCAATTGTGGCACACGACTGGCTCCGCACTATTAACAAGGACTTAGTGACTTGTGAGTGCACTGAAGCTGAGAAGGTGAGATTTGCTGCTCATCTACTTGAAGGACCAGCAGCACTGTGGTGGGAAACCTATCAGATTACCCATCCCTTGGAAGGAATGACATGGGATACCTTCAAGGAGGGATTTCGAAATGCTCACATCTCCTCTGGCGTCATGAAACTAAAGAAAGATGAGTTCCGAAGCCTGAAGCAGGGAGATAGAACGCTGAAGGAATACATAGATGACTTCTGCTCACTCTCAAGATACGCACCTGAGGATATTAACACTGATGATACAAGGAAGGAGAAATTTCTCAACGTACTGAGTGGTGAAATGAAGATACCACTGTCAGTGGCATATGCCCCAAACTATCAAACCTTGTTGGATCAAGCTATCACTCTTGACGACAATCTGAGGAAAGAAGAAAATAGGAAGAGAAAGCACAACCATGATAAGTTACCCTCGAAATCACAGCAATAACCACACCATGCCCACGAGGATAACAATAATTGCAAGTTCAACAAGCATGCCGACAATAACCATCAGTGTCATAATGGTTATGTACACAACCATCCTAGTTGTTATCTACACAACCTTGATGGACGAAATAGGCAACATGGTCATGGCCGAAGCAGATACATTGGTCATGGAGGTATTAAAGGACATAACAATGGAGAAAACAATGGCCTCAAAACCATTAGGAAGGACATCAACAAGGTAGGATGTTTCAAGTGTAAGAAGAAGGGACACTATGTTCGAGACTGCCCAGAGAAGAAAATCAGCACTTAGAGGCAACCTTAAACCTTGACAAAAGGAGCCTTGTACTAGTTTTATATCACAAATAAACTGTCCTAGACTATGTTCTTATTGTAATAAAATACTATGTTATATGAGAAGAGTGTTTCCTCATTGTGACAATCAGAGTTACGTAAGAGTTGCAAAAAATATATAGAAAACAAGAATGATCTTGAAGAAGATTCCTACTTCATATGAAGAATTTTGAAGATTTTCCCTACACAAAGAGAAGAATCAACGAAGAGAAACATAACTATCCAGTTTGTGTTGCATAAGAGTTTTACGCCACCCAATAGTACAAGGAACGGTAGTTTAGCTCAGGTTTGTCTTACAGATTGGAAACTTTCTGTTGGACAAGTGAGATTGACCGAGTGTTAGATTTCGAGATTTAACAAACCAAATACAAAGTAGTGAATTGAGTGCATTGTGGAGTAGCTACCATGATTACTACTCATTTTATTCACTTTGTTACGAGGAATGATAAATCTGAGTGTCACACCTATTAAAGAGGTGACGTTAATAAGCCTGGACCATAGAATGGTAATATGTAATAATAACCATGTGTTAGGAAAGTGTTGCTGAAACGTAATATTTTCGGTGGGGATTAAACCAACCTTGGAGGTATCAAACAATTGAACATTTTGCCTACCATGGGAGTTTTGTTAGAAATAACATGGCGTTTGCCTTCAAGGATGACAACAACAAGATGGAAGATTGCCAAAGACATCAAAATACCAAGTTGAGAGTGACCGAATGACTTTTGATTGACCCAAAGATTGACACCTCAGTGTCAAAGGTAGTTCAACAAAACTATGTTGGTCTGCAACTCTACCGCAAAGGAAAGCTCTACTCAAACCCATCTAGAATCCAGCCACGCTCTAAGCTAATGGAATTAGACTACCCACAAAAGTTTCTTTTAAGAATGATAGCCATCTAGTTGCCTTGGAACTAGATACTCAAACCTATCTTTCTTTCTAGCCTTCCCAAATCTCGGGACGAGATTTCTTTTAAGGGTGGTAGTCTGTAACATCCGAGATTTTCGGAAAGTTCAAATATCTCAAAAATTTGAAACTTTTCCTTCTTTTTAAAAGAAAACCACCAAACACACAGGAAAAACTTAAACACAAAAGAAATATTATGAATTTTCCAAAGTATTTGGAATTGCTAACCCAAATGAAGCTCTATTTCCCAAAAGTTTTGAAGATTATTTTCAATTAAATATTTTTTCAATGTCACAAAAGATTTACTGAAAACCCTATTTATGAATTGACATAAATTGTCAAATAAACGTATATGCAATATTTAAAACTTCAAATTTAAAAGGGTTGGAAAAGATTCCATAAATATTTTAAATAAAGGGTTCGAATTTTACAAATCTCTTTTGTGAGTATTTTGTAGAATAGCCGTCTTAGTATATTCGAAACCGCGAATTTAGATTCTGTAGTATTCTCGTCCTATAAACCTAGTGTAACATCCTGATTCTAAACTAAGGATGTTACGAAAGATTAATAAAATATTCTTTTAGAGTTAATCATTTTAATTTCGACATATTTGGAATATATTTCATATTCAAAATAGGAGAGCTTGAGTTCATAATTTTATTTAAATTTTAATTGACATTATGTTTCATACCTGGTTCTATTCTAATTTTCCTATTGGCACGTACACACCACTTTGGCCTAGCTCGTATGTATTACTAATGCATGCACTGATGGTGTCTTTTCTCTAATTCTTTCCTAAGGTATCTCTATTTAATTTCTCATTGGACAGCCACGTGCATGAAGCCATGCACATACAAAAGATTGGCTCTAGCTAACTAGCCATGCACGTACACCTAATCTCTATTGTTCATATATAACTAGTAGACCATGTAATAGGAACGATCGATCCTTCTGCTCTACTGGTTCTTTAGGGTTGTGCTCTCGAATCTTGTCTTCCTTACACTACCAGAATCCAATATATTTCTGTGCGTCAAAAACCGACAGGAGAAAAAGGTAAACCGACAGGAATAGGTTTTCCTGTCGGTCAACCGTCAGGAATAGCCGACAGGCATAGCTTGACAGGGAAAATATGATATGCCTGTCGGCTGGCCGACAGAAAATGTTTCCCTGTCGGTTTTCACAGTTTCCTGGCGGTATTTGTAGGCTCACAGGGAAATGTTCATGTCAGCCTCGGCACCCATAAGCAGGTGTATCCCTGTCATTACAGAGCCGACAGGAAAAGAAAGATATGGGAAAACAAAAAAAATTAAAATTTTATCCACATAATTATCCCAATACTCCACAGTAGGAATATGCCATCAAACCCAATGGCTTACGTAACAAATAGAGTTGCTAATTCACATCTCTTTACATTCCACAAAATTTTCATACATAAATACTCCCTCCGTTCGGAATTAGATGACTTGTCTTTGTCTATATATGGATGTATCTATATACTAAAAGATGTCTAGATACATCCATATATAGACAAAGACAAGTCATCTAATTCCGAACGGAGGGAGTAGAAGGTAAAGTAAAAACACAAGTGCAATTTTCTCAAAACACACACAAGTTCATCAACTAAATATCCATTACAAGAGACCTTGTGTTCTACAATGTGTCTAGCAGATCAGGTTGCAAGATTCCCTTTAGGATGAACCTGCAGTAGACATAATCGAACTTGTAAACTTGCAAGTGTCATCAACAGTTAAAAATATGGAAGGATTGCTAAAAGATAGCATGCAAGGATATATCTACAAGATGTAATAATCACAATTTATTTGGCTCTCGGTTTACGCCTAACTTGTTTTCATGACAGGAATGCATCCAATTCAACATCTATTGAGAAATAATAATTTAGTGCTTTATTTCAAGATCCTCTCAAAGATTTGCCCCGGACCATACAACCTACGATACAAGCACAAGGATCCTTCCAAGAACAGGGGAAATGTACCTTTGAACAGTAGCACCGAATCTCGAGAGGATCTGCGAGCTCATGAAGATCAGTTTCACCAAAACATCAATGTGGCAATAGCAGTTTTAACCAAGTTGGTTCTGAGATGGAAGAACACAAACCAAAGTCATTATATTTGTACAATGGACACAAGAAGAATACGATGAAATAAAATTGGAGACATAATAAGTAACAAGGAATAAATTTTTAGGTTAAAGTATAGTAAGAAAATAGAATGTTCCAATAAACAAGTAGTAAAAAGATTAACCTTCAGAACCAACAAAGGAGCTACTGGTAGAAGGCATTTCCATGTGCAATTTTAGTCACACTCTGCATAAATAAAACCAAGGTATCAAGTTTCAGCTGCATTCAGTATACATGCACAAGATACTACATAAAACACACCAAAATTCAGCTGCAATCAGCACACAAATTAAAACCAACAGAAATATATTTAAAGCTGAAAGTTCATGCTTACACAAAGTTTGCTGCAAATGTTAAAAACGTGCAGTCACCGAGCTGAGTAACAAACTCCCAAAGCTTGCTAGAAAATCTGGGAAGGAATCTTCATGCCATTGCAATGCTACAAACAGGTCATGATCCAGTGGTCCAAGAAGAAAAACTGCCACACTGCTGGATGAGCATAGTCAGTAACTAATGACAACACTAGCTGACAAGATATAACCCACAGGGGGAAATGGTATGATAGATATTATATGACACCCAACACATGAACAACAAATAAGCTAGGAAAAAATATAGCTTGCTTTTTCATAGTCTATGCAGAAGTTGGAACCATTGTGCATTCTAAATTGAATAATGAGCTATAAAAAAAATTAGAATCAGTGACACGGTGAATGCTTTTTCAAGCTACTTCATTCTCTCGTTGTTGAAAATTAACAGCACCAGAACTATAGCTCCCTGAACCCTGATGGTCCACCAGGGAGCACTACCCGTGATGAAGCAGAATAAACAGAATGACTATTGTTTACATTTCCAAAAGTTGATGTTCTATCCTCCAATTTCCGCATTTTTGAGGGATGACTCAACTCTGCCTGATGACTAGCCTGATCAGTCAATCTGGTTTCCTTCAGGGCTATAGCCGGTGCCGCAGCAACCTGCATGTGACAATATTGAGTCGTGGACACTAAAATTAAAAGTTCATCTTGTCCACAGACTGACAGAAACAACAATATGGGCATAAGCAACTGTTTGATTCCAAGGTTACAGGGGTTCTATAAATTATAAGGCCTAACTGAGACAATTCTTAAGTCGTCACAAAATAATAATGCTCATGTCGTAAGCACCAAAACACGTTTCAGCAGAAGACGATAAAACTGTTTAAGTACAGATCCGTGCTAGTGCACAATAAAAAGAAGTTCCTACTGGAGAATTTTCTCACGATGATACTTAGGCTTCTCAAGAAATTGAACAAGCAATCAGGTACAAGCAGAGATTGCAAACATCGGCACCCAAAGAAACTAGATTCGGGAAAAGTTACCTTTCCAGAACTTTTGTTTGAAGGAGATGCACTGTACTGCGGGGGAAGGCCCCGGACATGGAGGGAGAGATGGTCAACGAAGCGCCCAAATAGGGGCAGGCGGCAGATGGCACGGGCCGGCGTCGATGTGAAGGAATCCGTGGGAGGCGGAGGCTGCATAAGAGCAGACCTAAGAGAGTACGAGGCGGCGGTCAAGGGACAGCAGGCGGTGGCGACGGTGGTCGACGGGCCCGGGATAGGGTGCATGGGCCGGAGGAGATGTCGGAGGGACTCGGGGCAGTACCGGCGGCGCCAAGGTAATGGGGGGCGCGGCTGGCGGCGAAGGATCTGTGGGCGCGGACGGCGGCGAAGGATCTGGGTGTGGGCGTCGTGACGAGAGCTCAACTGGGACTGCGGGATTGGGGAGATTTTGGGGAATTTTGCGGCTAGGGTTTTATTCCAAGAGATTGGTGTTGGCGCGATAACGGGCCAGAAAAGAGCCTAGCGGCGGGAAGCTTGTTTTCACGGCGCGCGCGGAGCTGATTTCGCGGGCCACTAGAAATTTCCGTGATAGGTCGCGCGCGCATTCCAGGTTTTTGTTTCTCTGTGGGCTTCAACCGACGCCAAAATTGCTACTCCTGTCGGTTCGTACACGGCCCACAGGAAAATTACGTGTATTCCTGTCGTGTAACTGTTGGCTCACAGGGTAAATTATTTTTCTGTAGGATAGTTGCGGGGCCGACAGGAAAATATCTTGGCACACAGAAAAATTTCAGTTTCTGGTAGTGTTAGTCTATGTCGGATACACGTACCAGGTCTGTAAGGCCCAACCAAATTAGCAGTCTAGATCAAAGCCCCATCTGAGACAGCCCGATATTCCGGCCGCACCAGCCGAATGAGCGTTAAATCGCGAGTCGACTTGTGCGCGTGCACGGGACGGATTCCTAACACGATGCACCGCCACGTGAAGAGTCGCACTACTCCTTAATCTCCTTTCTCCCGCACGCTCAGAGGCAAGGAAACATCAATGGCTAGAAATTGTTTCTACCGTTTCCTTCTACAATAAACTCCAACTAATCTGAGCCATGAAGGCTGCGAACCCGGCCCTATATCATGCACCCCTGGGCGCTCCCTTTCCTCTCCTTTTCCATCTTCCACAGCCAGCCAAGCCGTAGGCTCATAGACTGTCCAATCTTACCCGGAGCTTTGAGGTAGGCCGTTCGTATCCCCGGCGACTCCGGCCATCGGAGGCCGAGCTGCTGCGCCAGGAGCACCAAGAGGAGGAGGAGGTTCCATTCCCGAAGCCGGAAACTCGTTCCGTTCATCGCACACGTCGCAGTTTGCACGTCCATATCTTCGGTTCATCGACTTCCCGCGACGACTACATCTAACTCGGTGAGAATCACAAAATTTCCTTCCACCACCATGTTAGACTCCCTGATGCCAACCTCCTAGACATGGTTTCCGGTCATATATCTCTATTTAGCCGCGTGGCCGTATGAACCGAACGCCACTGATGGCATTCACGTGTTAGCCCAGCTTCCACTCCTCGGATCAATGTCAGTCCTTCATAGAAAACGTGACAAATCCTTATAGGAATCAAGCTGTGGTGTTAGATTTCGAATTAGACAGATAGTTTACAAAATTAGTTAAAAGCATGTATGTGTTTGACCCCAATTTCAATTGTATCTGGATACGATACGTCGTTTTGAGCATATAGAATTGTTCATGTTATTTTTTTTTATGCCTAGGGTACTGTTTGCATCTATGCTAGTATATTCTAAAATATAGGATTGCCTAGTTTAATCGTATCATGTTTATTGGCTTACAAATGCTATGATTAGGTATAGATTTATTTTTGTAGAATTATATAAGGTGCTCTCTATATAGCTGGTATAGTGTTAGAAGAGCATGACGTGCTACACTTTAATTATCATTTCCATGTTGGAATGCTAGAGTAGGTTTATTATTTATTTTTGTTTTTGCATGGTTGCTTTCTATGCTAAATATGTACCTAAAGGTGTTTGGTGTCGCTAAATAATAGCTTTGCTAGATGTTACGCATTTTTCTATGATGTGGTTCCTAGATATGTTATTTCAGTTTTTTTCTTTTAAGAATATTGGAGGGATACATTGTGTACATTGTTTTATTTCTGTGTTATTAACTTGAATAGGTGCATGTTTGACATATAGTAGTGCTTTCGTGTGTTAATCCATGCCTAGTATTACTTCATAATATGTTAGTATTATTATGTTGTGACCCTGTTAGTCCTTGTTGGTTGTTCATAGGATGTGAACATAGGATATTCTTTTCATTACTTGTTGTCATATGAGAAGTTGTAGTACGTTCGAAAAATGTTTGAGCATTTCATATTATGACTATGCCACTATACATTGACTATTCTTTAATAAAATACTTTGTTAATCAAAATTGACTAATTACCCAATCTTAGTTAATCCCATTCCCAATCAAGCCATTTTCGTTCGTTATTTTCTCTCACTCAATGTTGAACGGAAACACGCTCTTTAATTGATCTTATTCGTTTATTATTTGAAGTTGGTATTTGTTGGAATGTCATCGTTTTGCCGATTAGGGAGTGACAGATTTGAGGATAGAGAGATATGCGAAGAAGAACAATACCCGAACAATGAATGCTTTATTTCTTTGATTGAGTGTTTTTCTAATGCTTGTTTATGTATTGTTATTTCAATGTATAGATTATACGGAGAGGAGCGTTCTTTTTTGTGAAGAGAGTGTAATTCTACACCAGCTTCAAAAAGGCAAGTGGCACATCATAAACTACCTATTATTTCCTATATGCATTAGAACTTTTGAGTAGTATGCATGATAGGAAAATCTTTGGTAAAATATTATGCTATGCTATTATCCCAAGTAGTGTGTAGCCATCCTTATTACCTTGATAGTGTATCAACCTTAAAATTTTGGTAGTTGATTGCTTAGCTATGCTTGTAGACAAAGTTGATGTGATTGGAAAGTATAACTATGTTTTGAATGATTACCCTAAGGGGTTTATGAAATATTTTTGGTGGAGTACTAGCTACTCACAAGTGTGGCATGGTAGGGGACCATTTACATGGTTCCTATGAAAATTTTCACATGAATAGCATGGTAGGGGATCACATTAGTGGTTGTACCTATGAAAATGCTTATTATCTAGCATGGTAGGGGATCACATTAGTGGTTGTACCTATGAAAATGCTTATTACCCATCATGGTAGGGGATCACATTAGTGGTTGTGCCTATGAAAATGCTTATTACTCCAGCATGGTAGGGGATCACATTAGTGGTTGTACCTATGAAAATGCTTATTACTCCAGCATGGTAGGGGATCACTTTGGTGGTTGTACCTATGAAAATGCTTATTACTCCAGCATGGTAGGGGATCACATTAGTGCTTGTACCTATGAAAATGCTTATTACTCCAGCATGGTAGGGGATCACTTTGGTGGTTGTACCTATGAAAATGCTCTTATCTATGGCATGGTAGGGGACCATTCACATGGTTGTACCTATGAATATGTCAACATTTCTGAAGATGACTCTTGGTTCACAAATGTCTATCCAGAGATACCTCTTATGATCAAAAATGTTTTATGAAAAATATAGGAGAAAACTTGCTTTATGCAAACTTAGCCCAAAACTCCACACAACCAAATAAGCATGTAGTATTAGTCTTGTCATTTATATCCAACATAGTGTTACTTGCCAATACATTAAATTGTATTGACTCCCTCGTGGCTGCATATTCCATCCTGCAGATGATTCTGAAGACGAGTGAGCTTCGTTAGGATCTCGAGACTATCGCCAACATGTTTTGCCTGTGGCACATGAAGAAGATGGGCTCAATGTTGTACTATGTTTTCCGTTGTATTTCCTTCTTTTCTGCTAGTCTTCTAGGACTATGCAAGTTGTAATACTATTTTGTAAAGACTGGATCATGCGATGTAATAGAATTTGACGCATTTGCATGATATTTCATTTTTTACTGTGGTGCTAGCAATTGATCCAGGGACTAGCACAATAACACATGTGTTCTTACATTATTTAAATGTGGGAACGCTACAAAGATCCAACACCCGTCGGTGTGACGATAAACTCGGAAGCCGACTCTGTGCTAGCCGCCATTGAGGCGAGATTAGAGTCGGAACCCGGATCGGACGAGCTCGATTCCGAGGACGAAGATGAAGATGCTTTTGAAATAAAGGTCAAATCTCTTCAAGAGGAATTCCATGAAGTGCTTATGGCAAAACCGGCTGAAAACACGGATGCTGAAAGCCAGGAAGACCCTAAAACACCTCCGCCAGATGAGAAAAGAGAGGACGGTGAAACCAGTCCAATTTACCCTGATGTCAAGGAATTGACAGAAGATGAACCTAGTAAAAAACCTCCCTCTTCCAAGAAGAGAAACAAGACTGCCAAGAAACTCTAGTACAAACTCCGGAAGAAAAAATTGGTGGATACCGCCATTGAAAACCTGGAAGTAGGGGGAGTAAGAGGAGTCAAGCCTACGGAGAAGAAAACCAAGGAAATCCCTGTTCCACCAATGTCAGAACAGGACAAACACGATTTACTTCAAACACCAGTGGGACTCCACGAACCCCCTGAAGTGCTGGAAGCCAGGAGGCAAGCTCTCCAAAGGCAGCAGCAACATCTATTCAGAACTCGGGAAAACCTCCTAAAAATCCAAGCTGACATTAAGTTGCAGCAGGAAGAAATTGAGGAATACGAGAGAAAGAATAGATTTGGCATAAAACCTACACGGTTACCCGGAATCGCAAGACCGGAAGTATTGCCACCAAAAGAACGGTTCGAAAACCCTTCCTGGCAAAAACAAGTAAACGACATTGATGCCAAGGGCGAACGTGCATACAAAACTGCAGCAGAAAACGCGGAAGCCGCATTCGCCATCCTCAATGATGATCTATACTCCAACAGCGAAAAGCTTCAGGGGGTGTATGCTTTCTTAGGAAAAGCATTGCAACAGCAACAGCGAGGGAAAGCAAGATCACGAAAGTTGCATGACGACTCGGCCCTATGCAAAACAGCTACATGCGCCGCTGGAGCACCCGGACCTGGCGAACCTGGAGATTCAGGCAATTCCAAAGAGAAGAAAGGAGATCCGAGAAAGGACAAGAAAATTCCAGATCATAAGGATGCATCGTCCAGGACAGGATCCCATCCGACGAAAGGTGGAATTAATCCCCGAGATTGGGAAGAACAAAACCGGAAAGACGGAAAAGCAATGCCGCCTCCGAGACGCCCTGCTGAAAAAGCCGGAAGATACGACATTCCTCACAGGCATGATAGATCCCGTAATCCTCCTAGGAACAATGAAAGGCCAAGGAGTAGAACTCCACCTTATTCCAAAGGACACGACAACGGACGAAACAAGGATAATCCCGGAAAAGCGCATTCACACAACAATGGAAAAAAAGGAGCAGATCCCCTTCTATCCATTCAGCCGACAGATATTCTGTTCACGCTGATAGAGCGGAAAGAGATAATCTATACTTTGCATCTAAGTGTTTCACTAGTAGGATCTGGAGAATAACTCTACATTCTGGCTTTGCCAAAGTTGGTCCAACATATCAAAAATATACCGGCAGTACAAATCCGGATACCTGTCTCTCAGACTACTATACAACCATCCAGATTAACAAAGGGACAGATCTAGAGGCGGTAAAATTCCTCCCCCTAATGTTGCTGGATGGAGCCAGAGATTGGAATAACGGGCTTTCGTCAAGAACCGTGGATAGCTGGGATGATATGGATAGAGTATTCACTCAGTACTTTCGGGGAACATACAAACGCCCCAAGAGTATCAACCAACTAAACCGCTACATCCAGTTTGAAAATGAGCCGTATGTCGAATTTATCTCAAGATGGACCGCAATGAAAAACAGCTGCTCTAGAGTAAGTGATGTGCAAGCAATGCATGCTTTCATCAATGGTTTAAAACCCGGCCTCGTACCATTCATGGTTGGTTCAAAGGAGCACAAAGATCTCGGATCTATGCTTACCACCACCAATGAGCACGTAGCAGCTGAAGACGACATCAGGGCGAGAGGTGGAAATATTGATGCTTTGGATCAGGCCAAAAAGACACCTCGTTCTGATAAAAAAGCTACTCCAGAAGCACAACCAAAGCCCAAAGAAGTTAATTTAGCCTTTGGAAAGGATAATGGCAGGAAATAGAAAGGAAAAAGCACAGAACCTATCTCCTACTCAAAGGAAGAGTGGGAAAAGATTAAGTCGGAAAACTGTGTCCACCATTCGCAATTTGGGAAGCCTACCCACACTAATGCGCAATGCCGGCTTAATAATGATATGAAAAGCAGTGTAGGATCCGGCAACAAGGGGAAAAACTCCAAGAGGAAGTCCTCAAAGCAAAAGCCAGAAGCTGAAAAAGAAGACAGTGAATCGGACACTGATGAAAAAATCCAGGAACTACAGCGAAAAGGCGAACCAAAGTTCCCGAGAGTTCATGGAGAATGCAACCTAACTTTCCTGGCAACTCCCTCTGCAAAGGTGGCAAAAAGAACACTTCGAGAAATAAACGCGGTTGTTCCACCAACCCCCAAATTCTTGAAGTACTCGAACACCCCAATTACCTGGGATCAGTCTGATCATCCCGGAAATATCCCAGAACCCGGCACACAAGCTCTAATTGTAATCCTTGTTGTTCAAAACACTAGGCTAAAAAGAGTGCTGATGGATGGAGGATCCAGCATCAATATAATGTACCTAGATACATTGAAGCATCTGCGAATCTCCGAGACCCAGCTCAATCATAGAAACATACGTTTCCACGGCATCGTACCTGGCAGACAAGCACAATCCCTAGGAGAAATGTCCCTAGACGTAACCTTTGGAGAAAAAGAGCATTTCCGACAGGAAAAAATCTCTTTCGAGGTGGTGCCGTTCGAAAGTGTATACCATGCAATACTCGGACGTCTAGCTTTCGCCAAATTCATTGCAAGATCATGTTATATTTATAACAAGCTGAAGATGCCAGGACCAAAGGAGGAGTAATTACCATAACAGGAGACTTCAAATTGGCAAACGAGCTGGAAAAAGGAAACACCCTTTGTGCAGAAAAAGTGATAGCAAATGAGGAATTGAAGGAGCTGGCAAAAAAAGTATCGCCGACAGAAATGCCGGCAGGAAAGGAAAGCCGACATATAGTTTCAAAGCTTCCGAGAATACAAGACCGGTTATCCTAGATCCCAAAGATCCGACAAAATTTGTCATAGTGGGGGCCGGGATGACCGACAAATAGGAAAGCGCGCTCATCAAGTTCCTCCGTAAGAACTGGGATATTTTTGCCTGGTGTCCTGCGGACATGCCAGGTTTACCCAGGGCGCTTGCTGAGCATCAACTCAAAGCGATTCCAGGATCCAAACCCGTCAAACAAGGAAATTATCCGGCTTTTGGCAGCAGATTTTATCCGGTATGTCATACATATTGATTGGTCTGCGAACCCAGTATTAGTCCCGAAGAAAGATAGTACTCTTCTTAGGATGTGTATAGATTACACCGGCCTAAACAAACTGTGTCCAAAAGATAGGTTTGCATTACCGCGAATCGATCAAATAATAGATGCCACCGCTGGATCTGAGCTCTTATGCTTTTTGGATGCTTATTCCGGGTACCATCAAATACGCATGAGGGAAGAGCATCAAATCAAAACTTTCTTCATAACCGCGTAAGGAACATACTATTACATAACCATGCCTTTTAGCCTGAAGAACGCAGGTGCAACTTACCAGCGTTGCATGCAACGTTGTTTGCATAGTCAGATTGAAAAAAATGTTCACGTTTACATGGACGACATTGCCGTCGTTTCCAAGAAAAAAGATACACTCCTTGAAGATCTACGAGAAACTTTCGAAAATTTGTGCACTTACAAAATGAAGTTGAATCCATTAAAGTGCGTATTCGGGGTTCCCTCGGGAAAACTTCTGGGTTTTATCGTTTCTCACAGAGGAATAGAAGTAAACCCGGAAAAGATCAAGACAATCTTAAACATCTCAAAGCCCACATGCTTAAAAGATGTACAAAGATTGACTGGTTTTACAGCCGCAGACAGCAGGTTTATAAGCCGGCTAGGAGATAAAGCTCTGTCATTATACAAATTATTGAAGAAATCCGACAAATATGTATGGACAGAAGAGGCGGACAAATCATTAACCTAGTTAAAAGAAACCTTGATGAAAGCTCCGATTTTGGCATCACCAAAAGACGAAGAACCCATGTTACTGTACCTTACAGCAACAAACAGGGTTATTAGCGTTGTGATAGTTGTGGAAAGACGGAAAGAAGAGTAAAGCATACCAGATCAATATCCAGTGTATTATGTCAGCGAAGTATTTTCCGAGCCCAAACAAAGGTATCCACACTACCAAAAACTGGTATATGGCGTGTTTTTTGCATCTCAAAAACTCAGCCATTATTTCCAAGGACATTCCATAACAGTGGTACGTAAAGCACAACTAGGGGATATAATCAACAATGCGGACGCAACATGCCGAGTAGCCAAATGGGGCATCGAGTTAGCTGCGTTTGACATTAAGTACCAACACCGGACGACAATTAAATCCTAGGCGTTGGCAGATTTCGTCGCTGATTGGACAGAAGCAATGGAAAACACACCAATGCCGAAGTCGGAATACTGGGTCATGCACTTTGACGGATCCAAGATGAAGGAAGGCGCTGGAGCTGGTGTAGTGCTAAAATCCCCAAAAGGAGATACAATGGAGTATGTATTACAAATACACTTCAACGCCAGCAATAATGTGGCAGAATACGAATCTTTGCTTCATGGCTTGCACATTGCAAAAGAAATATGTGTCAAACACATATTATGCTATGGTGACTCGGATTTGGTACAGCATCAGCTAAACCAAACATGGGACGCCAAAAGCCCCATCATGGCCGAATATCGGAGAACGGTGGACGAGTTTGCCATTTGCTTCCTGGGATTTGAAGTACTTCATATCAAAAGGGAAGAAAACTGGAATGCGGATGCATGAGCCCGCATGGTCTCGGAAAGAGTGAAAACCCTACCACCAGGTGTGTTTGTCTAACATTTGCATGAACCATCAATAAAAGGTGGAGATGTTGATTATCCTCTCGTTTCCGAGTCAATCGAAGTCCTGCTCGTTAACCCGGATTGGACAATTCCATATTTAAACTTCTTAGAGGATCATAATTTCCCGGATGGAGCAGACAAGGTCTTGCAAAGACAGATAAAACGTCGATGCAAAGGATACACGGTAATTAATGGTTGCCTGTATAAACGCAGCACTGTCGGAATTTTTCAGCGATGTATTTCGCCAGAAGAAGGCCGATAAATATTGCAAGAAATCCATGCAGGAGATTGCGGACATCATGCTCAATTAAAAAGCATAGTTAAAAAAGCATTCCGTGCAGGGTTTTTCTGGCTTACAGCCAAGACAGACGCCGAACATATAGGAAACACATGTGCCGGATGTCAGTATTACGCCAAGCAGACGAATATCTCAGCCCAAGCACTCAAAACTATCCCTAGTACATGACCATTTGCGGTCTGGGGGCTAGATATGATGGGACCATTCAAAACTGCAAGAGGTGGACTTACACATCTACTCGTTGCAGCAGATAAGTATACCAAATGGGTGGAAGCGAAACCCATCAAAAAGCTTGACGGTGTAACTGCCAGGAATTTCATCATTGACATAGTCATGAGATACGGCGTTCCACATAGCATAATTACCAACAACGGGACAAATTTCTCAATTGGAGAGTTGAAAAAATATTGCCGGAAAACGGGAATACGCCTAGATCTTGCATCTGTGGCACACCCACAATCCAATGGGCAGGTTGAAAAAAATGAATAGCTCAATCCTGCAGGGAATACGCCCCAAGACTCGAATCTCCTCTTCATAGAGCAGCTGGAGCATGGGTAGGGGAATTACCTTCCGTGCTTTGGAGTATTCGAACGACGCCAAATAGATCAACAGGGCAAACCCCGTTTTTCCTGGTCTATGGCGCAGAAGCAGTGTTCCCAACGGACATGCTCCATGATAGCCCAAGAGTGCAGGCTTACAATAACTCGGATGCCGAAAGTGCACGACAGGATGCCGTCGATCATTTAGAAGAAGAACGAGAACTTGTACTTCAAAGGTCTGTCATTTATCAGCAAGGATTACGACGCTACCATAGTCGGAAAAGCAGGCATCGTTCTTTCAAAGAAGGTGACCTAGTGCTAAGATTGGTGCAAAAAAGGAAGCACAAGTTAGCCCTAGTCTGGGAGGGACCATTTGTCATCAGTAAAGCCATGAAAAATGGATCATACTATCTTGTACATATTCGGGAGATGGAGGATGATCCCAAAAGACCGAATCGCAAAAGAAAGAGAAAGATAGATGTCGAACTAGGAGAGACCAAAAGACCCTGGAGCATCCAGCTGTTACGTCACTTCTACACTTAGTTCAATTTCTATGTAAACATCTTTGAGATCATGAAAATAAAGTTGTCGGAATTCATGCATCTATGTTTTTACATGTTTATTATAGTATAAAGCATAAAACCTTCTTATCTATTTCCCAATGATCTTTCAAATTACTCAGTGTTAACCCGAATTGTGCCTGCATGCTCGGAGTTAAAAAAAACTGAATGATTTTCGGCCTAAGGAGGCTTAAGGAAACCCAGACTGTGCCTGCGTGCCTGAGTTTCGTACAAAATTCCTTACTTTTTTCTCTAAGTCTTATTTGATTGTTTTTATGTTGGGTAACTGGAACTAGTAAGTAAAAATGCCTTTAGTATGATCCATGTTTCCGAGTTTCAACTGATTGGTTATACCCAGTCACTTGGCATGAAGATTATGTACTATCGAGTCATTTCAAACACTAAGGACAGTTAAGACATATAAAACAGAGAACTTAGAAGATAAAGGAATTAAAACCCGGAAAAACTTGCAAAGATTTATAACTTAAACTGCAAAAGCGGAGTACTTGTTAATACAAAAGAATAGATAGCATTACAATGAGTATTACATTGTGAGAATAGTAATGCTTCTATTTTCCTATCTTCTAACCATGACCTAAGCAGCTTCTTCGGGATCCGAGTCATCTTCCTCGCTGCTGGATTCCTCCGGAGTTGTCAGGATTTCCTCCTCGGGGTAGAAGGTGGAGATGTTCACCATGTTGGCGATCTTGGTGGCGTGACCTTTAATTTCGTTAAAGATGCTGGTCCGCTGAGCATCCGTGTATCCTTGAGGGATGTCGGACGCCACGAGCCAAGATTTGGCAGTGGGGTAATGCATACGCACGAGCCCAAGGACCATGCGTGCACCACCACGAGCCGCGGAACGGAGCCAGGACTCCTTGCGGTTCGCCACCTCCACGATAGCCTCCAAAAGTTTACTGACTTCCAAAAACTCCCCAGATTTTTCGGGAAGGTACTTATTAATAAGTAACATTCCCGCAGCTTTGAGCGCGGTGAAGAGTTTCCCGAAAGCCCGGATTCTCTCAATCCGGGTAAGCTGGGGGCCACCTCCTGTTTCAATCAACAAACAATTGTTAGAAAAAATAGGAAAAGGGAAACAAGGAAAAACCCGGTAAAAGTCTAAAATACTTACCGAGAATCCGGTCCATCTCGGTGCCTTCCTCCAGGCGCTGGTTCAGGGAATTCTCCAGGTCCCTGATTGTAGCCTTGTCTTTATCGGCCTGGCTAGAGGACTTAGACTCGGCAATGCCAACAACTAGTTGGTTGGCCTCCAGTTCCTTCTGGAGCTTCACAGTAAGCTTGTGAAGATCCAAATTCTCTCGGCGGAGGTTCTCGGCGTTGCCGGCATCTTCAGCATTTTGTTTGGCTTTCGCCAAAGAAGCTGAAAAGCAAGTAAAAAGAAGAGTTGGACACTCGGAAAAATTACTTAGACAAAATCACGAAAGAAAGCAGAAGAAATAATTTACCTGCTGATTCAGTCAGCTGTTGTTGAACAGACGCCAGCTCTGCTTCCTTATCTGCAAGAATAGAAAGAAGGGTTTTCACCTCCTTATTCTTGATGGTAAGCTTATTGAAAACTTCCACGTTGATGTTTTCAGCAGTTTGCGGAAACACGGAAAAGAGACAAAAATGCTTAAGTTAAAAACAAGCATGGTAATGAAAAAAGAATTAAGTCAAAAGTATACATTCGACTTATTGCTTGGGGGCTAGAGGTATTACCTAGCTCATCTTTGTCAAGTTCGCCAAGTTTTCATTGAATTCTTTTGCATAGTCTGCAAAAAGAATCCCAACATTGCAAAGGCCGTCCTGGATGACCTGCCGAGGTGAAAATACGAAGTTATTCCTTACAATAAGCCCGCCTTGCGGCCAAGGATGGATTAAGGGAGCGGGAGCGAAGAATTCTGTCGCCCACGGTTTGATATACCCGTGTTCGTCGAATGGTTCCTCCTTTACCTTGAACTCCTTGTCGAATGTCGGGATAGGCTCCTCCTCTAGAACTCGAGAAGGACCTCCCACCTCTGGCACCGCCCTTTCCGTCGCGTCCTGCTCGGGCGCAATAAGCTGGCTGGTCGGCAGGGGGTATTCTTCCTCCCTTGCAGATTGATTTTCTCCTCCTATGGCAGCTGGGGTATCAGGGGCTGCGGCAGGGGATGGATGCACCCCTCTGCTAGCGACTGCCTTATGCTTTTTTGGCTTCAGAGAGGTAGGAGCAAGGCTGGAAAGGAAAGAAAAGGAAAGAAATTCCGAGAAATGAGAATCTGAGAAAGAAATAAAATATACATGCGATACAAAGCGTAAGAGAATAACCCGGGAATTTCTTACCTGGAAGTAGCGACGGGAACTCCGTCAAGATCAATTATTTCCTGAGTAGCGGAAGGTTTCTTGCGCTTCCGTCCGCCTGCAAAATTAGCACGCATTGCGTTTAACTCGGCATCAATCGCAAGATCCTTCTCAGGAAGATCGACAAGCTGTCAAAAAGAACAAAGTCCGAGTTAGAAAGGATAACCGAGAAAGGAGAAAAACGCAAAACCAAAGCCCAAAATGAAGAACTGTACCTTTGGAGATGGGTTTGTCGCCATGTACATCGGTCAGCTTTCCTCATATTGGTCGCGTGTTGCGACCAACTGGTTAACGTGTTTCCTCAAATCTTTTGCCGTCAAAGATTAGTTCGTTGTCCGCATTGCGTCTTCGGGTCCCAAGTACTCGCACATGAGCCGGGGACCGCGGTGGGACAGAGGCTGAATCCGCCTTTCTAGCTAGCATAGGACTGTGTCCATGCCGGTGAGAGGAGGAGACGCGGAAACGAGCTTGGCGATGCGCCACTTGATCCTTAGTAGATCCGGCGGCAGGGTTTGAACTGCGTCCACTGCCCAGTTTTCTTGGGGAATGGCAGCGGAGTTGACAAAAGGTGGAATTCCCATATCCTTTCCAGGATACGGGACATCTTGGTGGTAGAAGAAGGAACCCGTCCAAAATTTGACAGATTTCGAGGTTTTAATCTTGGGGAACCAATCCTCCCTAAACCTACGGAGGGTGAAGGAAATGGTTCCGCAAGTCGGGAGTGCGCCCTCAGATGGGTTTCGCTTAACCCCGAAGCAATACTGCCAAAAGTCTAACCTAGGTTCTAATCCTAGATACCCTTCAAAGAGGGCCTGTAACCCGGCTAGATAGAGAATGAAATTGGGAGGAATATTGTGGGGTTGAATGTTATAGTGGTTGAGGACCTGGAGGAAAAAGGCAGAAGGCGGAAAACTCATACCTCTGCTAATATGTGAGGTAAGGAGAACCCTTTCCCCAGCTTTCGGTGTTGGCTCAGAGTCGTCCTCCTCGTGCCGCCATTTCCCCTTCAGAATCTATCCCTCCTTCTCCATTGTCGGAAGGAGGGAAGGAACCAAGTTGCAATGACTCCAATTCCTAGAAATTTTTCCTTCGTCTTACGCTTCGGCGGCGGCCGCGGCAGCGAGTTCCTCACCGACGAGGGTGAGCTTCTCTTCCGCCGTTTCGATGGTGAAGGGTGGAGACGGCGCGGAAGATGAAGCCGCCAAGTTTTCGGCAGCGAGAGGAGGATCCACGCGGGCCAGACCACCGGCAGTTTCCTCCGGCGCGCTCGCGGCGGCGCGGCCGGGAGAATCCACTTGGGGATCCATGTTGTTGATGATCCCGTCGATGTCGACGGAGACGGAGTTTTCTTCAGCGGTGCGGTGAGTCACCGGTAGCCATTTTTGGGCGGCGCGGAGAAGATCGGGAACCTCCGATGATGAACTTCCGGGGATGGTGCGGAACGCACGGGCTCTGCTCGCACTAGCAAGTTCTTGGCTCTGGAGCAATGGTGCTTGAGGGCTGGGAGATGGAGTGAGAGCGGAAGAACGACCGAAGGGCCCGACGACGGCTATTTATAGCCGGAAAAACTTTGAGATGCGCCACAACGGCTCTTTTGAATGTTAGATCTTCGACGCGTGTCACGCACCGGAAAATCCGGGAAATGAGGGGACGGGTGATAATAGATATCTCCTCGTTTCCCGCGAGAATCTGTCAACGATACGTTTTAGGGTTTCACATTTGAACCCAAATATCCCTGACGTCAGCACAATTTTATCGTTGACGTCAAGAAGTTCCTTCTCCACGAAGGATCGTGGAAGAAAAAGGCGGATTCTGAGAAAATCCGAGTTTCGCATTAAGCATGATTTGAGGAAAAGAAGAATCGAGACGAAGTGCCAACATTTCTCGGAAAAGAATACAAATTGACGAAAGGCGGCAGATTGGAGTCTCAATCCTTCTTGGGGGCTACTGTCGGATATATACCGATTAGGGGTATATCCGGCATTGTCCTAAGGAACCGGATTACCAGGGTGGCCTGAATGGTAATGGATCACGTTCCATTAGGTGGCCCAGTAAGCTGACGCGCAGAAGCCGTATTCTAGAAGAACCCGGACCACGGCCCACGTGGTGCAGCTTGGAGTAGAAGGTGGATTCCTGCTTTCCAAGTTAGAAACTTACCGTAGTCTTCTAGGTTTTCCTTTTTGTAAGCCCTAACCTGGCTATCTATATAAAGCAGGACGGGAGAGAAGAAAGACACGAACAATTAGCTAGAGGCTACTCGCCGAGAAGTTGATCCTCGCCGAGTAAGCAAAACCCCAACTCACATTTTACTTTGTATACTTCAGGCTTCAGCCCTGATTTAGTGAGATTGCAGGAGTAGGAACGCCGCCTAGTTGCGACGTACCAAACCTGGGTAAATTTGGTGTTCCTGGTTGTCATACTACCACGTCCCCCCACGTCTCTATCAGTAGTCTCATGGTACCCCCCGTCTATGAACTCTACTACGATGTCCGGACAGTATTTGACATCAATATTCCGCCACTTGAACTCATCAACAAATTGGTGTTGCCGAAAGGAAGAATCGAACTATCTTGGATATGGCAAGGACCATGTTGGCGGAGTATTCTTCTCCCCAATATCTATGGGCCGAGGCCATATCCACCGCATGCCACTCCTCCAACCGCCTCTACATCTGCAAAGGCTTGGACAAGACTCCATATGAGATCCTTGCCAGCAACAAACCCAAGGTCTCCTACTTTCGCGTGTTCGGTTGTAAATTCTTTTATTTGATCAAGGGTGTTCAGTTGTCTAAGTTTCAATCCAAAACTATTGAGGGTATATTTTTGGTTACGGTGCCGAATCCCACACTTATAGAGTGTATGACAAAGCCTCACGGATTGTCATAGAATCTTGTAGTGCGGCTTTCGAGGAAAATGATGGCTCCCAAGTGGCGCAATTTCATGTTTCTAATGTAGATGTTGAAATGCCTCAAGAAGCCATAGGAAGGATGGGTGTGGGATTTTTCCGCCCCATTGAGAGACACCTTATGGCAACTCTAGAAGAACTATGCTCTACTCATGTAGAGCCCTCCTCTACAATTGAAGAACAAGTCAAGGAGCCAAGTGATGCACCTACCCAAGAACATGATCAAGACCCTCCTCTCGTTGACCAAGTTACTATGCAAGATGCAACCACTCATATCATTCAAGCTAGCTAGTCAAGGTCAAGGCCAAGATCAACGTTCGTCATCCTCCTTCCCTCAAGTTGAAGCTAGTGTGGATATTGATGTTGATGATGATGATGATCAAGGACAACAATTCGGTCAAGACGGGGACCCAAATGATCAAGTTATTCCTCCTCGAAAAAATGAGGAGATCGAAGCCCGTCGTGCTAGAAGGATTAGAAGATCTTTGAATCATATTGATGCATCCGACAACAAAGTGTTAGAAGATGTTATTGCTAGAAGATCCACAAGAAATAAATTGGCTAACTTTAGTGAGCATCAAGCTCAGATATCTGTGGTGGAACCAAAGAGAGTGTTTGAAGATCTCGAGGACTCCGATTGGGTTGAAGCTATGCATGGTGAGCTCAATAATTTTGAGCGCAACAAGGTTTGGAGATTAGTGGATAAACCCAAAGATTGACACAATGTTATTGCCACTAAGTGGATATTCAAGAACAAGCAAGATGAGCATGGCATTGTTATTAAGAACAAGGCAAGATTGGTGGCTCAAGGTTACACTCAAGTGGAAGGCATTTAATTTGATGAAACATATGCTCCCGTGTCTCGCCTTGAGTCCATCTGTATCCTTCTTGCATCTGCATCTTCGCATAATTTCAAATTGCAACAAATGGATGTAAACAGTGTTTTCTTCAATGGTCCACTCAAAGAGGAAGTATACGTTAAGCAACCTTCGGGGTTCGACAACCTCAACTTCCCTAACCATGTCTTCAAGGTCGATAAGTCACTCTATGGACTTAAACAATCACCACGTGCGTGGTATGAGAACCTTAGAGAGTTGTTGGATGACCGTGGTTTTGAAGTTGGTAAGAACGACCCCACCCTTTTCACAAAGAGGGTAAAGGGAGAGCTTTTCATATGCCAACTCTATGTGGACGATATTATCTTTGGCTCAACAAACCAAGCTTTCAGTAATGAGTTCTCAAAGCGTATGACTGACAGGTTTGAGATGTCTATGATGGGCGAGCTTAATTTCTTCCTTGGCTTTGAGATCAAGCAATTGGCTCGTGGGACTTTCATTTCTCAAGCCAAGTATACCCAAGACATGCTCAAGAGGTTTAATTTCCAAGGTGAAAAAGAGAAGCCATCTCCTATGCAAGTCAAATGCCACCTAAAGCGCAATCCGGATGGTAAAGATGTGGACCAAAAGTTGTATCATTCTATGATTGGTTCTTTGCTTTACCTTTGGGCATCTAGGTATGATATCGTTTTGAGTGTAGGTGTGTGTGCAACGTATCAAGCGGCTCCTAAGGAAAGCCGCCTAGTGGTGGTCCATAGTATTTTTCGGTATTTGGTTCATACCTCAAGGTTTGGTTTGTGGTACTGATGCTTGCGTTGGGAGACCCCAAGAGGAGGGTGTGATGAGCACAACGGTAGGAATTTTCCCTTAGTTAAGAACCAGGGTTATCAATCAAGTAGGAGAAAGACGACCTTCGGAAGGTTGATTCCACTGACGGTGGTGTTGGCGCTTCACCGGTGTCAGCAACAACATGGAACCTGCACACAACACAACCAAAATACTTTGCCCCAACGGTACAGTGAGGTTGGCAATCTTATCGGTCTTGCTGAAAACAAAGATTAGACGTATAGTGTGGAAAATAGTGTATGCTTGCAGTAAGTAAAGAGAGCAGGAAATTGTTGTGGTTTGTTTAACAGTGTGGAAAATGGACCGGGGTTCATAGGTTCACTAGTGGTGTCTCTCCATAAAAATAACATGCTGGGTGAACAAATTACAGCTGGGCAATTGAAAAATAAAGGTTGCACTATAGTGCACAATATAACATGATGACTACTATGATATTTAGTGCGGGCATTACAACAAAATACATAGACCTAAATCCATCTGCATCTATGACTAATAATCCACCCTCAGGTTATCATCCGAACCCCCTTAGGTATTAAGTTGCAAGCAACAGATAATCGCATTAAGAAATGTGTGTAATGTAAGCAATGATTATACATGCGGGTACTCTCACCGCTGTTTTCTCCCTAATGGAAACAGCACATCCTCCCCCTTCACGTTTCTGTCACTCAAGCAAGGCAATGAGGAGGCATGAACCCACTATCAAGCATAAATAATCCCTCTTGGAGTCACTAGCAACTACTTGGCCAGAGCAACCACTAGCAACGGAAAGCATGCAAGACGACAAATAACATATATGAAATAAAGACTATAATCAATTTGGCATAAGGTCAATATTCATCGGATCCCAGCAAACACAGCATATAGAATTTCATAAGATCGATCTCGATCATGATAGGCAGCTCACGAGATCTAAACATGGAGGCATATGAGGAGGATACAACCATCTAGCTACTGCTATGGACCCGTAGTCCAGGGATGAACTACTCACGCATCACTCCGGAGGCATGCATGGTGATGTAGAATCCTCCGGTGATGATTTCCTCTCCGGTAGGGTGCCAGAAAACAGCTCCAGAACCCTCATGATCTAGGGTTGATGACGACGGCGGCCGCGGAACTTTTTCGGCATTTTTGATCAGGTGCCTACGATTTTCCATCTGGCGGGAATAAATAGGCGAAAGGGCATAGGCGGTGGAGGCCAGAGGGCCCCACACCCATAGCTGGCATGGCCAGGGGGACCCACACCAGCCCATGGTGTGGCCCCTGTTGCCCGTCTTCGACTCCTCTTCGGTGTTCTGGTTGCTTCCGTGGAAAATAGGCACTTTGGGCTTTGTGGGGTCCAATTCCGAGAATGTTTCCAGAACAACTTTTCTGAAACAAAAAACAATAGAAAACAGGGAACTGGCACTTGGCATCTTGTTAATAGGTTAATCCCGGAAAACGTATGAAAATGTTATAAATAAGGGAGAAAACATGTAGCAATTTGCATAATATGATCATGGAGCATCAGAAATTAGGGATACGTTTATGACGTATCAGGTACCCAAAGGGGGCACAATTATCTCTTAAGGGCTACACGGATTCCAATTGGGCCGGTGATCAACATGATAGGAAGTCCACTTTCGGGGCTTTCCAATTTCTTGGTAGGTCCTTGGTGAGTTGGTTTTCGAAGAAGAAAAATTGCATATCTCTCTCCACCGCCAAAGCCGAGTAGGTGCCAGCCGCTAGTGCTTGCACCCAATTGCTATTCATGAGGCAAACCCTCAAAGAGTATGATGTTCAATTGGATAAGGTGCCTCTTGTGTGTGACAATGAAAGTGCCATCAAGATCGCCTACAACCCCGTGCAAGACACAAGGACGAAGCATATTGAGATTCATCATTATTTCATCTAGGATCATGTGGCAAGAGGTGATATTGAGCTAGCATATGTCCCCACCAAGGATAATCTCGTGGACATCTTCACGAAGCCACTCGATGATGCAAGATTCATGTTATTGAGGAACGAGCTAAATATCATTGATTCTAGGAGTTTGACTTAAGGATCTTGCACACATCCCTATAGTTGAGACTTGTTTGGGTTTAGGTGTAGGCATGGACATAGGGGGAGTGTTATGCTAACACATTGGGTTCTCCCTCCCCCCATTATGCCCAAAGCAAAAATTCATTGTTATCTCTCTTTTTCTAATATTGAATTGTGAGATTCAATGTCGAGAATTGGCAATGCACCCAAGATATCTCTTCGCGGTTGCATACTTTGATCTCTTACATGGTGGCTTAGGCCACCAACCTCTTCTTAGTGAACAGTTGGATCTTAGTTGGGGTTATTTGATTTTCATTGCATTTCTCATGTTTTTCCCTTGCTAAGTGTTTTTGTAGGAAATTCTCACGCATTTGGTTGTTTTGTTCATTTCTTGCTTTTAAGTGGGATAAGTACTACTTTCAATTTGGTGTTTCAATCCTAAGCCTCTCTACCCTAAAAACCAAACTATATCTAGCACACTTGTCACTCCATTGAAACTAGGAAGTTTCGAATCAGAAGGCAGCCGAAATATCCGGTACAATTCTGTACTCGAATATCCAGTTCAAACTTGAACCGGAATATCCGGTCCGGTGAATCTCCTCAAATCTGAGGGGGCGCTGGTTTGAGAGGCAGTTCCTTCCTTTCTTCCTGAAGTCCCCTACTCCACCAAATCGTCGCCCCTCCAATTCTTGGCCTTCTGGGCCACTTCCTCCACGGGATTTGCGTGTTCTAGGCCGGATCTCATTCTCCATCGCCTTGGGAACAATCCCATCCAATCATCTTCATCCACGGAAGCGGGTAAACATCATTTTCTTTGAATCTTGGTGCCCTAACCCTACCCCTTCTTGGATGCATGTTTTCCTTGTCAATGATTGGTAGTGGATGTTCCCTAGGGTATCTAATGCATGCTAGAGACAATAGGTTAGCACATGGTATCACCGATCTAGTTTTGAACCTGGGGGAAGATCAAATCTGTGCTGATTTTGGGGACCCGGAATATCCGGTTCAGTACTGGACCGGAATATCCGGTTGGGTTCTGTCCCAAATTTTCCAATGCTGTTTTGCTCCTCCCTAGGATTGTTACTTGATTATTATGTGGATGTTTTCCTATTATTCTGACCGTATGATTCTTTCTTTGATGACTTGTGTGCACTTACCCCCATTGCTCCCGCCTATGTTTCTTTCACAGGTGGTTCTCAGGTAGAAAAGTTGATCACTCGCAAGCGTCCTTCCTACAAGGACACTAGTGATGAGGATCCCGGTGACTCTCGCCCTCCACGGAAAACTGTTGCCAAGGGGAAAGCCAAGTCTCTTGCTTCAAAGCCATCATCAAGGAAGAAGAAAGGCAAGGCAGCAAGGAGGGACTATAAGCATGATGTGACCACTCAGGAATTTGCTCAGATTCGTCAGAAGGATTGTACACCACTCCGAGAGACATGGAGTTTGATGATGCTCGCTTTTGGTGTGCGTAGCAGTCCTACATCTTTGCTGACATCTACTCCGACTACAAGTTTCCAATCCGTCAAATGAATCCTACCAAGTTCCAGTTCATGAAGGACAAGGATGTGTTTGATGATGCTGCTAGTATTATTGAGAGGTTTGGTCTTGTGAAGCTCATGGAGACTCGCTGCCCCTAAAACACCGTCCTCCTGGTTCAGTTGATGTCTACTGTAGCGTTTGATTCTGGGGTTGTGTGCAGTTTGAAGTGGATGACTCAGAGAACTCCTTGTGAGGCTCAGTTCTTCAAGCTAGGTAAGCTTCTTGGTTATAGTTACCTCTCTCATCCTCCACTTGGTCACCGTATGCATGATATTGATAGACCTCAGCGTGAGAAGAACATAGCTGCTATGTATGCTCCTGGATACGCTGTTGGCAAGTTGGAAGGGCTCCTCTCGTTCTACGATCAGTTGATTCGTCTCTTTAGGGCTTTTCTGGTTTCTAGTGGTGGCAACAATGGTGCTCTCACCAGTCCACTTTGCAACCTCCTGATTCTGGCAAAGCAATGCATGGAGGATGAGGAGCCTACTGCTTCATACACCATGGATGTCATGGACATTATCTTCCACGAGCTCCTGAATGCGATGATTGGTGGGAACACTATCCCATATGGACCTTTCATCATGATCTTGATCAAGGATATGATGAAGAGAGACTTCAGTGAACTGCCTATGCAAGACCATGCCTTCAAGAAGTTGTATATCAAGAGGAACAAAGATGTTGCTGCTGCTTCTGCCCCTCCTACTGAGGGTGGTTCCTCTATGGGGATGTTCCTTCTAGTTCTCGTAGGGTTGACTACTCCACTACTGTGCGCAATGTCAGGAAGTTTTCCTGTTCCAGCGCAATGTGCTCTGCATGAAGGTGAACATCCACAAGGAGCAGTATCAGGCTTACTACGAGGACACTGCTATGTCCATCTCTCAGCGTCAGATTCTTCACCATGTGAGTGGTGCTACTGGTGATGTTCCTGCTCCCTTGGTTCCTGACTCTTATTCTCAGAGGACTTCTAGAGACCGTACACCTTGGGAACAGATTGAGGAGGCTCTTCGTGCCACTGCTGCCTCATCTAGTGCTCCTGCTGGTGATGACTTTGAGGAAGATGATGAGGATGTGGATGAAGACCTGGAGAGAGAGAGAGGCCGAGGGTGCTTCCGAGTCGTCAGCTGGAGAGTCTTCTGAGCACTCGGATGCTTAGCTTGTCTATGGGACGCTAGCACCACTACAGATCTCCTTTTTGGTGTCTTGATGCCAAAGGGGGAGAAGTAGTCTTAGGCCTACGGGATTTGCATGGGTTTTGGGCACAAGCATATGCTTTTATCATTCCTTGAGAGCTTGTGTCCATTTAGTTATGTTTCGTGAACTATTTGCTATTTTCTATTTGTATCGTTTAAAACTGTGTGTGTTGTGAGATTATGGTTATCTTGGATTAACTATTATCTATGTTGAGGATATTATCTATTACCGTGCTTTGTTATTCTTGCTATTATCTCTACGCACAAGGTATATCTTTCAAACTTCCTCAACATATTGGTTATATTGTTTACTTTGGCATATTTGTATTACTTATTGGAAATTACTCTCCTTGTGATACTGCAATTTTGCATTTAAGGCAAACAAAAGATATGCATATGGATAGGGGGGAGAAATTTCCATTTTGTTTCAAACATGTGCTTGTCGAGTTTTTATTGCAAATCTTAGTATTGTCATCTAACACCAAAAAGGGGAAGATTGAAAGTGCATTTTGTTTTCCCGTTGTTTTGTGTGTTAGTTAACAATACTAAGTACATTATTTATCGAGGTGTTGAGTGTGCAGGTGTTATCTTTAACATCCGCATCGATCACCAAAAGATCGGTGAAGATTGGACACTGAGATTTGGGACAGAGAGGAACCGGATTATTCTAACCGGATTATTCCAGGGAAACCGGATATTCCGGTTAGGATGATCCCAGCCTAGTTTGAGACAGAGATGAGCCGGATTATTCTAACTGGATTATTCAGGGCAACCGGATATTCCGGTCAGGATGGTCTCAGCCCAGTTCGAGACAGAAACGGGCCGAATTATTGCAACCGGATTTTTCGGGTGAAACCAGATATTCCGGTTGTGGTAGTCTTTGCTAAAATCGGCTAAAAACTGGAAGGTTAGAGTCGCAGAATCCAACCAGATTATTTGAACTGGATTATTCCGTATCAACCGTATAATCCGGTTTAGGAGCTAGAGCAGGATAGAAGCCAACTGGATTATTGGTACCGGATTATTCGCTCCCAATCGGATAATCCGGTTGAAGTCAACGCAGTCGATTCAGATCTGAAGAAAGAAGCCAACCGGATATTCCGGTCCAAGTTTGGACCGGATAATCCGGTACCTGTTTTCCTTCTCAAACAGCTAGATTTGAGGAGGGGGTATAAATACCCCTCCTATTCCTCCTTGAGCTCTAGTTCGTCGATTGCATTGAATAACATTTATTGAGCTCACCAAATCTTCAATTATTTTCAATCCCTCCCATCAAACTTGTTGATCTTTAGAGGATTGAAGGAGAAGGCCCCAATCTACATCTTCACCAAGTCGTTCTTCATTTCCCCCTCATTCACTTGAGGGATTTGAGTCTAGGGTTTCCATTTGTGGAGAACCTAGACATCTTGCTACACTTGGTGATTCTTGGATTTGGGAGCCCCCAATTTGGTTGTGGGTGTGTGCCCCAAGCTTGTTTATAAAGGATTCGATTCCTGCCTTAAGGGGGATCAATAGTGGAAGGTGGACTAGGAATTTGTGGCGGGGTTCATCGGAGAATAGGGGGAGACCTTTGTGGCGTTGAGTAGGCCTTTCTGGCGAAGCTCACACCCCTCCAACGAGACGTACTCCCTTAACAAGGAGGAACTCGGGATTACATCGTGTCTCCGTGTGCTTCATATCGGTTACCTCGTTCCTCTACCTTTTACTTGTGCTTGTATTGTGTTTGTTGTTATTCTTGTCATATAGGTAAATTCACCTTAGTTGCATTATCTAGAGAATTTACCTTTGTGTCAAGTCTAATCTTGAAGAAAAATTAAAATTGGTCGGAGCACCTATTCACCCCCCCCCCCCTCTAGGTGCCGTTACTATCCATTCAGCATGGAATACGTGATTCAAAATGGCCATCTTCTTCGTCGGACGATGAACTAATTGGAGTGTTAAAAGGCTCATGTATAAAAACCCTAGTAAGAGGACTTGGCACAATAGTTGTACGGGGGCGCTCTGAAGCACCACGTTCACTAACCAATGGTCGAGCAGTAATGCAAAAAACACAGATCCTCAATTAGTATGTCACATAATGGGATAATTTATCTACTACTTATTGAAGGGTCAGGCAAATTGGAACCTTCTTTTCCTTTCCGCGATGGTTGATTTGAATGTGACATCGTTGCAACACTTTTCTGACCTATTATTTGCACCACTTTTTGTTACTCTGCATGAAAATATATGAAGTTCATTACTAAACTCTAGTTTATGTTCCTCGTAATAGGATCCATAAACAGAGATGAACCTCCATATAGTAGCATCCTTTTTGTGTTTAATAACACATGAAACACTAAAAGCATGGATACCCTAGGACAGAACGTCAAAGACATCAGTATTTATCCCAAGAAGTAGTCCACCAGCAGTTTTATTTGATGGAAGCTAGTTCCAGATATACAAATCTAAGGGGTCAAGGGTCTTTAACTGAGAATTGGTAAAATTTTCCTTCTTAGTTTCAGACAGACCAATAAAATCACTGCGGTGATCTCGTAGTAGGTCACCAACACGAGTAAGCTTATCATTTATATTTATCCCACGCCTATTCCATATGAATCCTACTACCATTATGGAATTTAAGTTTCCTTGTACTACTTTTCTTCCTATTGGACACCTCAATCCAAGGTGACTCAACCCACTAGTCCTCACTATTTTGAGATTTAGGGGAAAATGTATGTGAATCCATAATAGGATTACCTAAGCTAGACACATCTTCCACAGTTAGATTAATATCATTAGGGTGGAACATGTGAGGTTGTTCATCATGAAATTTTTGTAGCTTATCTACTTCAATGGTTTTTAACATAATCGATGTTATCATGAATATTTCCAGAGGAGGTACCAAGGGTAATCCCAGCACATCTAGCTTGATGCAGTATTTTTCTCAGCATTATTTAGAACAACAAAATAATTGATGTTACCTTGATGACCTCTCTTATGCAGGTATATCCAGGTTTAAAAATTTATTTCTATTCGCTCATACATTGCAAACGTATATATAATTTTTGATGATCCATGCTTGTTTTCTATCCAATACTTTTATGTTTCTACATGTTTTCCTCCGTTTTCCGGATGTGTTCGTACACTAACCTATTAACAAGATGCCCCAGACCAGTTGTTGTTTTTTGCTGTTTTTCTATTTCACAAAAGTTCTGAAGGAAATATTCTCGGAAAGGGCTGAAAATCCACGGATATCATTTTTACCCGGAATAAAGACATAGTCCAAAGAAGAGCCGGAGGGGATCCCAAGGGCCTTCAGGAGTGATCCCAGGCGTGGCCCCACCATAGGTCGCACCTAGTGGGCCCCTGGGCAACCTGGCCACCGCCTTACGTCGCCTCTTCTCCTATAAGTTTCCCTTAACTCTAAAAAGTTCGGGGACAGAGTTATTTTCCATGAAATATACAGAAGGCGTTGTCACCTTGACTGTTCCGGCACCTTGCCGTAGGGGAGAATCTTCAACGGAGGCCTCTACATCGCCATGATTGCCACCATGTTGATGTGTGAGTAGTTCATCTCGGGACTACGGGTCCATAGTAGTAGCTAGATGGAATCTCTCTCTGTTACGCCTCCATGCTTAGAGTCTCGTGAGCTGGCTCACATGATCAAGACCACCATTATGTAATTGTGCGTGTTGTGTTTGCTGAGATCCAATGAACCATGAGATTACGATTATTTTGTTCATGTCAATCTGACTTGCTTCACTTATATTTTTATAGAGTTTTAATATCGTCTTGCAATGTTCTATGGTGTTTATGATTACCTTGGCCAAGATAGGTTCTATATGCAAGATAGTGGGTTCATGTCTCCCTTACCTCTATGCTCGAGTGTCAAAAACGTGACAGATGGGAGATGTGATGTTTCCACTAGGGAGAAAACAACGATGCTCTTGTCTACAGATGACCACTGCTTACATCACGTACTTGTTCTGAATGCAATTGTCTGTTGCCCACAAAGCAATCACTTTGTTGCTGCAACTTAACACCTGACGAGATTTGTTGGATAGCTTTCTCTAGATGGACTAGTAGTAATAGATGCATGCTGGACAACGGTCTATTCCTTGACGTAATTCCTACAATGTTAGAACCCATGAACTATATCTCGCCATAATAGTAATGTCATACGTTCATGATTTGTCAATTGACCAACTGTAAATTGTTCTCCTATTTTCCTAACTGATACAACCTTCTTTTAAGCACTTTCATAATTTTTCTTTGTTGTAATGTTTTTACTTTTATTTCTTTTTATTACTCTATACATTTAATTCTCTAGTTTCAGCAAGACCGGAAGACTGACAACCTTCCGGAAATGTCGGGCAAGAGAGAGTTTGTGTGTTGTGTGCAGGTTCCACGCTTGTTGACACACCAGACAACCATCAACCTTATCCAAGTCTTCAAAGTCCTACTGGTCGATAAACCCTTGTTCCACAATTGGGGGAAATTTCCGCTAGACTACATCATACCTTCCACTTGGCGTAACCCGACGAATGTGTGATCACGTCAGCAACATCATTCTCTTCCTTCTTTGCCATAGTTTGTCCATCTCACTCAACACTTGCACTATCCCGAGTGGCAACTACGGCCCCCACATTTTCTTGACTTTTACTGCTGCAGTTGATGTCTCTGGAATCAATTCAATAACTAGGTATTTCCCCGAAGCTACATCTCTAGGCACAACAGTTGATGTCTCTGGAGCTATTTCAATAGATGTATATCCAGGAGCTATGACATCATTGCCTAGTAGAGCAGCATCAATGTTTTCTTGAGTCCTTAGGCTAATATCTCTAACCACACTAGGTGCTTGGTTACTAGATCCCATCACCTTGTTATTGACGCTATCTTCCAAGACAAGTGTGCCTACAGACACCTTGAGACCACTCCTTGTTGAAGTGTTTCCAGGAACAGGGGTTGAGGAGGAGGCTCTTTATTCATGTCCATATCTCCTTGGTTATGTGTCTCTTTAGCCAGATGGTCTTCAAATCCATCACCTGGGTCTTCAAAATTATATTTTTCCTATCCTCATCTCCACCTCCATCAACATCATCGCCATCTTCTACTTCCTCTTCCTCTACATCAAAGAAGATAAGGTAGATAACTTGTTCCATCTCAAACATCATGTCTTTCGGGATTTTGTGGATGTCTCTATCAGAGACCTAACCCTCACTGTTTTAAAGAAGCTCCCGAAGATTTTATGTTAGTCTACATTCACAAGTACACCTAGGGATGATGTTATCTGGGCAATCACATTCCAGGAGCACCACTTAGTTGGGATTCCTTGCATATTCACACAGACCTCATGTAACTCACCAAAAGGTTCCTGGTCACCCTTCCACTATGAGAATGAGACAATGACCCCTTTCTTCCTCAAGTTTATTGATGGAAATTCCACCATCTTATGGATGTTTTTGTTGGGGGTAACCCTCATCAAATATTGCTTAGAGCTTAACTGTCTAGTTTTCCAATACCAATTAGTTTTCCACATTTCAGTGAAATTCAGATCAAGTGTGTCTCATTTGCTTCACCCTCCGGGATTGTCACCACTGCGACATTGTTGAAGTTCAACCATTTGGTAGCATCAGTTTTATCCACATCCACATGAAAGAAACCAAGACCATTGTTTGCACTCCCCAAATACTTTGTTGTAGGACGTGGTTTGTACCATTCTAGACAGTTGTCCATATGGTGCCCAGGATTTCCAGACATGAACTAGCACTTGGGGATGGTGCATAGCCCAACATAGTGTCGTGGTTCTCCACAATTATAGCATATCACATCTTTGTACTTTGGGCCATATGATATGGATCGAGCCGACTTCTTATCAATTATAGCCTTATCACCCTTCCCTTTATATGGTCCCTAATAACCATATGTACTAGAAGAAAACATAGAGGTTGCCTTCTTCTTACTCTTACTCGAGGCCAGCTGCTCATTAGCAGGCAACCCAATACTTACTGAATGTATGACTGAATTCTACGACTGAGGGGTGGCAAACTGAACTAGGATTGCATTAGCTGGTTTTGAAGCAATTGGATCTACAACATCTATCCATGTGGACCAAATGATATTTGGAAAGGCCATGCTGCCATCTCTAGGAACTGAGGCCATGTCCCCTGGTGCATCAGATGATAGATTCCCAGATTAGGGTGAGTTCTCACCGACGAATTTTGCCCCATAGGTGGAACAGTCGAGGAGCTTGGTTGCGCCCCACAGGAGTCTCCAAACCTACACTCTTTAGCGGTGGCGGTATGGGGGCCATATTGGACGCTCTTGCCTTGGCGGCCACGGCCATTCACGTACCTCCCTCCGCCTGTGCCCCGACAACCACCTCCAGTCATGAACGCTTATACGAACAAAGCTCATCCTGAAGCAGCGCCCCCGAGGTCCTTGGAGAACGAAATCGGCTTAGGAGTGGGTAGCCGCTTGGATCCGACGGGGTAGCAGTCCACTGATACGTCCATTTTGCATCACTATTTTATATTGTTATTTCCTTTTATTCATCAATATATTTCATATTATGACGCATTACTTATGCTATTTCACCTTATTTTGCATGTTTAATAATTACTAGAGAATAAACAACGGGACCAGAAATCTGTTGGAAAAAGCATAGTCGAGATACCCTATTTCAGAAGATCAGAAGAAGAAGAGGGGTATCTGAGAACTCTTAGAAGTCCGGAGGAGGAAGCCAGCCACGAGGGGATCCGGAGGGGGGGCGACCAGAGGCCCACACCACCAGGCGGCGCGCCCCCCTTGGCCGCGCCTGGGGGTGGTGTGACCACCCTAGCCCACCTATCGCCGCCTCCTTTTTTGTACTTGCCCCTAGGGAACTGTAAGCCCCAGAACATCATCGAGGAAATATTCCGCCTCCGTCTCGGGGCGGAAAACAATAGAGAGAGAAAAGCTCTTTGGTAGGGAGAAACCCGCCGGGGAAATTCCTCCCCGGAAAGGGGAAATCATCGCCATCGTCACTGTCATCACTCCGGGCTTTATCAAGATCATCATCGCATCGTCCTCACCACGAGTACCATCACCCTCACCATCCACCTTCATCCCGATGTAACAATTAGGGTTATTATCGTTGTTTTTCACTAGATCTCTCTCCTGGTGTGGATTACTTGTTAGTAGTTGATGCTTGTGAGATTTATCGGTGTTTGCACTTTATGACCAGATTGTTATTCATCATTATATCACCTCTGATCATGATCCATATGATGTCTTGTGAGTAGTTCGTTTAGTTTGTGAGGACATGGGAGAAGTCAAGATGTTAGTAGTGGAGTTATGTTGAAGTGATATCTATATGGTTTGATATTTAAGTTGTGGTGTTATTCTTCTAGTGGTGTCATGTGAACGTCGACTACATGACACGTCACCTTTATGGGCCTAGGAGGATGCATTGTGTATTTGGCTACTAATTGTGGGGTTGCCGGAGTGACAGAAACCTGAACCCCCGTTAGAAAACCGATGCACGAGGGAGTGTAGGATCCCAGAGTTTAAGGCTGTGGTTAGATTTATCTTAATTACTTCTTGTATTTGCGGATGCTTGCGGGGGTTTAATAACAAGTATGTATTAGTCCTAGTTGGGTGGTGCATTAGCATAGGTTCACACACACAACACCTATCAAAACAATAAATATTAATCAACTGTATGAAACGAAAGCGCTTGACGAAGTTCCCATGTGTCCTCGAGAATGTTTGGCAATCATAAGTAGAACAACCAGCTTGACCTTTTCTCTAAAAAAGGATTGGGACACTCGTTGCAATTATATTTACTGTATTTTATTTACTCGCACTTTATTTATCTGCTATATCAAAAACCACCAAAAACCTGTTTGCTAGTGTTTACAATGAATTCCCTATCCAACCTGCTTGTCAACACCTTCTGCTCCTCGTTGGGTTCGACACTCTTATTTATCGAAAGTACTACGATACACCCCATATATTTGTGGGTCATCATCCGCCTCCGTGAACGATCTCATCTCAAACTGATCCTTCCTCACACATACTAGGATCAGCTTTGGTGGAACCCTAGGTCACCGGGAAGAGGGGTTCTCCCCAGAGCTTTGCGAAAATTACTCCAGGGTTACTCCGCCATCTCCAAAACTAGTCCTAAAGAAACATTTACAGCGTCTGTCTTCTCTGGCACGCGCCCGCGACTTCCACAATTGGATGCTCCGTGTGTCCTCGATCCGATCTTTCTATACGGAAGTCACCGACATGTGGGGCCTCAATTTTGAAATCGATTTTCCCTCCATTGGGGCTCTCCGCCATGTCGGTTCATGTGTTCTCACTGGTGAGGAGCATCGTATCTCCGGGGAAGGCGGTCGCGCGGATTGGACCTCTTGCGTAACCTCCCCGGCCCCTCGTAGTGTAGGTCTAAGCCCTGCTACCTCGTCAATAGTCCCTACTGCTAGGATATGTGGCCTATGAAGAGTAGGGAGGCAGGGGGAGGTGACCTGCCCGCCGGGGAAGGGGGGTTAGGGGAGCGGTACACCGCTGGGGAAGGGGGTGAGGGCGAGCGTAACGCCATCGTCGAGCGGTAGACATGTTTTAGTGTGTAGATTCATGTGTATCTCACACTAAAACATGTCTAGATACGTGTTGTTCAGAAAACATTAGAAAATCTTACATTTTTATAAGGAGGGAGTATTAGTTAGAGCATCTCTAATAGTATAAAACAAACTTACATAACTCTTAGGGCACCAAATGATCAACAACAGTCTCCGATAGACGATGCATCTCTATTTGGTTCCCCAAATCTTTACATCATATACTAAAGTTTTGGCTTTTGTGATGTAAATATAGGTCACCAAAAGCCCAACTACCAAAACAAAAAATTCTTCTACTCCATCCCCTCTCTCCCGCCAAGTCAGTCGGCCGATTCCGGTTAGCTCTGGCGCCTCCCCATTGTCACCACTCACCGCAACGGTTGTCCCCATTGTTCCCTTTCGATTACCTGTGTCGCCGGTGTTCCCCTCACTTTGGTGAGCTCCTCCTCGGCCGCCGCCCATCACCCCACCGTCACTACCGTTGATGGATCTCCTCGAGCCACGCCCATGCCTTATGCCGGTTCACTATAGAAGTTGGAGCACAGAGACGGCTTGTGTTGGAGATATACCCTAGAGAAAATAATATTGAGTTATTATTCTATCTCCAAGTTCATTATTAAGTTTATTCATCATTCTATAACCTCTATAGTAATTGAGAAGTTAGTTTTCAAATAAAAACCTTCGTGCGGGTGTGAAGATATATAAACAAGCAAGAGTTCATAATCTTATATCTAAAATTAGATTACGGTTTATGAGATGATCACATTTTCCCGATCATCGAATTTGATAATTATACCAAACATAAGAGTTTATTGTCAAGGTAACAATAGTACTGAACCACACCTGGGGGGCACATGGCCGCCGGGGGGGGGGGGGGGGGGGGAATGCAGCATCCACTAATGGGATAGCTTTGCCCAACCCCAAAGGCCCATGCGTCTGGAGGGGCCAAGGAAACCCTAAAGGGAAACTCGGGGGCAAGTCCCCCCTTCCAATCACCTTGGACGCCAGTCCTAGGAGGGGAAACCCTGACAGTAAGCTGTAGGATTTCCCAATAATCCATGGTAGCGGGATCATCAAAAGAAGCGGAATATGTTGCTGCCTCGAAGGCAGCGCAAAAGAAGCAGTTTGGATGAAGGAGTTCATATACGAACTAGGTGTGGTTCCTAGTGTGTTGGATCCATTGTTCATCTATTGTGACAACAATGGTGCTATAGCTAAGGAACCAATGTCTCACAAGAATTTCAAGCATATCAAGCGCCGATTTCACTCCATAAGTGAGCATGTCAAGGATGGCGATATAAAGATTTGCAAAGTACACACGGATCTAAATTCCAGAGACCCACAGACACCTCTCCTAGTGGAAAAACATGATCAGCACCAGAACTCAATGGGTTTTAAGTTCATTACAATATAATATAGATTACTGCCTCTATTGAAAGTGGGAGACTAAAGGAAATATGCTCGAGAGGCAATAATAATATGGTTATTATCTTATTCCATGTTTATGATAAATGTTTATTTCTCATACTAGAATTGTATTAACCGTAAACGTTAAATACATGTGTGTCTAATAAATAAACAAGAGTTCCTAGTAACACCTCTCATACAACTAGCTCGTTGATTAAGTGATGATCAAGATTTTCTCATCATGAACATTGGATGTTGTTAATAATGGGATCATGTCATTGGGAGAATGATGTGATGAAGATACACCAAAAGTAAGCATAGCAGTGCGATCAAGTCATTAAGTTTACATTTTCATATCGAACATACAAAGTACCTCTAATCCTTAGACCATGAGATTATGTTAATCACTAACACCGAAATAGTACTTTGATGACATCAAACGTGGCAGTGTGACTATAAATGTGGTGTTGGGTATTCGGAAAGTGTTAGTTGAGCCTCATAGATCAAGAGTGGGATTTGTCGATCCAAATGATGGAGATATATACTCTGGACCCTCTCAGTGATATCACATAGACTCCGCTTGCAAGCACGTGTCGAGGTCACATGGATGTCCGTTGTGTCCATGTTAAATTTTGACTAGAGAAGCTAGGTGTGTCCATGTTATAAGGTGAGCTTCTCTCCCACTTATAAGTTGGTGGGAAGAGAGTAGAATTATTCCACACGCGACCTCCTCCTCCACCCCCGCCCCGCCACGACGCACCACGGGTTGCGGGAATGAGCCGAACCTTCTATGTGCGTGGTACTAGTATGTGCTTAATACTTTTAATGTCATGATCATGATTTATCATTGGATTAATTTAATCGGAAAAGTTCCTATATAATCAACAATACCCTCATTCTTTGGAATGTTAGCATGCAGAGGGCTTGATGACCTCAGTTTCCATCGCCTTCCTGCAAGAATTGATGGACCAGATCAAGTTAACGGAAGGCCGAATTCACCGATCATGGCAACATAGAACCTGAACCATATTACGGTACAAATACGGTGCTTCTTGGATGCAAATTGAATCTGCCTTTTTTATTTAGTTGGGTTGAAAAGAGACATATGATTTAACGGCAATATAAATAAATATTGCGATTTTAACGGCCTCATGACCACATTCAGCGGTTCTCACATGTACTAGCTCAACATTGGTTGAGGCGACGAATTTGTTCACTTAATTCTTCATAACTGTTTTCCGATATATTTAATTTTACATGAATTTTTTGTGCTCATAATTTTCTACTCCCTCCGTCCCAAATTAGTTGTCATAGATTTGTTAAAATATGGATGTATATAGACATATTTTAGTATATAGATACATCCATATTTTGACAAATCCATGACACCTAATTTGAGACGGAGGGAGTAGATGCTATTTTTTTATAAAAGGAATTCTAGAGAAATGCATGTCATTCGCATTTTGTGAGTAATTCTTCAATTTAACATGAAACTTCCACACGATTAACATATGTGTAATTATGTTTTATGCTTATTCTAATGTCGATCTAACATATTCTAGACTTTTTTTAAACGTGTCTGCTGTCACGGTTCTTATAATTTTCTATTACAATAGAAACATTAAAAGTAGGCAAAAAGAATAAAGTTTTTAAAAAGTTACACTTATCAAAATAAAAGTATTACTGCTCTTCCACTTTGTTCAAGGCTTAGCTTTTTTTTTTTGAGAATAAGATTACTATATAAAAATAGCACACAAGCCGCCTCGTTAAAAACCTTCCAGTCCCCTTAGGTACCCTGGTAAGGAAAAGAGTGCGAGAACTTGCTGCTCAGATAAGAGTTACATCGTTTGCAATTACATGTAAGATACTATCAGGAGGATCACCATGCCAAACCTCATACGAATCACCACTATCCCTAGCTAAGCAGTGTGCTGCCTCATTAGCCTCCCTAGGACAGTGCTGGAATCTCACAGTCGTAAAATTCCTGCAGAGAAACGTGCATTCCTCATAAATTGCTGCCGCGGAACCAAGAGAATTCCCCTCATTCTGCATAATCTCTATCACCTCCACACAATCTGCTTTGACAATCAATCTGTTGCACCCAACCTGTCCAGCTAAAAGGAGGCCATCTCTCAGTGCGATTGCTTCCGCCGTAGAAGCATCATCAACATATGGTAGCCTCCTACGCCCACATGCAATAAACGAGCCCAAGTGGTCCCTAAGAATTGCTCCCGAACCACCAGACCCCATGTTTTCTATGAAGGCAGCATCTACATTCAGCTTAATAAAATCCTCTTGTGGTTTACACCATCCATACCTATTAATCGGGCCTGTTACCTTTTTCTTAGCCCTTGAGTAATTGAGTGAAAGGGCGAGGATGGATTGCGCCGAACGTGCCGTGGCCTATAGCACCTCACCATGCTCAGCCTTTCGTCTCTCCCACCATAAGTACCAGCAGCCAACCGACATCACATCACAGATACGGGTCTCGGTTGATAAAGGGGACGCCCCCGATCGCAGCAACAAACTCTCGAGCATTGTAGAACCCGTATGCTCGAACCCTTCTGCCGAAACCAGTAACTCACAAAAGCCCAGAAACTCCCATACTTCTCTTGCTCTTTTGCATTTGAAGAAAGCATGCTCGATGCTCTCACAGGCCTGGTTGCACATCGGACATTGCCCCGATACCTGTATGTGCCGATTAGCAAGAACCCCTTTGCATGGTATAGCCCCAAGCATAGCCCTCCACATATGTATTTTAATCTTTGCCGGAGTACGCAAGGACCAAATAGATTTCCAAATGGGACTAGCCTCCGAAGAACCCAAGATATTCATTCTCCGCAGATTGTGGCCGTGTTGTTTATGCCACTCCAGGTGATAACATGATTTAACCGAGAAAAAACCCCTCCTGTCCGGGTGCCACGATATGAAATCCTCCATCATGCCAATCGCGAGTGGAATTCGGAGAATTCTCTCCGCATCAATATCCCAGAATAGTGTTCGAATTAGCTCCTCATCCCAAACACGATTATCAGTATCAATAAGCTCCGAAACCTTAGTAAGAACAATATTACCTCTCGTGGTCATAATCTTGCGATTGTGGCTGTTTGGAATCCAGCATTCATTCCAAATATCAATGTTTTCACCATCCCCAACTCTCCATATATGGCCCCTCTTAAAATATTGAATCCCATGCCAAATGCTCTGCCAAGTAAAGGAGCTACCTTTCTTCAACTCACAATTTAGAATATCTCCCGAGGGGAAGTATTTGGAGCGTAGAACTTGAGCGCAAATAGACCCTGGTTCAGAGATTAACCTCCAGCATTGTTTTGAAAGGAGAGCCATATTAAAACACTCAAGATCACGAAATTCCATACCACCTTGATTTTTTGGAACACACATTTTCCACCAAGAGAACCAGTGCATATGTTTTTGTTGGTCATCGTCTCCCCACCAGAATTGGGATATTGCATATTATCCCTTTGCAAATCTGTTTGGGAAGTCTGAAAACTGACATAGCATAAACTGGAATAGATTGAATTACCGCTTTGATAAGAACCTCCTTACCACCAAAGGAGAGATGTTTCTCCTTCCATCCATTAAGAAGTTTCAGAACCCTGTCAATAAGATGTTTGAAACAATTTGTCCTATCAACCCCAACAATTGGGGGCAACCCCAAGTATTTATCAGTGATAGCCTCAGTCATAATATCCAGAATAGAACAAACCTCCACTTTAGTATCCACATTGGTACATGGGCTGAAGAAAATGCTGGATTTTGCAACACTCACCAGCTGGCCCGAGGCCTGACAATAATCATCCAGTGCACTCTTCAGACTCAATGCATTTAATCTATCAGCTTTCATTAAAATAAGAGAGTCATCAGCAAAAAGAAGATGTGAAATAGAAGGAGCATCCCTGCAGACTTTGACTCCACAAATATTCCCCTGACTCTCATGGAAAGCTAGCAAACTTGTTAGGCCCTCAGCACATAACAAAAAAAGATAAGGTGAAAGAGGATCACCCTGTCTTAACCCTCTGGAAGGAGCAAAGCGAGGAGATCTTCCTGCAAGAATTGATGGACCAGATCAAGTTAACGGAAGGCCGAATTCACCGATCATGGCAACATAGAACCTGAACCGTATTACGGTACAAATACGGTGCTTCTTGGATGCAAATTGAATCTCCCTTTTTTATTTAGTTGGGTTGAAAAGAGACATATGATTTAACGGCAATATAAATAAATATTGCGATTTTAACGGCCTCATGACCACATTCAGCGGTTCTCACATGTACTAGCTCAACATTGGTTGAGGCGACGAATTTGTTCACTTAATTCTTCATAACTGTTTTCCGATATATTTAATTTTACATGAATTTTTTGTGCTCATAATTTTCTACTCCCTCCGTCCCAAATTAGTTGTCATAGATTTGTTAAAATATGGATTTATATAGACATATTTTAGTATATAGATACATCCATATTTTGACAAATCCATGACACCTAATTTGAGACGGAGGGAGTAGATGCTATTTTTTTATAAAAGGAATTCTAGAGAAATGCATGTCATTCGCATTTTGTGAGTAATTCTTCAATTTAACATGAAACTTCCACACGATTAACATATGTGTAATTATGTTTTATGCTTATTCTAATGTCGATCTAACATATTCTAGACTTTTTTTAAACGTGTCTGCTGTCACGGTTCTTATAATTTTCTATTACAATAGAAACATGAGTAAAGTCTGAAACAAACCCTGAAGTCATACTCCGTGTCCAGATGGAACCTTGAACTCTGAATACCAGAAATCAGCACCCTGTACTCTCTGTTCCCGGTCTGAGGCGATAGTCCGGCCGTTTCCAAACACTGGGATTGGTAACTTGCGAAATACTGAGAGTCGGCGCTCTTGGGGCCACTTCATTTGAGGCCGTTTTGTTCGGCCCAGTTACGTGAGCTATACCTAGTTCGACAAGTACAACCACATCCTGGTTCATCGTTGCTCTGTTTTGACGGTTCGGAGGCTCCCGCGACTGCTCCACTTCCTCCCCTTCTGCGGCGACGGCCATGGCCAAGAGCGGATGATCGCTTCAGCGCGGCGACGATCACGGAGGAAGACAGGTAATCCTCCGTCGAATCTCCATGCCATTGGTATAAAGTTGTGTTTTGGGGGTTCGATTTCTAGGTTTTTGTGGTTGCAAAATTGTGGTTTGGGGGGTTTAATCAAGAGGGAAAATTAGTATTATTTGCGAGTTTAGTCGGCCACTTATTTTTCTATATGATCGATTATGACTGCGCAGTTGAATCGTTGTTGTATTGTATGGATTTAGGGATTATACATGGATCCAACTGAAATTCTGACCGTGCGATGGCATCTTGGTGGGGAGTTCATCCGCCTGGGGAAAACATTGGATTACGTTGGGGCGATGAGGCAATTTCAGAGATAGAGCGAGATAAGTTGTCGCTACAGGAGATTAAGGGATTTCCGAAAGATCACATGCCAGTTAAGGAGGCGATGAAGCTGCATTTTTTGATGCCTGGCAAGGAGCTTATCAATGGTTTGCTTTTTCTATATGATGATGCAGGTTGTGTTAAGATGGCTGAGCATGTAAATGTAGGAGGTGTTGCTGATATCTATGTGGAGTATAACGGGGAGCAGGATGATGAGGGTGAATCAAGTGGCAGTGATTTTGCAGATGAGCTGATAAATTTGGATGACAGTGAGGAAGATGTTCCAGGGGCTGTTATAACTGCAGAGTTTAATGAAACAATGGAAATTGCAGCGAGTCATTTCGGTACAGATGTTATTATTGAGAATGTGATTGTGCCAGATGACAGTGACAGGGAAGTGATCACGCAAGTGTTTAGCAGCCCTATGAAGAAAGTTAATGGGGGAGGAGCACCTAGTCATATGAAAATGACAATGGAAAGGGGGAGCAGTTCACAAGTGACAATTGAAAATTCACAAGTGCAGAATTCAGTTTGTGAAGATTTGGTATTGACGCAGGCTCAAAATATCGACGAAAATGATGAAGAGATTTCAGATTCAGATTCTGAAGATGACACCGATTATGTGCCACGCAGTGATGACAGTGGAGAGGAGTCCGAGGTTATGGAACTGAGAAGCAAAGCAAAGCAATTTAGAAAGAAGATGAGAGCTTCTCAGAGATGGATCGATGGTGAAAATGCAACAGGTCCAGTTCCCATTGACCTTGTTGCTAATGTTGAAGAAGTCTTGGAAGATATCAACAAAGAAAATGAGTTTGAGTCCTCTGATGAGGATTACTCTTATGATGAGGATGAAGATTGCCAAGTTGTTAGAAAGAAAAGCAGGTACATAAGGTTCAATCCAGAAACAGAAGTTCCGCACTTCAGCTTGGCAATGGTTTTTAGGAGCAAGAACCAGTTGTGTAAGGCAATTAGAAGATATGGACTTGTAACGAAGAGGAGTATCAGTTTCATTAAGTCAGAGGTAGATAGGGTGAGGGTGAAGTGTGATTGGCCTGGTTGTCCATGGTTACTGTATGCAGCAAAAACCAGTAGATGTTCAAGATTTCAGATTATTACATTTAATGATGAACATGAGTGTGCATAGAATAGAGACAATCATCTTGTGAGTGCAAAGGTAATAGCAAACAAGTATGAGCATTTCATTCTTGCTAACCCAACATGGAAAATAGAGAGCATGAAATCCACTGTACTCAAAGATTTCTTTGCTGACGTCTCAACTTCAAAGTGTAAGGCAGCAAAGAAAATAGTGATGGACAAGTTGTTGTGTGGAATGAAAGGGGAGTACACCAAAATATTTGACTACCAACTTGAACTACTAAGAAGCAATCCTGGAACAACAGTGGCCATTTGCCTTGATCCAACTATCATGGAACAAAACATTTTCCAGCAAATGTATGTCTGTTTCAATGCACTGAAGATGGGTTTCAAAGCTGGCTGCAGAAAAGTTATTGGACTTGACGGCTGCTTCTTCAAGGGAGCATGTCAGGGTGAGCTACTTTGTGCCATTGCTAGGGATGCAAATAATCAAATGTATCCTCTTGCTTGGGCAGTAGTTGAGCAAGAAACTAAAGAGAGTTGGTCATGGTTTATTGGGCTGTTAATAAAAGACTTGGAGATAAATGACAATGGAGCCGGATGGGTTTTCATTTCCGACAAACAGAAGGTACTTTCCACCTTACTTGCCCTATATTAGCTACTGTAATTATAGTAGCAGCCACTTTCAATTGAAGTAGCCACTTTAATTCAGTTTAATAAATATCCACTGTCATTTACACTTGTGAGCGTCTCGAGATCGACGAGTACATATTATTTGTTTTGGAAGTCATTGTACTTGTCTACTATTTGTCAATTATTAATTACCTGCAATTGTCATCTGTAGGGTTTACTGATTGCCATGCAAGATTACTTACCTAGAGCAGAACATAGGATGTGTGCAAGACACATCTATGCAAATTGGAGAAAACACATAGGAACCACGAATTTCAGAAGATGTTCTGGGCAATTGCTAAGTCATGTAACAGAGAAGATTTCATGTATCATAAGGCAAAGCTTCAGCATCTGCAGCAGCTACCACAATTCCAATAGCTAGCAAAACTACATCAGCTTCTTCTTCTAAAAATCCTAAGGCAAAGCAATTCAAGCCTCCAAGACCAGCATCTACGGCTCCTACAAGAACAAGTCCCAGTAGACCTCCACTTGCAGCTCCAACCAGATCTAGTCCTACAAGAGCTCCATATGCAGTAGCTAGCACAAACAATCAACCAGGTGCTCCCTCTAAGAGAGGAAAGAAGAGATTGCTAGACGGAAAATGGAAGGATTACTTGACTGCATCTGGGAATTACTAAATATTTCTGTTCATGTGCTCTGGTTACCGAGAAACCTGCTATTTTGTTAGCTTCAGGAAGCTAAACCTATGCTGATCATGTAATGCTTGAGGAAACTAAACCTCTGATTTTTTGTTGGCTATGACATTATGGAAAGTCATATTAGGATTTCTGGACAAATTTGTAATGCTTCATTTCCATTTTATTACTGGGAACATATCATTGGCACTTGTTAGCTGCAACATGTATTTCTGTACAAGTTTACTTCAGAATCATCTCTTTTCTCTCAATTGCGGACATGGTTGATCAAGATAACCTTTTCTTGTACAAAGGTGCAGTCTGGAACTTGCGGCCGACGACAAAAGTCGAGACTAGTCTCCGTAAAAGACTGGAACTTACGGTGACTGGTCGATGACATTTGTGTGACCAGTCTTGACTAAGTCCCAGACTTGCAATTAATTTACAGAATTACAATTTAATTTCAATTGGTACCATTGTTCTCAGCTGCAAGTAATTGCTCCCAGTTATGCAACAAAATTAAAATTTCACAGATATTTATTCAAATTGATACACATGCATACAAGTTCTACAATGGGGTCTTTTTTCTACATTCATGCTACTGACAGGACCTGATCATCTCATACACAAAGTTTCTTTATACATTGCATTCCTCTCCATTCTCTAAAATATTGCCCTAATTGCATCTAGTTGGGCATTCTTCTGATCAATCTCTTCTCCAAGTGCCCTAGTTGCAGGTCTTTGCTTCAGTTCGCTACTGCAACCTGCACACTGCATCATGCAAATCACCAACCAAATCAAGAAGAAATGATGTTGTGCCATCATTATACCCCTCAACGTATCCACATACTCTAGTCTGCAGAATTTTAGAAAATAATAAGAAGAGAAATCAGAAGAAAAAAAAGCTATTTAGACACAAAGAACAGAGGAGATGGACAAACTCACCATTGCTACGCCCTGGGATGTTCAGACTCCCATGAAATCCACCTTGGAGCTTTCCCCGTGCTCCACGTCGTCGTTTCCCTGCGGTGCCCGCGCCGTCGCCGTCCGTCTGGGCCCACCCCGCCGTCATCCAGTGCCCGCGTCGTCGCCGTCATCCAGTGACCAGTGGCCGCGCCGCCATCCTCCAGTGCCTGCGCCGCCGCCCAATCTCCTCCTCAATCCCTAGCGACGAGTCCCGATTTTATTCTCCTTTCTATCTGGAACGACCGAGAGAGAGGACTATCCATGACCTTGCCTACGCGTACAAAACCAGTGAGTCAACAATCCCAGCGTTGACCCTGCCACGTCAGCATTTTCAAGCAGCAAAGGACCATCACGCAATATTAGACCGGGAACAGAGAGTACAGGGTGCTGATTTCCGGTATTCATAGTTCAAGGTTCCATCTGGACACAGAGTATGACTTCAGGGCTTGTTTCAGACTTTACTCTAGAAACATTAAAAGTAGGCAAAAAGAATAAAGTTTTTAAAAAGTTACACTTATCAAAAGAAAAGTATTACTGCTCTTCCACTTTGTTCAAGGCTTAGCTTGTTCAAGCCTGTTTTGTATGTTTTTTTGAAATTGTTTTTGTATGTTTTGGAAAGTTTTCGGTTTGTGAATGAGTTGCCCCCTATTGAGGCACACGGGCCAGACGCGTTGCTTCGGCCGCTGTGCATGGGCTAGTAAAATAGGTTTGCGGCCCAGATGGATGGATACTCGTTGGTTGACTTGCCGACCAGAGCAGGAGGGAAGAGGAGCGGGTCCGGCCGGCCGGCGATTGGCGATCGGTGGCGACGAGGGCGATGTTCCATCCAATCCAAGGTGAGGAATCTACGCCCCCTCATGTCTTGGCTGGATACTGAATTTTCTATTACAACACTAGACTGAATCTGTGTACTGCACAGTCTGAATCTTGTTGCAGCTCAGCGATCCGACACAACATGATTCCACCCATTAGAATGGAGGTTGAATCAGAGGTGCAATATGAACTTCAGAACAGGAGAGGGTGAGTAAAATCTGCTGTCACTCATCCTTCTTTTTGCCTTCTCGTGAAGCCACCCAAATGAGTCGGACATCCTGTTAGATAATTCTGCCATCTGGATTGTTATTCCTCCTAGGCAAAGAGGACAAATTATTGAGGCAGTCATAGTCATCGTAGTAATTGGCATAATTAAGTGAAGGAAGAATAATACACCCAATTGGCACTGTTTGCACAAAAGAAATCCTGCTGACGCTGCGCTTGCAACCTGCAGATAAACCAAACAGCCGGCGGCAACCAGTCGCGTTCAATTGGGATAGATTATGCCACGCGCAGATTTCTTAGCGCTCTGTATTCCGAGGTTGCTGATTGGTTGAGAGATTTCGTTGAGACTACTACAACTTGATGTCTGGACCCAGTTCAACCATTTCAAAATATTTCGTCCAGCAGCTCACCTAAGGCAAGTATTCATGTCCTGAAACTCGATGCCATCTCTGGTAATCTTCTTGTTCCAGGAAAACATCTAAACATAGTGAAGTAGGGTGATCCGTGATCCTCCCGTATGATTGGCCGTGATCTGTTTCTGCTGTCGGCTCACCACCAACTCTTACCCTGTGAGGCAGATGGCGGCAGCTGTCGGCTCAGCGGCCAATCTCCTAGGCAAGGTGTTCACGATGCTGTCTGCAGCCCCGGTGGCGGCGTATGTGGACAGCCTCGAGCTCGGCATCAACTCCGACCAGATCAAGGCCAAGCTGCTGCACACGCGAGGCCTACTGCAGAGTGCAGATCGCGCAGGGGAAGGACGTGAGCCACGTCTCTGCACTCAAAGACCTGCTCGGGAACCTGAACAAGAATGCCGACCAGGCGGAGGACCTGCTGGATGAGGTCCACTACTTCCAGATCCATGACAAGCTCAATGGCACCAGCTACGCCACCACAAAGAGCAATTTTCTCCGCCATGGTCGCAATGCTCTCCGCCACACTGCCAGCAGCTGGGCAACATGCTATTCTTGTTCGTCTGCAGAAGATGACAGCGATTCTGCCAGTGGCAATGATACTGATGAGTTACATTTCCAGCCAGTGACCATGTCCAGGAAAATCAAGTCAGTGTTACAGCACATGCAGACCCAGTGTGATTCTGTCTCTGATTTGCTCGGCAAAATCCCGAGCAACAGCATGAAAGTTGACCTACGCCGGCCTCAAATTGGATCCAGAATTATACAGGATACATTGTATGGCAGGAGAGACATTTTCGAGAAAACTGTTAATCGTATCATCAGCTGTAAACAGATTGTTTCTGTTCTTCCTATAGTTGGTCCTGGGGGTATTGGAAAAACCACTTTCAGCCAACACCTATATAATGATGACAGGAGTAAGAAGCACTTTGAAGTCAGGATCTGGGTATGTGTATCCACTGATTTTGATGTGCTTAAGCTCACGAGAGAGATCTTTGGATGCATACCTGCAACTGAACAAGAAGCAATCAACAGTGTTTCAAACGAAACAACCAATTTAGACAAGTTTCAGCTATCCATAGCACACCGTCTCAAATCCAAGAGGTTTCTAATTGTCTTGGATGATGTATGGAAATGTGACAGTGAGGATCAGTGGAAAACCCTGCTAGCTCCGTTCACAGAGGGGGGAGCCGACGGAAGCATGGTACTTGTCACGACTCGATTCCCAAAGCTAGCAGAAATGATGGAAACAGTTGGATCGCTAAATCTGACAGGCTTGGAGTCTAATGACTTCTTCACATTCTTTGAAGTATGTATATTTGGCAATCACAAGCCTGAGCATTATGACGACGAGTTAGTTCGTATTGCACGAAAAATTGCAAGTAAGCTAAAGGGTTTCCCACTAGCAGCTAAAACAGTTGGTAGACTATTGTGGAAGAATGTTTCTCGGGAACATTGGAATGAAGTTCTTATAAAGCATGAGTGGCTGAAGAAACATAATGATAATGATATCATGTCATCTTTAAAAATTAGCTACGATTACCTCCCTTTCGATCTGAAGAAATCTTTTTCATATTTTGGTCTTTACCCTGAAGATCATATGTTTGATAACTCAGAAATGAACCGACTTTTTGTTGCAGTTGGAATCACAGAATCTACTCAACAAGTTGACAGGAATTACTTGGAGGAACTAGTAGACAATGGCTTTCTCATGAGGGGAGCTGATTATTGGGGTCAACACTACTATGTATTGCATGATTTAATGCATGAGCTATGCCGGAGTGTTTCTGCAGAAGAATGCCTCAATATAAGTGACTTGGATTTCAGGGCTGATGCCATCCCACAATCTGTTCGACACATATCCATCACCATAAAAAATAGATATGATGGAAACTTTGGGGAAGAAATGTGTAGACTAAGGGAGAGGATATGCATTGGCAATCTGCGGACTTTGATGATTTTTAGAACGTACGAAGAAAGAATCGCCAAAGTTTTGAAAGATTGCTTCAAGGAAATAAATAGTCTGCGTGTCCTATCTATAGTAGTGAACTCTCCAGAATGTTTTCCACGTAGGTTTTCAAAACTTATCCACCTCCGTCCCCTTTTCTAGGGTTTTCTGTCCTCGGGCGACGCAAGCCGCCGCCGCGAGTTTTCCATTACTTCTCCGCCAATTGCTGCGGGGATCGATCCAGTTGTGCTGATGGCGGATCCCTCCACTGGTGGATCTCGCCGGGGGGAACAGTTTGACCCTTCTCGATTGCTGGAACGCCTCCACCTTGAGGAAGACGAACTTGACAATCTGGTATGGGAGGAGGAAGTAGATGATCCAGGAGAGAAAACAAAGTGGCTTGCACGGGCGCGGGTATTGACATCTAAAAGCTTCAGTCAGGGGGCGCTAATTGGTGATATGAGAAGTGCGTGGAATCCAGCCCAGGAAGTAGTATGGAGGAGAATCAACGAAAATTTATTTTCAGTTCAATTTAACTGTCTAGCCGATTGGAATAAAGCTGTACACCAAGGTCCATGGGATTTTCGTGGTTCTGCGCTGATCATCCAAGAGTATGATGGATTTTCCAATCCTGAAGCTGTCAAACTAGACAAGATCGAGACATGGAGTCAGATCCATAAATTACCGGATGGTGTTCTGAAAAAAACCGGAATTTGTGAGGAATATGGCCAAGAGAATTGGTGAGGTGCAGGAGGTCCAGATTGCTTTGCCCAATGGTTTTGTTGGACAATTCATTAGGGTTCGTGTAAAGCTTGATGTTAATAAGAAGCTAACACGGTTTGTCAGTTTCACGAAGGGAGGGAAAACAGATTTCTTCCAAGTCAAGTATGAGAAACTCCCAACCTTCTGTAACGCTTGTGGCATGATGGGCCATTGGCATGAAGAATGCGGCACCGGCGAACATGACGTATCCAAGTTTGAGTGGGGATCTTTCATTCTTTCTCCTCGCCGGGGGAGAGGTACTGATCGCAATTTTGGTACGGGGCGCGGTTCTATGGGTACAGAAACTGGTGGACGCGCTAGAGGACGTGGCCGGGAAAACTCACAGAGAGGTCGAGGTTTTATGGGTGGAGGCCAGTGGAACACGGAGTATAATAACCCTGGCTTTGCCAAAGATTCTAGTAGGGTTTCTGATGACATGAATGATTTAGCTATGGTGGATGGTAATCTGATAATAGTGGATGCAGAGGCAGCTCAACTCCCTTGCAAGCGACTAGCTTTTGATGGTATCACTTCGGAAGTGGGGGCATTATCGGATGTGCCTCCCTCTGGACAAGAAGAAAAATCAGATGAGAGTTGCGAGGAGGAAGATCCACTGGTGGGTGACACAGGTACTCTAGGCACACCCCAAAAATCTAAGAATAGGAAGAAGACTAAGCTCCTTGATGGAACTGCGCTAGATATTAGCACAAAACAGATATCGGCGGCCTCTGATGAGGCTGACCGGATGCAATGAAAATACTAGCTTGGAACTGTCGCGGTATGGCCAGTACCGCGGCCTGGAACGCCTTATTGGAGCTCCAGGTAAAATTTCGGCCAGAGGTGATTTTCCTGTCTGAATCACATCTGAATAAAGCAAGGGCGGAGAAGTTGAGAAGAAAGTTAGCAATGGATCGAGTTGTGGTTTTTGAAAGTGATGGGGCGAGTGGTGGTCTGGTTCTTTTTTGGCAAGCGCCGGTTGTTATTCAACCAATGGAGATTATGCCAAATTTCATCGATGTTGCTGTTTGTCATACACATGTTGACCCGTGGAGGTTTACAGGGTTCTATGGTGAACCGAAGTGGGAGGATAAGCACTTGTCTTGGGAATATTTGCGCAAATTGCGATCAAACGCAGATTTGCCGTGGGTGGTCATGGGTGACTTTAACGAAATATTGTACTCGCATGAAAAGGAAGGAGGGGCTGCTAGACCCCTACGTTTTATGCAAAGTTTTCGTGACGGACTGGCTGATTGTGGTTTAGATGATATGGGCTATGAGGGAGATTTGTTTACCTAGCGTAGGAAAAGGATCCGAGAGAGCCTGGACAGAGGTGTCTGTAATGCTGGGTTCCACGGTTACTTCCCAGGTGCGAAGATTATAAATGCCGCTCATCACAAGTCTGATCACCGACCCCTAATCCTTGACACGGATGGTGGGGAGCATGTTATTCTTCATCGAGCCGGGGGGGGGGGGGGTAAAACCCTTTGAGGCAAAGTGGCTACAGGAAAAGGGTATTTTTGATATTGTCCGTGAAGCATGGGACAAAACTTTGCTTGATCCAGACTTTGCTAGAAGAACTGCAGCAATAAACAAAGATCTACACCAATGGGATAAGACAGTTTTGAAGAATTCTCGCAATAGCCTAAAGAAGCTGAATGATGAGTTGGAGTTTTTAAAAACCAACGTGATGTCAGATGATAATTATGAGCGTCAAAGGGAAATTCAGATTCGTATTGAGGAGCTGCTTGAGAAGGAGGAAATCTATTGGGTACAGCGTAGTAGAGCGAATTGGCTTAAGCACGGAGACAGAAATATGGGGTTCTTCCATAATTTCGCTTCGGCACGTAAGAAGCGTAATGCAATCAAAAAACTGAAGAATTCGGCTGGAAATTGGATTGAAGGTGATCAATTATCCTCCTTGGCTACTGACTATTTTAGGAACCTCTTTACTGCTGATGTTCATGATCCAGATAATGATGTTCTAAACAAAGTAAAACCGGTGGTGACTGATTACATGAATGAATCCCTTTTAGCACCCTATACCGAAGAGGAGGTGAAAAAGGCCCTTTTTAATATAGGGGATTTGAAGGCACCTGGACCTGATGGGTTGCATGCTATTTTTTATAAGAGATTTTGGGATCTATTAGGAGATGATCTTACTAAAACTGTTTTGGCCGCAGTAAACAGTGGATTAATACCAGATGGGTGGAACTCAACTACTATTGTACTTATCCCGAAGATGGACAACCCAGAGAGTATCACTCAATTCCGTCCAATAAGTCTATGTAACGTCATCTATAAGGTAATCTCCAAAATGCTTGCTGCAAGACTCAAGGTTTTATTGCCTGATATTATCAGTGAGAACCAGAGTGCTTTTGTACCTGGCAGAATAATTACAGATAATGTAGTGGTTGCTTATGAATGTCTACACACGATGAAAAAGAGGAAAGTGGGGAAGAAAGGAGTGTGTGCCATTAAGCTTGATATGCACAAGGCCTACGACCGCGTTGAGTGGGTTTTTCTGAAGAATATCTTAATTCGGCTAGGATTTCACACACAATGGGTCGATTTAATTATGGCTTGTGTGTGTTCTGTGGAATACAAGGTGCGGATTAATTCGCAAGACTCGGAAACATTTATTCCTTCAAGAGGACTCAGGCAAGGTGATCCCTTGTCCCCGTACCTATTTCTCCTAGTCACCGAAGGATTATCGGCTCTATTGAAGCATGAAGAAGATCACGGAAACTTAAAAGGGCTGCAGGTTTGTCGGAATGGTCCTACTGTTTCAAATCTCCTATTCGCAGATGACTCCCTCTTGTTGATCCAAGCAGATGCGGCTAATGCGATCTCCTTAAAAGGAGTTCTGGATGCTTACTGTTTGGCATCGGGGCAGTTGGTAAGTGAATCAAAATCATCGATATTCTTTAGCCCTAATACTAAAGTGGAAGATAAAGTCGATGTGTGCCAAACGTTAAATATTATGACTGAATCTTTATCTGACAAATATCTTGGCCTACCATCTATGATCGCTATGGATAGATCAGACTGTTTTCGGCACATTATTGATAGAATTGCTAAATTGGTTAATGGTTGGAAAGAAAGGTTATTGAGCCTTGGGGGAAAGGAAGCTCTTCTCAAAGCTGTGGCGCAAAGCATCCCAACTTATGCGATGAGTGTGTTCAAATTCTCGAAAAAAATCTGCAAGGGAATCACTGACGCAATGTCTCATTTTTGGTGGGGTGATGAGGATAACCAGAGAAGGCTACATTGGTTTGCGTGGTGGAAGATGTGTGTACCAAAAAGTAAAGGGGGAATGGGTTTCAGAGATATACATTGTTTTAACCTTGCTCTTCTCGCCAAGCAGTGCTGGAGACTTATTGAAGAAAATGATTCTTTGTGTGCCCGTGTACTTAGGGCAAAGTACTACCCGAATGGAGATATTCTTAAGGTGAACTTGAAAAAGGGATCCTCATATGTGTGGCAGAGTATTTGGGCGGGAGTGCAGACTTTTAAAAAAGGAAGTATTTGGAGAGTAGGGAATGGAAGAGATATTGATATTTGGGAGGATTGATGGATCCCAAATAGTCCTGATCGAAAGATTCTAACCAGACGACATAATATTATTCTATCCAAAGTTTATGAACTAATTGATCCTGCAACAGGTCAATGGGATGAAGCGCTAATAAAGGATAACTTTTGGACTATTGATGCCCAAAGAATTTTACAAATCCCACTTCCGAGGCATGATATTGATGATTTCGTGGCATGGCATTATAATAAGAGTGGGAGATTCACGGTGAAATCTGCTTATCATATCGAATGGGAATCGCAATATGGCGATCGTCTCCGATCGGTGGAAGGACAAGGTATTTCTTATCTCAACCCGGTTTGGAAGGGTTTATGGTCTCTTCGTGTGCCAGCGAAAGTGAAGATTTTTTTGTGGCGTTGTATGAATGGCTCAATTCCATGTTACTGTATCCTCGCTAATAGGCATATGCTAACAAGTGCTCAGTGTCAGATTTGCAAAACCGATGCTGAGGATATTCGGCATTTGCTTTTTGACTGTAACCGTGTACAGGAGATCTGGAAAGCGTTGGGTTTACATGAAATCATAGACCAAGCAAGGAGGGTGGATAGATTGGGATCGGCTATGATCGAGGCAATACTATGTGATGATCAGTATCAAAAAATTTATATGGAGCCGGTTATGATCAGAGAAGTGATTGCGGTGACCTGCTGGTATTTGTGGTGGCAACGCAGACAAATTGTGAGAAATGAGGCTATCCAAGATGATCGGAAAACAGCCATTGCCATCCAAGCTATATCAATGAACTATGTACGTGCAAATAAGAAGGGAAATACAACACTTAAGCAAGGTACGTGGACGAAACCTCCTAGTGGTCATCAAATTATTAATGTTGATGCCTCTTTTCTGGAATGCAACCGAAGAGGAAGTGTGGGAGCTGTCGTTCGTGATGATTCAGGAGATTTCATTGGGGCGACATGCAAAGATATCTCTCATGTACTCAACGCAGATGTGGCTGAAGCAATGGCCCTCCTGGAGGGTTTAACTATGGCTAGACGGTTAGCATGTCATAATCTAATCGTTCAATCAGATTCGGCAGTGGTGGTGGAGGCTTTTAATTCGGGTTCTTACATGTCTACTGCTTTTAGCCACATTTTAGATGAGTGCCATGATCTTTTAGAGAGCTTTGGTACTGTTGTGCTCCAACACTGTAGTAGGGAGACTAATTTTACGGCTCATGAACTAGCTAGATACGGTAGGGATAATCCACCTGCTTTGTGGTGCGATGTACCACCGGATTTTCTTTTGCCGTTCCTGATAAACGATGTAACTTTGTAATTTTGGTGTGGCGGCAAGTTATCAGACGCACTCTTTCCCTAACCAGGGTACCGAAAGGGACTGGCAGGGTTTTAATGAGGCGGGCTTGCCGTCCTATATATTGAGGTTGGAAAATTCAAAAAAAAAAAAAACTTATCCACCTCCAATACCTCAACATCAGTACATCTATATATGAACGGAACAAACTGAGTTTACCTCGTACACTGTCAAGATTTTATCACTTGAAATTCCTGAACCTAAATGGTTGGCGTGGTAGTCCTGATTTGCCTGAAGACTTTAGCCACCTTGAGAATTTACATGATTTCTGTGCTGAAAGTGAACTCCAGTCCAATATTCGCAATGTTGGAAAGATCAAGAATCTGCGGAGGCTACAAGAATTCCGTGTTAAGAAGGAGAACATGGGGTTTGAATTGAGAGAACTTGGGGCATTGACAGAGCTTGGAGATCAACTAATTATACATGGTCTTGATCTCGTGGCATCCAAGGAGGAAGCTACTGCAGCCAAACTGATGTTGAAAAGGAATCTGAAGGAGTTAAAATTGCTCTGGAACAGAGATGGACCAACTATAGATGCTGGTATTCTTGATGCTCTTCAACCACACTCTAATCTTAGAGCACTTGCAATTGTAAATCATGGTGGTAAAATTGGTCCTAGTTGGTTGTGTCCTGACATCGGGTTAATTAGTTTAGAGACCCTCACTCTAAACGGCGTATCTTGGAGCACTCTTCCACATCTTGGGAAGCTACCAAATCTTAAGGTACTCAATTTGAAGAGAAATTCTGAAATGCGTCAGTTTGGGCCTCAATGTTGTGGCGCTCCAAGCAAATGTTTTATGCGCTTGAAGACAGTTGAGTTTCATGAGATGCCAGCGCTTGAAGAATGGGTTGTGGAACCTAATTGTCATTCCTTTCCATGTCTTGAAGTAGTCAAATGTGTTAACTGTCCCAATCTCCGTGTGATGCCCTTCTCGGAAGTAACTTGCACCAATTTGTGCACACTTAGAGTTTCTGGGTGCCCCAAGATGTCTCTGCCCTCGATGCCTCACACCTCCACACTGATAGATTTGGTTATAGAAGAAGCTGATTCAGAAACATTGACTTTTGATGGAAATAAATTGGTTGTTAGGGGCTATGGTGGTGCTTTGGCCTTCCACAATCTGGATAAAGTAGAAGATATGATTATTCGAGATGTATCACACATTTCTGCATTGGATGGAATGTCACATTCAGCCTCACTGCAGAGACTTTTCCTTTCACGCTGTAAGGACCTGGTTCTTGCACCTGTGGGGAATGGAGGAGGAATTCAGGAGGACAACTCATCTCTCCAATCATTAACAGTATTTGAATGTGGCAAGTTATTCCCTGCTTCCCTGAGGTGGCCCTTGGGAGAAGCTCAGAACCCTTTCCCTGCTTCCCTGAGGGAACTTGATGTTTTCAAAGAGTCAAGCATGAAATCAATGGCTCTGCTCTCAAACCTCACGTCTCTCACCAGTCTAAGACTTGTAGAATGCACTAACTTAACAGTGGATGGATTCAATCCTCTTACAGCAGTCAATCTCAAAGCACTGGCAGTGTATAACTTCTATACCAAGAAAACTGTAGCAGCAGATCTGCTCTCAGAGGTGGCAAGGACCAAATTATTGCCTGTAGGTTACATCTCTAGATTGGAGGAACTCAAGGTCGATGACATCTCTGGATTGCTTGTTGCTCCAGTTTGCAACCTCCTCGCCCCGACCCTCCACACACTCATATTCTATTTTGATGAGAGGGCGGAAATCTTCACTGCAGAGCAAGAGAAAGCGCTGCAGCTCCTCACCTCCCTCGAGAATCTAGAATTTTCCTATTGCAAGGGTCTGCAGTCCCTTCCTCAAGGGATACATCTCCTTTCTTCTCTCAAGTACTTGCGTGTCCGTCAGTGTCAAAAAATCCGATCGATACCCAATGAGGGATTCCCTTTCGCTGAGAAAACTACGGGTTGAGTTTACCAGCTCTGAGATGGTTGAGAAAATTGAGAAAATCAAAAAAACAAACCCACTTTTATTTGTAGAGTTTGTGTAACCCAAGGTAACACTTGCCACCTTCCTGTTTTTTTTTCTGCAGTGAGGCTTCTTCCCATATTTGTACCTCGTATTAAATTCTTCCATATTTTTCTGCAGTGAGGCTAGAAGGTTCCACTCCACCACAGTTGCAATTTTTTGTGCACATAAGTTGTCAAATCTGAACACTAGGTTCTCCCATCTTACAGGCTAGCTGGTTAGTACATGGAAAGCTGATTTCTGCTCCTTCATTTGGAGGCCTGAATTTCATTCATAGCCATTCTACAGTTGTATTGATATGCTGATCAATTTCTTATGGATCTTACCTTTTTTTCTAACTATAACTCTTAGTTTCATCAACAGACTTGGTTGGTAGCATATTTTCTGTGTTGGCTGGCTGCATGGTAAATTTGAAGACTAAGATGATACCAGATGGACCTAGACGTGAATATCTTTTCTACTTTTAGATTTAACTTTGTAACATGATCTCATTAAGTAAACAAGCTGAATCTGCAACCATGGAAACATTCTGACAATTCCAATGTTATAAGCTTTTTTGTTTTGTAACATAAGTGCTTGCTTTTGTATGCCCCGGTGCTTACTTTCTCATTGCTTCTAAATTCTGACAGGGCTGATCCCACAGAGCTGCAAAATCTCAGGGGGATTCTTGCCCCGGATTCTCATTGCTTCTCATTACTTTCTCTTTACGCTGATGATGTGGTGATTTTTTGCCACGCGGATCCCACAGAGCTGCAAAATCTCAGGGGGATTCTTGCGCTCTACGGCCACGCCTCCGGTCTTCACACCAACTTCGCCAAGTGCTCAATCTCCCCTATTAGGTGTGGGGAGGAAGAGGCATTAGAGGCGCCAGCGGTGATGGGGTGCCAACTTGCCCAATTCCCGGTCAAGTACCTTGGCATCCCGCTGGGGGCTCAGGAGACTTCCCAGTGAGGCTATGCAACCTTTGGTTGACCGGATCGCTGACAAACTGCCATCTTGGAAGGCGGCTATGATGCCCAAAGCAGGGAGACTTGCGCTGGTCAAGGCGGTTCTAGCGGCAATCCCCCTACACCAATTGGTGGTCATTAGCGCCAACAAGAAGGTTCTGAAGAAGATCGAGAAGATCTTACGTGGATTCCTTTGGACGGGGAGAGCGACGGCAAATGGGGGGCACTGCCATGTTAACTGGGCAGCGGTCTGCCGCCCACTACGGCTCGGTGGCCTAGGGATCCCGGACCTCGCCCGCACTTCGGTTAGCCTTCGAACTCGCTGGCTTTGGAGGCTACACACCGACCCACGGAGACCGTGGAGGGGTCTGGACATGCAATTCTCCAGGGAGGAACGTCAGATCTTCGCGATCTCCACCGAGCTAGTCCTGGGTGACGGTTCGATGGCACTCTTTTGGCAGGACAAATGGTTGGAGGGTAGATCGATGGAGGACATCGCACCTAATCTTACAGCCATTATCCACAAACGTCGAAGGAAAGCCCGAACGGTCCGGGAGGCTATAGTGGATCGCCGTTGGATCTCAGATATTTCGGGCACCCTTTGTCCACTTGCTCTATTACAGTATATTCGGGTCTGGAGGCTAGTGCAAGGGGTCCAGCTGCAGGGAACCCAGATCGCCTGGTATGGCGTTGGACACCAGATGCCCAGTACTCTTCCAAATCTTGCTATGAGGCGCTCTTCCGGGGAGCGACGGTGTCAAGATCTTGGAAGCTAAACTGGAAGTCTTGGGCACCTCCAAGGGTGAAATTTTTCATTTGGCTTGCCTGCCGGGATCGTTGCTGGACGGGTGAACGGCTAGCACGCAGGGGGCTTCCACACCAAGCGAGTTGCCCACTGTGTGACCAGGGCTCGGAGACGATGGGTCACATCCTCACTGGGTGCTCGTTTTCGCGAACAATATGGCATGAGGTACTATCTTGGATTCGATCAACGGCTAAACCCCCGGTTGTGGAGGACGACTTCGTTGAGTGGTGGAGGCTTGCTCTTCGATCCACCCCTCGGCTGCTGCGTAAAGGGACCTCAACGGTCATTATGCTCACGGCCTGGTGGATTTGGAAGCAACGGAACGCGATCGTCTTCGACAACGCAAGACCCTCGGTTGGCGCATTGATGGAAACCATCAAAACCGAGGCTCGTTCTTGGGTGTGCGCAGGAGCTAGCGGCCTCGGACTTCTTCTTCCCTAGATAGTGGGTTGAGTTGTAAAGTGTGGGGTTGCCTGCTCTCACGCCTGTACATTAACTCTCTTTTTCTATCAATGCATCGAAACACAAGGCTTTTGCGTTTTCGTCAAAAAATTCTGACAGGGCTGCTGGGCACTGCAACAGTGTGTACATGTAAAGGTTGCTATATGTATTTGCATCTGCGTGCAAGACATGTCACTTGTAGATCATGGTACATGCTCGATACTTTCACAGTTTCGCTGCAAGTCTATTTACTGGTTAGTACATCCAAACCAAATTTCTGATCCTTAGTTACTTGCAAAGCAACCAACTGTAGTCCGCGCTTCTATTCATCCAGTATTCTTTTTTCCTTTTTCGTACTCCTCTTCTTTTATTAGAATTACAGATTTATGGTTGATGCCATTACCGTTGATGTCACCACTGTCATATTGCATAATATGTGTGCATTTTCTTCGTCAGGCTTCTGTTCACTGAAATTTAAAAAGGAGGTGCAGGACATCACTCACTCGGTACTGTTCAAGAAGAAGACCACCGTCGTAACTGCAAGAATATTTTTGATAGGGTGTTTTCTTGCTACCGGAACTGAAGCAGGAATCATGGAATTAACCTTCTGCTCTTTTTCGCATGAAGCAGAAGGACTGCACATGCTAAATACAGTTGTCACCATTCAAAGCGAAAAGGAGGTATTAACTGGTATCCAAAAATGATTTTCAAATGCTGCTTTGTAAAGGGCTGTCCTTCAAGCACCTAGCAGAGAAGCTATGTTAGCTGATTGCTATGGATACTTCCCTAGTTGTTTGAACCTTGAAAAAGTTAGGCCTGATACTGAATTATTCATTTCGACCGAAGTGCATCATTTCTGAAGCAACGTTCCACCAAGTTTATGCTGGGGCAGTGTACTGAAACTATTGTACAATCTTGTGCGGAGATTGCATGCAGGCTTAGGTCTCACTGGCATCAATTCTTCACACTAAGGTAATGAATGACTGGGAATTTGAGTTTCCTTTTGTTTTGTTCATATTCTGACCCAAGTTCATTCATTGGATCCTGCAGAGCTATTGCAGTCCCAGTAGTGATACTGAGTTATTCTTATAGGACTCAAGTGCAGCATTTTGGAAACAGTGGGCATTATTATTTGCTCGTTGTTTTGCTCAGCCTATCCTATCACCCAGGTTAATTATGCTGGGTCAGAGTATCCAAAGTATTGTGCAGAGATTGCAACTGCATCTGATACAAGATTAGGTTTAACTTGCATTGGTCCTTCACTGTAAAGTAAAAAATAATTGGCCATTCATATCCGCGAGTTCCCTGTTCCTTGTCCATCATTTTATGACCCAAAATTTGTTACTCCGCACAAAAATTACAGCCCAACAGTGAATTCTGCAGTTGGCGTTCAGGGCATAGCTCTTCAATACAAGCGATTAATGGTAAATGAAGCAAATAACCGTATAGATATGGTGAAGGAGCAGCAGAGTCCTGCATCAAATTTCAAAGGTCAGCAGATCATCAGTTCCTCTCCTTTTCGATTTCCCTACTACAGTTCGGCTCCATCTAGTGTGATCATTCTTGTGTATCTGTACTGGCTGGTTTGATGTGGCATGATCGTCCAGGCGTTCCTCTGCAGAACAATCCATGCCTGGCACCGGTCCACAGAATATCGACATGACTGCAACGGCATGTCCTTGGTTCCTTGAGTGCTTTGTGAAGTAAGCAAGCAGAGCACGGAAGTGTGCATTTTCTTTCCACATCCAAAGGGTGCCAAGGTGCAAGATTATTTGGATCCAGCCTCTACGTCGAAAGGAAGGCATGGCGCCATCTGCATGCCTACGGCCTGATCGGTCAACCACGTCTCCAGAAATTTTTGTTTCGCATGTGTAAAGTGGTAGAACTATGTTTCTCTCTCTATATATAGGGTAAATTCGTTCCGCTTCGGCACACATAGAAGCGTTATGGGTGACGATCCAGGCCCTCCGCAATCTGAGGTTGTATTTTTTAACAGTGTTACGATCGTGATTTTGCTTTCCCGCGGCTATAGTTGAAATAATAGATGCTACTTCCGTTGTTCGCGTAATTGTTGGTAGCACAGTGCTAGCCACTACATTCCCTGATTGTGAAACTCATCCATGCTTCAGGCAGCACACTTTGCACATTGCTTTCTGCTAGTCAGTTGTCTTGTTCAGATTGGTTCGTCTTGCTTGCACGTCATTTCACTTGCAGACATCTTCTCAACATATTTTCATTTCCCTGATCGTGAATAGAAAAAACCCGGTGAATAGATTGGTTCATCTTGCACATCATTTCACTTGCATTGGTGCTTCACACTTAGGTAATGTGAATGGTTGAACATTCATATTCGTGAGTTCCCTTTACCTTGCTCATCGCTCTCTGACCCAAGTTTGTTACTTCAATTCTGCAGATCAATTACAATCCAGTTCTGAAAACGGCAAGTGAGGCAAACACCTGTTAAGACATGTTGAAGGAGCCGTGGACTCCTGCAGTTCTTGTTCAAATTTCAAAGGTCCTAACTTCCTCAATTTCCGATTTTCCCACTACGACTTGGCCCCATCTGGCATGATCGTTTTTGCGCTGACTGGTTTATACGGCGTGATCGCCCCATCACTCCTGCAGTGATTTTGTTTAGATCTCAAAGGTCAGCCTGCCATTCCGTCCTCTCTTCTTTCGATTTCCCTACTAAAGCTCATAAGTGTCACGTGTCAGAATCTGATAATCGCACGCTTAAACAACTCCACTCCCGTCTGGAGTCCTTGTCCTTGTTGTCTGTTTCGCACTGACTGGTTTGATAAGGCATGGTCGTTCAGGTGTTCTCCTTGAGGCCTTTGTGCAAGCAGAGCAGGGAGATGCACACAGCCAAAGGGTGTCAGGGTGCAAGGTTAAAGGGTAATGAATGGGTGGACATTCATATTAGTGTGAGCTCCCTTTACCTTGCTCATCCTTCTCCGACACAAGTCTGTAACATCAACTCTGCAGATTCCCCTACTAAAACTCCGCTCTCATCTGGCACGCGTTTAGCAGTTGGCACTGACTGGTTTGATACGGCATGGTCGTCCAGGTGTTGCTCCACGACACAATCCACGTACGCCCGGAATCAGTTTGCACAATATCGGCATGACACCACAGCTGGCTCCTTCAGGCCTTTCTAGAGCGACGGTGATGCGGTATGCAGCAGAGCAGGGAGGTGTGTACATTTTCCTCCAAAGGGAAGTTTGGAAATTACCGAGGTTGCCAAGGCGTGAGTTTATTTGGGATTCAGCCTCTAGAAGAAAAGAAAAGAACGGTGTGGCACCATGTCCATGAGCAATGATCGTGGCTTCACAACTTTTTGTTTCGCCTGTGTAAATTAATAGTACGATGTTTCTTCCTTGAATAAATTCCTTCTGTTTCGGAACCGACGATGTTCCGATTCCTCTTGAGAATCTGAGGTTGTATTTTCTGACGTGTTCCGATCATGATTTCTGTGTGTGAGCACGGAAATTTCATTTCTTTGATGCCGCTGTTGTTGGGCAGTGCTGGCCAGCACAATCCCTGACTGTGAAACCCATTAATGCTTCAGATAGCACGTTTCAAATGGTAGCAAGTTATGCTGTTCAGGTCGCTTCATCTTGCACATCATTTCACTTGCAGACCTCTTCTCAAAAGTTTGTTTCTTCTTCGAAAAAACTAGAATATAGATGCATAGAATTTCAATGCCATATCATCGTCAAACCTACGCGCCCGGCATAATTTTTAACTGATCACTCGAAACTGAATGTAGTACCTGTGTCTGCACTTTTTTTTTTTGAAACGAGGCAAAAACTTTGCCTTTTATATTGATATAGAAGAAGCAAACATGGAACGGCCTAGGCTAAAGAAAAAAGAAACCGCTAGAAATCTAGCACCCGCGAGGGTCTAGATCAACCTACTTCATCCAATGTAGTACCTGTGTCTGCGACATCGGTGGCGGGCAATCCCCCCCGGTCCAGCCAGGGCAATCAAAGCTTCATCAGCGGCCGTCATGGACGGCAAGTTCAGCCTATAAGAAACTATTGCTCTCTCTTGCAAATACATGGGAATTGACAAATTAAAATAACACAATCTTCTACCAGACACTCTAGCTTAGCAAATTCACCAACTAACACAGTACTTCCATATAAGCAGTCGCACCCCATTTGGAAATGGAGAAGAACGATGACTGAATCCCTGATTACCATTGATCGATCACAAGAGTACATATACAGAGAGAGCCCCACATGGGTGCATGCACGATGGCTACTGATCCATATTCATGGTACATGCATGTCGGCTAGGTAGTTCTGTTAGGGACCAGCTATACACACATATAACGTTACAAGTGTTGTCACGTATTCAACAGCCCCCCGCAGTCGGAACGGTGCCAGCGACAACGTTTAGACTGGAACGAAAGTCTTCAAAAACGCCTGTAGGAAGACCCTTGGTGAAGATGTCGGCGTACTGAAAACTGGTCGGGACATGAAGGACACGAGCTTCACCGAGGGCGACACGATCCCGAACGAAATGTAGATCAATCTCCACATGTTTTGTCCGCTGGTGCTGGACAGGGTTAATAGAGAGATACATAGCTGAGACATTATCACAGTACACCAGAGTGGCACGCGACGCAGAGTGATGGAGCTCATCAAGGAGTTGCCGCAACCAACACGACTCAGCGATGTAGTTGGCCACGGCGCGGTACTCGGCCTCGGCACTAGAGCGGGACACCGTGTGCTGGCGTTTAGAGGACCAGGACACAAGGTTGTTGCCGAGAAACACGCAAAAGCCAGAGGTAGATTTGCGTGTGTCTGGACAACCAGCCCAATCGGCATCAGAATAGGCGATGATGTCTCGAGAGGAATCGGCGTAAAGCTGTAAGCCATAATGAGAAGTGCCCTGGATGTAGCGGAGGATGCGCTTAATAAGCGCAAAGTGAGCCTCACGGGGGTCATGCATGAAGAGGCAGACCTGCTGAACAACATAGGAAATGTCGGGGCGAGTGAGAGTGAGGTACTGGAGGGCACTGGCGATGCTGCGGTAGAGGGTGGGATCCGAGAAGGGACGGCCAGCATTGCCTGATAGTTTGGATTTGGTGTCAATGGGCGTGGCTATGGGATTGCAGTTAAGCATGTGGGCACGGTCCAGAATCTCAAGGGCGTACTGCTGCTGCGAGAGAAATAGACCGGTGGGGTTTCTGTGGACGTTAACGCCGAGGAAATGATGGACCTCACCGAGATCGGTCATGAGGAACTCGCCGTGGAGAGAAGTGATGATCTGGTGGAGAAGCGCGGGGGTGCTGGCTGTGAGTAGGATATCATCTACATATAGGAGGAGATAAACGGTGGTGGTGCCACGGTGGAGAATAAAGAGCGAGGAATCGCAACGAGAGGCAGTGAACCCGAGGGTTTTGAGAAAAGTGGTGAAGCGGGCGAACCAGGTGCGAGGCGCCTGTTTGAGACCATAGAGGGATTTGCGAAGTCGACAGACATGGTGCGGGAAGGTGGAGTCAACAAAGCCAGAGGGCTGCTGGCAGTACATAGTTTCCTCGAGATCTCCCTGCAAAAAGGCGTTCTTGACGTCCATCTGATGGATGC